>CM064480.1:51931531-51996671 GCA_032716605.1 Paralithodes platypus | reverse complement strand
TCTCTCTCTCTACTCATTCTCTCCCTCTCTCTCCTCTCTCTCTCTTCTCCTCTCTCTCTCTCTCTCCTCTACCACAAAGATATAAACAAGCTAGAACGAGTTCAACGTAAAGTTACCAAAATGATACCTAGCCTAAAGAAAACCATACGAAGAGCGTCTTAGAGAATTAAATCTATTTCCTTTAACCCAGCGCAGATTAAGAGGCGACTTAATTCAAGTGTTCAAAATCATCAAAGGCATCGACAATATGAACTGTAGTAAGTACTTTCACTATCGACCAATCTAATTACAAGGGGAAACGGTTGCAAAATTTGGTAAATCTTTTAACTCGCACGAATCTAAGAATTTCTTCTTCAATCGAGTTGTCAACTTGTGGAATGGGCTTCCCCGAGACGTTATAGACTGCAGCACCGTTGATTCATTAAATTCCGCCTAGACAAATATCTGCATCAAACCCGCGACTGACTGCGTTTGTAAATGAATAACTTTATCCTCCCCTCAGTTACTAACCCATATGTCCCCTACTAACTTCCTAGTCCTGCCACGTTAGTGGCAGGGCAGTAGTTCCCTTTCCAATGTTCCCTTACCCACTCTAACACTGTTTGGACACTTGATCCTCAGTGTTTTGGAGGACAAGCAACCTAGAGGGTCACTAGATCTGTTGTTGCTTGATTTCCTTTGTATCTCCTTGTACTCTCTCTCTCTCTCTCTCCTCTACTCTCTCTCTCTCTCTCTTCTCTCTCTCTCTATATATAGATAGACTATATATATGTATATATATACATTAATATATATATCTTTCTCTTACGTAATCAAGGTGAGCCGTTGCCACGAGGTAACTGTAAAGTCACGTTCAACAGGTTGGTCTGGCCACATGACATCCGGTCGGTACGGATGTTACACCTCCACCGCTAGAAAAGAGTTCAATAGGAGGAAAGTATAGGACACATTTTAAGACTCTTGACAGACAATCTGCCAACACATTCTGGACCCCCTTGATGTGTTTGACATCTAAGGCGTACTCCTGCAGCAATAAGCTCCACCGTGTCAGTCTCTGATTCTTGTTCTGGAACTTGTGCAAAAACTTTAATGGGTGATGGTCAGTATATACAGTAATTGAACCAGGGGCAGATTGAACATAAACACCAAAGTATTGGAGGGACAAAGCAATGCTAACAGCTCCTTTTCTATGACAGAGTAATTACGTTGAGCAGAATTTAACCTTTTACTAAAATAGCAAACAGGATGCAATACATTACAGTCATCCTCCTGGAGTAACACTGCTCCGACCCCAGTATTACTTGCATCAATAGCTAGGGAGAAAGATCTGGTGAAATCAGGGGCACAGAGAACAGGATAGTTAGAGAGAATGTATTTAGTAGCACTGAAAGCCTCCTCACAATCGGAGGACCACTCAAACTTCACATCCTTTCGGAGAAGATCTGTTAAAGGTGCTGTTAACCTCACCAGGATACGTTTTGTATAAGTTTTACTAAGTTTATATCATATCATAATCATGCCTGAAATTATTAATAAGGAAGATGTTAAGAATTTCTTAGAATCGTCACCCGTTGGCGATGACATCGATCACTTGTCCAAGGCAGTGTTAATAGTACTAGCCTCGTATCTTGAGCTAACAGTCTCGGACATGTCAAAACCTGAAATAGCACAGATCATAAAGTCAGAATTATGTGGGATTCACGAGGCCGGTGAGCATAACGGAGACGAGGGCGGTGAGCATAACGGAGCCGAGGGCGGTGAGCCAAACGGAGCGGCTGGTGGAGGACTCGGTAGTGGGATGCAGATGCGGTTTGGTGAGCGTTTGCCAGAGGGATTTACCCCTGAGCAATATCTTGATTTAGCTAGGTTAAATGCTGCCCAGGCAGACGCTCAGCTGAAAGCTCAAACTCAAACTCAATTACAGGCACAACAAGCCCAGGCACAACAAGCCCAAACTCGGCTGGAGCTAGATCATCGATATCGCATGGCCCAATTAACTGCTCAAACCGAGGCCAAAAACCATCTGCTTGCTCCCCCTCTGGGAATAACCATCTATCTATCTATCTTTCTATATGCTCAGGCCCAATCCCCATTTTGGGGGTAGCCGACTCAAGACAGAGCAAGAACAGGGAAAACACAAAAACAACATAAAACAACGAATAAACACAGATAAAAAGCACAAACTCACACACATCCAGGTCACCCAGAAGACCCAGAGACCAGGGTCACCAAGGTCGCTCCAGCACTCCCCCAGCCCCCGACCACCCGGAGAGGTTCCGATCTCGGCAGGCAGACATGCAGCGGAGCCAAAGCCACAAGCCCTCCCACCACACTTCCAGGCGCACCCTTCATATTAATCGTCTCCCCGGGCCAGGCGCCTGATGGACTATTATCTAGTCCAACATGCACCCGACCCCTTACTCCAAATGACTACGTGTTCACTCAACTATTCACAAGCATTCTCCATTCACTCCTGTCCACCACCACTTCCCCTGCCTGATCTATAGTCATTCCTCTATCATCCAAAGCTTTTCTTACACAGTCTCTCCATCTCAATGGTGGTCTTCCTGCCCTTCTATCTCCCCTTGTACCTGACTCACATATTCTCTTTGTAAGCCTTTCATCTCCCATTCGTTCAACATGACCATACCAGCTCAGCACCCTTCTGTCCACTCTGGCTGACAAATGTTCCTGCTGCCCACTCTCCTACGTATCTCTTCATTCCTCAATCTGTCTCTACGAGTAACTCCACACATACTCCTCAAGCAGCTCATCTCCATCACATCCAGCCCTCTTTTCTCCTTTTTCTTCAGAGCCCATGTCTCAGCCCCATACATCACTGTTGGCACAACAATTCCTTGATACAGTGCACTTTTTACTTTCACTCCGAGATTTCTCGTCTTCCACATACTTCTCATTGCTCCAAAAACCTTCCTTCCTTCACACACTCTCTGTTTTACCTCCATTTCCATACCTCCACTCCTACTTATCGTTCCTCCTAGATATTTAAAACATTCTACTTGTTCCAATATTTCCCCATCCAGCCTCACATCTAGATTCACCCTATGCTCTCCCCTATTACACACCATTACTTTACTTTTGTTGACGTTCACCTTCAGTTTCCTCCTTCCACAAACCACACCAAACTCTTTGACTACCCGCTGCAGTTTCTCATCAGAATCTGCCACCAATGCTGTGTCATCAGCGAACAGCAACTGATTCAACTCCCAATCTCTACCATTCTTTCCTACTAAACCCAATCCTCTTCCCATAGTTCTCCTTTTCACCTCCCTCACCACACCATCCATAAACATATTAAACAGCCATGGTGACATTACACAACCCTGTTGCAAACCAACCTTTACCTCAAACCATTCACTCAACTCACCATTTCCTACTCTCATACATGCTCTGCTCCCTTCATAAAAACTCTTAACTGCTTCTAACAAATTTCCTCCTATTTCATAAATTCTTAACACCTTCCACATTGCTTCACGGTCCACACGATCATACGCTTTTTCCAAGTCAATAAAAGCCCAAAATATCTCCTTATGCTTCTCTAAATACTTCTCGCATAACTGTCTTACTGGAAACATCTTGTCGGGAATAGGGTAATGATCCCGACAGGTTTTGGTTCAATAGGACATTTGAATTTGGCGGTATCGTATCGCTTGTACGATTTCGGCTGGTTCTTTGTGTATTGTAGTTTATTCTTAAGTATAGGTTAAATATTAACTGTAATGTATAAATATCAGCTCTAGATGTATCATGAAACCAAGTTATGGGTTATAATTATTATGAGCCGGCAGCCATATGTAATTTCGCGAAGCGATCGGACGCCGGCCCTTTAGTCTCTCAATCAACACCATACAGCCAACATCTCCCCCCCCCCCCCCCTGGCTCTGACTCAACCCACAGTTCACCATGTGCTACAAATATTAATCTATAACAATATTAACAACAGTCCTACATCACCAGTCCTCTAAGCTAAGTTCATTGTATCGATATTG
This sequence comes from Paralithodes platypus, assembly GCA_032716605.1. Classification (NCBI taxonomy): domain Eukaryota; kingdom Metazoa; phylum Arthropoda; class Malacostraca; order Decapoda; family Lithodidae; genus Paralithodes; species Paralithodes platypus. The sequence goes on along the minus strand of CM064480.1, from coordinate 51,992,661 downwards.
TATTATGTGAACATTCCTACATGTCATGCAATTGAATTAGCCATGTGTGGGGGACTGGATTACACCCATCGACTACTCGTTGGTAATTATATTATAACTATTTGTTGGGATATTTCATGTACCAGTGATATGAAATTTAACCTCTTTATCTAAATTCCCGACATATAATGGGTAATCAAATGAGAGGAGCTAAGGAGGACAGGATATTTCGCAGAATCAATAATGTCCGCCTTTTGTATCCTGCCTCTACACTTAATTATGCCTCCTTCCATATATAATCCTAGCTGCCTCATTAAGTTTGAGGGTTTGGCCTTTGACTCCTTGCTCAGGATTTGATGTTCAGTAGGATAAGATTCCTTTTGTACTAAACATATTAGTTTTGCTTCTGCTGATCTCAATTCATGGAGTCTGATATGCTTCGAATCTTCACTAAGGAAAGACCCGTGAGCCTGACTTCTCATGTTGTTAATGAAACAGTATATCCATGCAAATACCCGTATTACTTGATCATAGCTGCCGTAACGTTCCCACTCTACCAACTTGTTATCCTGATGTGTAGTACTCACATTCGAACTACTTAACACATCATCTTGGGGCCGACTTGAAGGATCAGATATGCATTCCCTGAAATCCTGAGGCCATCAGTTGGAGATATAAGCCATGGAGGTCCATGCCACCAAATAGAGGACGACATAAACTGTTGCACCGAGATCCCCCGGGAAATTATGTCACTGGGGTTATCCCTGGTGCTCACATAGGGAAATTTAGCTGTAGGAACTAAGTTATGTATCTCATCAGTGCGATTAGAAACATAAACAGGTAACACTTTCTGGCTGTGTACCTATGAAAGCGCTATTTGACTGTCGCTCCAGACATAGACGTTATTAATCTGTAGTATGTCTGCATAAGCATCCAGTGTAAACTTTATTAGACGAGCAGACAGAAGCAATGCAGTAAGTTCTAATTTAGGAACTGTAATCTTCTTTATAGGGGCTACTTTGGCCTTCGCTATAGCCAGAGTGTCGCTTCACCACCATTGCATATGTATATGGCAGTACCGTACGCACTATTACTAGCATAAAAAAAGGCATGTAGATCCACCTGTTGACCACTAATAACCTGACGATTAAGTTGGACTTTGCAACATGTGGAAAGGTCCGACCGAATCAACCGCCAAGTATCTTGTAACTCAGTCGGGAGGGGCGTGTCCCAATCTAGTTTTAGCCGCCACAGTTGCTGTAAAAACATACGAGCACGGATAGTTACAGGCAGCAAAAAACCTAGGGGATCAAACAACCTCGCTGACAAGCTTAAGCAGTTTCGCTTGGTCATAAGCTCACTGCCGCATGGGGTGTGACAGAAGGATATACAATCTGTGGTAGTGTCCCATTTGTGGCCTAAAAACTTCACCTCGCTATTCTCAGTAGCTACACCGTCAGAATCAAATTGACCTTTCAAAAGACCACTATTAGTGGCCCATTCTCTTAAGTATAAATGAGCCTTGGCAAATATATCGCGGATCTCCCAGCATCTCTTGAGCAATAAATCTTCATTGTCTCCAGTGCCGTGAAGATTGTCCACATAGATCCCCTGCTTGATCTCATTCTTGAAGTCAGGATCTAGTCCAGCCTCCTCAAGATGACGCAAGATAGTAGCGTTGAGAAGGAACTGGGAACAGGTCGCCCCGAATAAGACGACTCTGAACCTGTAGACCAGATGCTCTGAATCTAGATCCATTGGATCCCGTGGCCATAAAAATCTTGTCGAGTCCCTGTCTTCACGATGGAGTTGAAGCATCAGGAAGGCCTTCTCAATATTGGCGACCCATGCAAACTTATGACATCTGAAGCGCAACATAATTTGCGCGAGATCAGAGACCAGGGACGGACCCGTGTACAGACAATCATTCAGGCTATAGGAGCGATCACTGGATTTAGCAGAGCAATCATACACAATACGAACAGGAGTGGTGGAACTGTCCTTTTTAATCCCATGGTGAGCAAGGTAATGGATGTTATCCCCATACTCACTGAGATCTACTCTTTCCACAAATCCACGTTGTACCTGCTCGTTTAGTACTGTCGCATAAGTCTCGCAATAATTTGGATTCTTGACAAACTGCTTCTGAAGGCCACGTAACCTACCAAGTGCTAGATGGAAATTAGTAGGTAATTTAATTTACTCTTGTTATCATTCCAAGGGAGCCTTACCACATACTGACCCCTGCCAGAGTCATACGTTACAGTCTCTTCATACGAGCTTAACGCTCGCTTGGACTCACGATCAAGTTCATGTGGGTCAATTCCAATATTGTCCAAGTCCCATAGCTTATCTATATCAGTACATGTATTATCAGGCACATTTGGCCTAATATATTTATCTATGGGGCTTACTGCTACCTTGAGGACCGTAACCACCTCCACCTGTGTGTCTTGAGAGGAAGTGGCATAGGATCCAGAAATGGCATACCCTTGGATCGTGGGGAGCATTATAAGCTTATCTACCCGCCGATATCCAGGGTCAACCAGGTCGTAGTAATAATCAGCTCCAACTAGTAGCATAATACCATTGTTAGCAGAGAGTTGATCATCAGCCAGTTTATAACCCTTGCTTCTGAGATATTGCAAATGTGGTTGAATCTCTGATGCTATATAGAAACTGGGTAGTGTGTCGACCACAACAGCCTTGATGGGACATACCTTTCTTCTATAAACATAGGAAATCTCCACGATATCATAGTCACTGGAATCTATTTCACCAGTGAAACCATGGAGACGCAAATTATCTTGACCCTTGCTGGTACACTTGAGCTGGGGTAATGATGACTGCAGAACGAATGACCTCTGTGAGCACTGGTCAAGTAAGGTGCGCGTCATTATAGTATTATTATTACTCCCCACTACTGGCAGCATCATAGTAGGAAGCAATTGACATTCTCAAGAAGCAATGGACATGGCAGATACTTTATCACCCTCGCTCTTACCTTTCTCATGTGACTCTTTGGGGGTTCTCCCCTTTTCTTTGCCGTCGTGCCGATCAGACTGGGTGCAAAGGGAAAACCAATGTTTCCCCTTGCAATACTTACAAGGTTTGATGTAGGAATTGGTGCAATTACTGTTGAAGTGGTCTCTTGCCAGACAGCTGGTACATAACTTAAGCGATTTAGCCTTGCCAATCTTCTGTGTAGCCTTAGGATACTTAGGACACTGATACCACAGATGACTGTGGACACTGCACAACTTGCAACCTAATGGTATTGGCCTTTTCTGTTTAGGAGAAGTCTGTACCGGGAAAGCTGCAGTAGATGGCGACATCTCCACTTGTCGGTAGGTGTCCAGTACTCTCCATATTGAAGACTTCAGTCTGGTACACCTGCACCAACACTTCCAAGTTTAGTGGAGAGTCGCTTAGTTGTCGTCTTACGATTTCCTTTAGGGGAGAGGGTATCTTATTCAAGATATTAACACTAAATATTTCCTCCTTGGTGATGGCCTTTGTCTCCATAGATCGGAGGAGGCTCTCAAAGGAGGCATAGTACTCCATTAGGTCCGCCACATTATAGGATGGAGGATCTAGCGTGAAGAATTTGGTAATCATCGCGGTCTTGATGACTTCCACTCTCCCGTAAGTTCTCTTCAGCAACTCCACTGCAGACTCGTAGCTGGTAGCTTCTAGCTTGTACCCATCGACTAACTTCAATGCCTCCCCTTTCAATTGACCATGGAGATATGTGAACCTTTGGATGGATGTGAGTGTTTTATTATGATGGACGGAACACTCAAAGATCCAAAATCCAGTCCAGGTAGCCGAATTCCCGGAAAAGGTAGGCAAAGTAAGCTTCGGCAGGTTAAAACCAGTCGCCTTTGGTGTACCGGTATCCTTAACAGGGGTTGATTCTTGGGTGGAAGATAGTCTGGCTAAGGCTGTATTAACGTCCTCAAAGTACTCAAGATCTGCCGACATTTCTTCTTCCACATCGTCAGTAATTATCAATAAACCATATACCTGCTGAGCGTAATTATCGTAAGTGGCTAGCGATTTAGTAACAGTAGCGAATTTACCCTTTATTTGATCAGCCGTGGCACTTAATAAAAATTCATCAAGATCTCTTAAACACCTATTTAAACTTCCCTTCATCCCTCCCTTAAGAATCTTATGTTTCTTCAAATCTGTCATCGTTAAGGTCTAATTTTCAGCAACTTAAACTATAATGAGGTCAGACTACAAACCATTAATCGCTTAGGAATCAACAGCGGCAAACCCCCATTACTTAAGAAATTTACTCAAAAAGAATTACATAATACTTACATCCCCTTTAACATTAACTATCGAAAGGAAATTATCTGACTAGACAACAACATAAAGTACACTGGGGCTATCTATGAGGAGACCGACTACTGCGACGCAAGATAGTCCCTTACCATCTTAATGACCTGGGCCAACAAACGATCGCTGCCTTCATTGGTGAGGTGGATGCCGTCCTCGGACATTATACTGGCTCCCAAAACTATATGGGGAGAATCGACCACCAAGGTGCTTGTATTTCCTCTTGAGGAGAGCATTGACTGAGTTCTTCACCTTGTGGTATTCACCTGCCGGTATACCCCGAGGAGACTCCCTCTGCTCTAACCCCAATACAAGGCAGCGACCATTCGTGGATGCCTCAATCTCAAAGGTTAACTCCTTGATCTTAGCCGCTAGCTCCTGCGGGACCACCCCAGAGACGATGTCGTTACCGCCCAACACTAATACAGTGATCTCGGGCCTTAGGCTCAAAAGACCATCCCAGGCTGGTTTGGACCTTATATTATCGAGAGTGGCTCCTGGGGCACTAAACACCCTCACTACAAAACCCGGGTCGTAAAACTCTCGGTGGGAAACCCCTAGGCGACCAACATAACTGTGGCCTAATATACCCACCACTTTCCCCGGGCTCTGATTGTATGAGGAGGTTGGTGTAAAATTCACCCCAATGCCACTTCCTGACGCAGCTGTGGGATGGTTCCTTTGAGCCATGATGTATCGACAAAAGAATTAAATACTAAATCCATTAAAAGAAAGGGTAAGGTGAAGCACTAATTATTGAAAGCCCTTTATAGGCAAGCCTAGTTGGTTAAGCTACAATCATGAGGTCTGACTATTAAGATAAGAGATACATAACTTAGTTCCTACAGCTAAATTTCGCTATGTGAGCACCAGGGATAACCCCAGTGACATAATTTCCCGGGGGATCTCGGCGCAACAGTTTATGTCGTCCTCTATTTGGTTGCATGGACCTCCATGGCTTATATCTCCGACTGAATGGCCTCAGGATTTCAGGGAATGCATATCTGATCCTTCAAGTCGGCCCCAAGATGATGTGTTAAGTAGTTCGAATGTGAGTACTACACATCAGGATAACAAGTTGGTAGAGTGGGAACATTACGGCAGCTATGATCAAGTAATAGCGGCTCGCTTGGTGTAGTGACTAGCGTCTCGGACTTCCACCCAGAAGGCCCGGGTTCGCGCCCACGCTCGGCGCATTAAAGATTTTTCACAAGCACTGAGTCGTTACCATCCCTCATGAGCAAAGGGATGGGATAGTAGTACAGGACCCCAATGGAAACACGCCTAATCGGCCTTATTGAGCTATCCTTAGCTAGCTTAGCATGCGCTAGCTTTAAGAACTATTATTATTATTATTATTATTATTATACGGGTATTTGCATGGATATACCGTTTCATTAACAACATGAGAAGTCGGGCTCACGGGTCTTTCCTTAGTGAAGATTCGAAGCATATCAGACTCCATGAATTGAGATCAGCAGAAGCAAAACTAATATGTTTAGTACAAAAGGAATCTTATCCTACTGAACATCAAATCCTGAGCAAGGAGTCAAAGGCCAAACCCTCAAACTTAATGAGGCAGCTAGGATTATATATGGAAGGAGGCATAATTAAGTGTAGAGGCAGGACACAAAAGGCGGACATTATTGATTCTGCGAAATATCCTGTCCTCCTTAGCTCCTCTCATTTGATTACCAAACTGTTGATTCGCCAATGCCATAGGACCTGCCTACATTTTGGCGTAAATTATGTTCTGGCGTATATGCGACAACGTTGGTGGATCCCTAAAATGCGACAAGCAATTAAAGGGATCCACAATAGCTGTACTATCTGTAAAAGATTACAGGGTAAGCCTTACTCCCCAGTTGATGTACCTCCCTTGCCTGAGTTCAGGGTACAAAGGACTGAACCATTTCAGGTAACCGGGGTAGACTACACCGGAGCGATTCATGTTAGAGAATCGCCCGGTAATATCATAAAGGTATATACCGTTCTATTCACATGTGCGGTAACCAGAGCGATTCATATTGAATTGATTGACGACCTATCCAGTGAGGGGTTTTTGCATACTCTAAGACGCTTTGCAGGCCGCAATGGTTTCCCTCAAATTATTATGAGCGATAATGCGACTTGTTTTGTCGGGGCCTCTAAATATCTCCAGAGTTTAATGGATGACCCGCAGGTAGTGGCTACCCTCACTGGAAAGGGTTGTCAGTGGAGATTTATACCAGCACGTGCACCATGGCTCGGGGCGATTTGGGAGAGAACAATCGGTATCGTCAAATCTGCCATGAAGAAGGTATTAGGAAGGGCACTGGTGACCAGACGGGAGTTGCAAACCATCTTAATAGAAATTGAGATGTCAGTCAACGACAGGCCCTTGACCTATACCTCGGCAGATGTTGATGACCTCTTACCCATTTCGCCTTCTATGCTAACATGTGGACGAACCCTTAATACCTTTCCTAGATCGTCCGTAAATGACGAAGATCTGCATGACCCTACGTTCGGCAATGCTGACGCCACACGTCATCGCTTCCAGTATTTAAACAAGATGTCCGACGATCTATGGAAACGGTGGACCCAAGAATATTTGCTGTCTCTTCGCGAGCGTCACTCTCATAAGATCAAAGGGACGAATCAACGATGGCCTCGTATCGGGGATATCGTCCTGATTCATGATGAGCGTCCTAGGTTATTTTGGAAGCTTGGGAGGATTATCGATTTGTTCCAGGGCATTGATGGGCTTATAAGCGTTGCTAGAATACGAACTTCGACTGAGGTTACTACTCGCCCAGTCGTAAGGTTATATCCCTTGGAGCAGGATGTAGAACTGCCGGATGATCCTGGTGTCTCTACTGATACCCCTCCGCGGGAGCGTGCTGGTGACAGTGCTCCTCAAGGTGGGGCAGCTGATGATGAGAAGGATGATCCTCCTCAGGCTTCAGGTGGCGCTCGTCCCAAAAGGAGGGCGGCTATGAGTTCCGTGGATCTTTGGAGATCAAAGATCAAACAAGGTGATCTTTGACTTCGATGTCCTTTTTTTTGTTCTCTGTATATAGCTCCTGTATATCATTTTTGGTGGCGGGCAATATGTCGGGAATAGGGTAATGATCCTGACAGGTTTTGGTCCAATAGGACATTTGAATTTGGCGGTATCATATCGCTTGTACGATTTCGGCTGGTTCTTTGTGTACTGTAGTTTATTCTTAAGTATAGTTTAAATATTAACTGTTATGTATAAATATCTACATCAGCTCTAGATGTATCATGAAACCAAGTTATGGGTTATAATTATTATGAGCCGGCAGCCATATGTAATTTCGCGAAGCGATCGGACGCCGGCCCTTTAGTCTCTCAATCAACACCATACAGCCAACATCTCCCCCCCCCCCCTGGGTCTGACTCAACCCACAGTTCACCATGTGCTACAAATATTAATCTATAACAATATTAACAACAGTCCTACATCACCAGTCCTCTAAACTAAGTTCATTGTATCGATATTGTATTATGTGAACATTCCTACATGTCATGCAATTGAATTAGCCGCGTGTGGGGGACTGGATTACACCCATCGACTACGTCGTTGGTAATTATATTATAACTATTTGTTGGGATATTTCATGTACCAGTGATATGCAATTTAACCTCTTTATCTAAATTCCCGACACATCTGATCCACACACCCTCTTCCCCTCCTAAAATCGCACTGTTCTTCTCCTATTGCAACTTCCGTACACTTTATTATCCTCTCTATCAACACCCTGCCATACAGCTTTCCAACCACTGACAATAAACTAATACCTCTGTAACTTGAACACTCCTGCCGATCTCCCTTCCCCTTGTACGACGGCACAATACATTCAGTCTTCCAGTCTATTGGTACCATTGACACAGCAAAGCACACATTGAAAAGTCTCACCAACCAATCTATTATCACATCTCCACCCTTCTGTATACACTCCACAGCAATACCATCCAAAGCTTCTGCTTTTCCCGCTCTCATTTGTTTCACTGCTTCTTTCACCTCATTTTCCTCAATCCTTTAAGAACATAAGAACATAAGAAAATGGGAGTCTGCAGAAAGCCGATTGGCCTAAGCAAGGCAGATCCCTGTCCCACACAACCCTAATTACAAAGCTCAATTATAGGCTCAACACTCTAATACCCTGAGGATCATCTTACCAAAACGGTTAGAGATTAACGCAGGATTACGGGGGTCTGCAGAGCGCTGATTGGCCCAACCCGGCTGATCCCCCTTCACACCCAACCCTTCTCGTCCATATGCTTATCCAATTTTATCTTAAATCTCCCTACCATTTTTAATTCCACTATAGCACTTGGTAGTCCATTCCACCCATCTACAACTCTGTTACCAAACCAATATTTGCCTATATCTTTTCTGAAACGAAATTTATCTAATTTGAAACCATTGGTACGAGTTCTTTCGCTTGTCATGTCCCCTTTGTTAATCCCAGTAACCCACTTGAACACCTCTATCATATCCCCTCTAACTCTGCGTCTCTCTAGCGAATGTAAGCCTAATTTCTTCAAACTTTCTTTATACGGAATATTTCTAATATTATGGATCATTTTTGTCATTCTACGTTGTACTCTCTCCAATGAATCAATGTCCATTCTGTAATAAGGACACCAAAATTGAACAGCATAATCCATATGGGGTTTCACTAATGACAAGTAAAGTTTTAAGATAACATCAGCAGTTCTGTTACTCACACTCCTAGAGATGAACCCGAGAATCCTGTTTGCCTTGTTTCGAACGCTTATACACTGTTTTCTAGGCTGCAAATCATTGCTAACAAACACACCTAGATCTTTCTCACAATTCGAGTTTTCTAATTCCATATTAGCTAGTTTATATTTAACATTTGTATGCATCTTCCCTATCTTTAATACCTTGCATTTGTCAATGTTAAACTCATCTGCCAATTTACTGACCATTCGTGTAAGGTATCTAGATCCATTTGGAGGCACTCTATATCTCTATCTGAATCAATTGTTCTCCCCATTTTGGTATCGTCTGCAAATTTACTTATCCTACTAGTTATACCTAAATCAAGGTCATGTATGTATATAACAAACAACAGAGGACCTAATACAGATCCCTGGGGGACACCACTTTTGACTGCTCCCCATTCTGACTTCGTACCATTTATGCTGACTCTCTGCTTCCTACCAATTAGCCATGACCTAATCCATCCCAACAACGCCCCACCTATTCCATGCACCTCAACCTTTCTCATCAATCTCTCATGGGGGACTCTGTCGAAAGCTTTACTGAAATCTAAATATATTATATCATATGACTTGTCATTATCTACTGCTTCATATACCTCTGAGAAAAAACTAAGCAAATTAGTAAGGCAAGAACGTCCCTGAGTGAATCCATGCTGAGAAGAATTTATTAAATTAAATGTATCTAAGTGGTTTCTAATTTTACTAGCAATAATTGACTCTAGTAGCTTTCCTATGATTGATGTAAGACTAATTGGACGGTAATTGGAGCTATTGATTTGTCACCTTTTTTGAAGATCGGAACTACGTTTGCAAGCTTCCAAGCTTCTGGAACTATACCCGTCTCTAATGACTTGTTAAATAGAAATGTTAATGGGTAACTTAACTCATCCCTACATTCTTTTAATACTCTAGCATATACCTCATCAGGACCAGGCGATTTATGAGGTTTCAGTCTGTCAATTTCCTTAAGCACATCATTTCTACTTATAGTAACCGTAGTTAACCTATTTTCTATACTATCGCTATCTACCTTACGGACTTCTGGAAACTGTGCCAAATTTTCATAAGTAAAAACGGAAAGAAATTGACTATTTAATGTACTGCACATTTCTAAATAATTTTCTGTCATTTCTCCTATCGAAGTTTTAAGGGGACCAATTACATATCTAACCTTGGATTTATATAGTTGGTAAACAGCTTTAGGATTATTTTTTGAGTCATTGGCAACCTTAATTTCATAATTTCTTTTGTCTTTCCTAATATCCTTTTTTACCTGTCTTGATAGATTCTGATAGTAAGCAAGTAGGTGAATTTCGCCTTTCCTAATTTTTCTATATATTGCTCTCTTTTGTCCTAGAAGATCTAATAGTCTATTATTCATCCATTTGGGTTGGTTCTGTGTTGATCTAAATTTTCTTTTGGGGATGTATTTATTTTGTGCATTGAATACTGACTCGATAAAATTATCGTATGTATCTACCTAGGTTGACGTCTCTTCCTGACTGAAGATGACAGGTGCCTGAGAAGGGGTACACTCATTTGGATACCTGGATCGACTTAATTTTGTAACCATAGGGTCTGCTAATAGGGCTCTTCTTAACCAACCATAATTGGCTTTTCTGAAGTCAGGTATTAATGTTGTATTCTCTCTGGTATTACCTTTCCATTGGATATTAAAATACACAGAATTGTGGTCACTATTTCCTAGGTGGTCCCCTATCTCTACATTATTTACCATATGTTCATTGTTACTGAAAACTAAATCGAGAATATTATTACCTCTAGTCGGCGTATCTATGAATTGAAATAAAAAAACTATCTTGTACTACCTCTATAAACTCCTCAGAATCAGAGTCTCCTATTTGATGCTGCCAATCTATATTCGGAAAATTAAAATCCCCCATAATGCACACATTGCTAAACCTTGATGTCATTTTAATTCCTCCCATAATGATGTTCCGTCATTTCTACTCATATTTGGCGGTCTATACATAACTCCAATAACTATGGTCTCACTACCTTCGTTAAACTCTACCCAAACACTTTCATTATCGTTATTTAGTCTAATACCTGATTTAATACAGCTTTTGAATGTACTCCTGACAAACACTGCTATACCCCCGCCCCTCCTACTTGTTCGGTCATATTTAAACAAACTATATCCTGGGATATCAAATTCTGCTAAAAAATGCCTAGATTCTGTATTAATCCACGTTTCAGTTAGCGCTATTATGTCTAAATTTTCTTTGCTAACAAGGGCTCTAAGTTCGTTCATTTTGTTACATAGACTCCTACAGTTTGTGTAATATACTCTCAATGTACTTCTTTTCTTTATACCTAATTTACCTTTATTTCTAACGACATTTCCATCTTCCGTTGCACCATCACTACTATCATTTGCAATATAGTCATCATTTTTAGCATGAGACTGAATATCCTTATCGCTTTCGCCTGACGCTAAAATTGTTCCATTTAACCTCTCATTTACACTCTCAATATTTCTGTTCAAAACCCCACAACCACCCTATCTAAAGAACTAGCTAATGTGGAAAACCCCTAACCGTGAAAGATGAACCCCATCCCTTGCGTACATCCCATCTCTCCCATAGAAACTATCCCAGTTATCAATGAATGGTATTGCTTTTTCTTTGCAATATTTCTCCAACCGGCAATTGACACCAATCGCCCTGGATGTCCATTCCTTGGGAACTCCTCTTCTGGGTAGGATACAATGTACTACAGGGATCCCTCCCTTCATCCTAACCTTATCTAACACATCCCGATACTGCTGCAGCAGTTCCTCACTTCTACCCTTACCAACATCGTTACTCCCGGCACTGAGACAGATAATGGGGTTATCTCCACTATCTTCCAAGATGTGGTCCATCTTCTCTAAAACCGTCCCAACTCCATGGCCAGGCAGACACACAACCTTCCTATGTTTAGTGCGGGTAGCCCTAACTAAATGTCTTACCATGGAGTCGCCCACAATCGACACAGACTTACCTTCTCGAGACACAGACTTACTTTTCCCTCGGGAGGATCCAGCAGCTGCAGTTGGAGAACCCCCGGTGGTGTCAGAAGCTCCCTTGGTGGTGGTGGTGGTGGTGGGGGTGGTGGTGGTGGTGGTAGGTAGCACAGCGTCAGCGGAAGGAGCTGAGTCGGCGGCAGGCACTTCGGCTAACCCTCCCTTATCCTGACTATCTTTTCCCTCACATTCGTCTCGCAAAGGAGAGAATGTATTTGTCACACTCATACCTATTCTACTATCCTGCTTCTTGAGTGTGACTTTCCCACCCGTATTTTTAACAACCTGCCATGAATAAAAAAAATCATCAACTTCCTCCCTTTTCCCCTTACTCGACTTAATTTCCTCTTGGCTAAGCTTGAAAGCTAGATTTTCGTCTTTAATCAAATCCACTTCCCTCTGAAGTTTAACATTAACCTCCCTTAGAGCCATTCATTCCCTGCCACCTGAGTGGCCTGGGTAACCTATCTCCATCCACCTCTGCTTCAATCACTGCTTCTCTTCCATCTCTTGTATTTAACAAAGATTCAACATACTCGGCATATCTTTTCCTCACTTCAACTGGTTCCGGGCAGTAGGGAGAAGGGGGCTGGTTCCCCCCAAACTTGGCTGCTCTCTCTCTCTCTCTATATATATATATATATATATATATATATATATATATATATATATATATATATATATATATATATATATATATATATATCTTTCTCTCTGGTCACGTAAGCAAGGTGAGCCGTTGCCACGAGGTAACTGTAAAGTAACGTTCAACAGGTTGGTCTGGCCACATGATATCCGGTCGGTACGGATGTTACAATATATACTGATATACTGTATATATATATACAGTATATATATATATATATATATATATATATAATGAATTAGTTTGAAAGGATTAAGCAATTAAAGAAATTGGATGTTGTATAAATAGTAAACAAAATAATGTACCTTATAACGAGAGTAAGAAACATTATAGGAAAACAAAATCAATATGTTCACATTAAATAAATACATTTCTATTAACTATTCTAAATAAAGCTCAGGAGCAAAATGCGGAATTATATTAAAGCTAAGATAAAACAAAAAAAGGATATAGTCAGGAGGGACTAAAACAGGTTCCATGAGCTCTGAGAATACAAACAAATAGAGAATACAGAATAATTCATCAAATATTATAGATAAAGGCCAAAAGTGGAAAGGTAAAATCAAACAAAAATGTAAAATAAAAAAGGTAGAAAGCGGAAGATCAGGAGGGACTAAAACAGGTTCCGTCAGCTCTGAGAACCACAAGAAAAATCATAAAATACCCAACTTCCTAATTACCAACTTTAGGGACCTCACACAAGGCGATTTTTTGTTTATATATATATTTTTCTCTCGGGCGTCGAATGAAATATGTCTCCCTTTTCTAGAGTGTCTGGGAAAACCTGGAATTACTTGTCCCAACTCTTGCTTTACTCGCTAATGAACAACCCTCTTACTTACTCAATAATTCACTAATGAGGAAGTGGAAGAGAGAAAATGTTTGTGTGTGTGTGTGTGTGTGTGTGATTACTCTCTCTCTCTCTCTCTCACTCTCTCTCTCTCTCTCTCTATCTATCTATCTATCTATTTATCTATATATCTATCTATTTATCTAGCAATCTCTCTCTCTCTCTCTCTCTCTCTCTCTCTCTCTCTCTCTCTCTCTCTCTCTCTCTCTTCGTTTGATGTTGGCATATACAGTAGTGAGATATTGTAGGCAGCAATCGACGGGGCAGTACCCAGGGGAGGCCACATAGGCATATGATAAGGAGTTTCTGGAACTTCTGTTTCATTTGCCTGGCTTTCCCCACTGTTTCTGTCTGTGCCTCACCTAAACAGAGAGTAATCCAACTAACTCTCACAAACACCTCCTGCTCCTATTCCTTTCACTATATCTAAGAAGCACGCCACACTTCTTTCCAACACATCTAAATTATCTCTAATACACCTTGATTTTGGCACATAAGTATACAGACACAGTGATTACAATAATACGCCTGTCCTTCCAGGGGGGGGGGGGGGAATTGGTGGAGAGGGGGGAACCATTTGTTTTACCTAAAACTATAACTATTGCACGAATTCAAACAATCTTTTTTGATTGACCGTCGCATTCACCCAACAAATGTCCATGTGAAGTTTGGTGAAAATCCGTCAAACGGTCTAGGAGGAGTTTCAGGACAAACGGACGACAACGACAACGACAGACATTTTGGCCAGTGGTACCCCACTATACGGGGGTGGGGGGTGGGGCGATGCCACTCTGCTTATGCAGAGTTGATAAAATGAATCACTAATGTTAGTTTTGTTTTAAGTTTTGTGCACTAATAAACGACCCAAAATGTATCTTATGTATCAATATTTCATGTTTATCTCCAGTTTCATGACAGGAAAAATTGTCATATATTTCTGAAATAAGACTATGTTTTCTGATTCCAATAACTCAGTCATGTAAATCATTAATCTATATTAGAAAATATTAAAGATATTCCGTTGGCTATCAGGTTCCTACAGAAACCCCAGGCTTTGGGGAGCGAGGCGGAGATGGCCTCTATACGGCTTTGTTGCTTGTAGGACGACAGTTGGGTAACAGGAAGAATTCAGTTGCAAGGCCTTCGTTTTTGTTCGTGGCAAGGGATCGGTTGAGACGGAGTCCCTGGGTGGATTGGTAGCTCTGATATTGTTGGCTCTCTCAGTGATGACTACTTGTTGTTCTTCTACTGTAATTGTAAATGAGAGTGTAACAATGTGACCCCCAGTTGCATCAAGAGATCAAAATCTAATGCAAACGAGATTGAAACAAAAAGAGTCCCAGTTGTAAAGGAATGACAATAACTAGTTGCAAACTATTTTTTCCTTATGCCCCTATTTGCAGATGGAATGGGTTTACCCCAGTTGCAATTAATGGGTTGCAAACGAGACCAATAAATATGTGTTCAGGTTCTTGCTACTTCGGTTTGACAGTGTGATATTGTGAACTTTCTCTGATGTGTCGGGGATAGCAAGGGCATACATCAAGGGAGATTGAGCCTGTGTGACAGATCATTCTAGGACTGAATGTAGTTGACTGAGATTCAGCTTGCCTCTAATGACTCTCTGGGATTGGTGGCTATAATTTGTTTTCTGTGCTGATCTCTCATTCTCCTTTTGTGTCGATGGTGGACTTGTATAATAGTATAATTGCCGTATGGTAGGTGTGTGGCATTAATTACACAACGTCTTTGTATAAATTATGCTCAACAAAGCCTCTTTCTCTTTGCTCACAAGAAACGTAAGTGCATCTAAAATCAAAGTAGAGTTTCAAAACTCCGGCAGTACAGAGCATCAATATCAATTTACCCAGAGTGCCGCTGGAACGGAATTGCTTGACATTTCCCAACCTTTTTCCAATTAGCATCGTCTGCAATTAGTCACACAGTGCCTCTCTTTTAATTTCCCTCGCCCCTCCCCCCAGGTATTTTTTCATCATTCCCGTGAGTTGGGCTTGCTACAGGAAGAGCTCCACTACCACTTGGATATTAATTTTGCTAATGGTTGTCGCCGTCACTCCCCAGTGCGACGACGGGCCTGCATTACACTAACTAACGCGGCGCCAGACTCGTTAGGGACCATTATTATCAGCGCATCAGCTCATCTTTTCCTCTTTATCCGATTGGCCTGCTCTCTTACTCAGTCGGCGGGAGTTTGTATGTGTGTGTGGGGGTGGGGGTGGGGGGGGGGGGGGGGAGGAGGTGTTGTCGCCCTAGCCTAGATTATTATGTGTTGTTATTTCCTTACAACCTAGCCTTGCCTATCTGAAGTAGAGATCATATAATAGAATACTGTATTTATTATAGGGTCATAGTTCTGAAGTTACTCTTAATTTCATAACCCTTGCAGCGTACTACTATTACGCAATTTTCCATGTTATTTTCCAATCAGTAGACTATTCTATTCAGCTTAGAATAATCTTGTAGGGGTTAGAGGGTTGATTACTGTACTTTATACCTCCTTTGATTAATAGAGATCCTTTCTAAACTGCATAAAATCACCAAACAATAACCAGAATAAGATGTGGATTAACGTCATAGGTACTCAAAGGTTTATTATATCTTACCATACTTCATCCTAGGTAATGCTCAGCTACGGCTGTCATATTTACATAAGTTATTTCGCTTAACCTTCTTACCAAATTATATTATTACCTTAGCCAAGCGTAAGTAGTGAGGCTCAAGCTTTCTTAACCCCTTATAAACCGGGTCGTCTTTTTAACTTTATGCATGCTACTATTAGACGATTTTATTCAGTTTAAAAAGGGTCTCCAGCAACGTACAGGCTTCGAACTATCTCACTCAACCCTTTTTACTACCACAGATTCTACTTAAACTGCACAAAATCGACTAAATATAAATAGAATATAATACAAAAAAAACGTCGCCAGTACAGAAGGGGTTAATCAACTATCTGTTACATAATTCTTCTTCGGTATTCCATATTTACAAAAATCAACACTATGAACCACCTTGGTAAAGCGATCAGCCTTGTATGTACTGTATGTATGTATGTATAAACTCTGGCACCTTCCCAAGTGTTCCTTTTTTTTTTTTTTTTTGCCAAATCGAGACAGAGCCCGAACAGGGACATTACAACACATTAGAAAAACAAAACAAAATACGAAATCACACACATCTAGGTCGCCCAGGAGAAATACCCAGTGACCCAGGCCCATTTGGGTACCCCAGCAAAAGATTCCCAGGTCCCAGATCCCCCTAAGAGGTGCCGATTTCCGCAGGCAGACCCGCAGCGAAGCTTACCACCACAAGCCCGCCCACCATGCTTCCAGGCGCACCCTTCATTACCACCGGCTCCCTGGGCCAGGCGCCTGACGGACTATTATCTAGTCCAACTGGCGCATGACCCTCTCTCCCAAACGACCGTGTATTTACATTCATCTATTCACAAGCATTCTCCATTCATTCCTGTTTATTACCACTTATTACCACGATCAGTCTTACTAAAAATAAATCTGCAAGCCTATATAACTTATCACATCCAGATTCATCAATGTTACATTTACCATTGCCATATACCATTGCAATACCATTCTATATGCCACATTCAATGACATAATAGTTGAGGAATGGGACAGCTAACGTTATAGTAAATATATAATTAATCGTGGATCGGTTTTAGTTCATATAAATATGAGTTACCATCGATGTTACCAGCTATATTGGTTGTAAATCGATTGATGAATCGGACCACAGGGTTTTACCAACAGTAGCTGATGCTTATCATCTTAGCTGTCCATCCTCCACTGTGGAATGTCGGTAAATTGCACTAGACATATCGAAAGCCTTCGATAGAGTCTGGCATAAATCTTTAATTTCTAAACTACCCTCCAAAAAAAAAAAATAAAAAAAATAAGTACCTGATATTAAATTCAGGAAAATAAACTGAATAAAAATGGATAATGTAGCTTCGTCTGTGTTGCCAATTCAGCTACTTTCCCGCTAGATCTAGAGGTATTTTTTTGCCGAAGAAATGTCCACACTTATCTAGATGTTGGGGATATTGGGGGTATTTTTTAAGCTTGATAGAGGTCTAGGGAACATACTATCATCCCCCCCCCCCTTAATCTCACGTAACGTAACCGAACCTAAAGGTGTTGGTTAAATAGGAGCTTTCAATCTGCAAACAAGCTTGCCAGATTCGCCAATTATCATAATACAATGTGAACAAGACTAAGAAGGGTGTCAGTTTCTAAATTATTTTTCGATTTTTCCTGAAGTTAATAGAGTCTTGTGACAATCGGTTTAATTTTGTTATATATTCTTCATATATATTATAATAATCTCATATATATTTTAGCTCACTACTTTATTCTATATTAAAAATAAGAGAGCAGGACAAAATATTGCGTTGTGAAATAAATCCATTACGAAACGGTAAATACAGGTTGCAAAAAATTCATAGTATATAATTTACCTTCTTTTGTATGCTAATGATATATATATATATATATATATATATTAGTGGTATTTAAATTAAACAACGCTTTTATGATTAAGTTGACATTTCATTCAGCTACATATTTTTCTCTGAACAGGACTGTTGGAGAGAAGCAACTCATGTTTTATAGATGCTGCTAATTGGCTAATGGATAGGAGTATGATTATTAAATCAAGATATCTTCACTATTTCATATGTATTTTTTAGATACTTTAATAACGAGCAATTTTAACAATTGAGAGATGTTCTAGACTCTAGAGAGATATCCGAAGCCCGTGGTATAAAATATGTCACATAAAATACACTAGTAACGTAAATATCATAAAGTGAACACAGACAAGAAACAAAAAAATATGAGAAAAACGACTAAGCGAGAGAGGAGACTGCCTGCTGAGACGGCTGAGAACCTATCAACCAATCAGGGTCTGATATCCTAACTTACCATCACCGTACAGTGACTTACCCTGGTGTTAGGCAGCCACTGCATGTTTAAAAGATGCACAGCTTGTGATTGGCTATGGCGGGTGAGATGTAAGCCTAGACTCAGTCAGTCTACAAATCCTGCTTACTTATTGTTTGTATGTATGTATGTATGTATATACTAAGGCCCAATCCCCATTTTTCCTATTTCTATTGTTGTTGTTTTTTGTTTTTTTTGAGGGTGGAGTGGCCACTCAAGACAAAGCTCGAATAGGGACATCACAACAGAAAACAATGAACACACAAAAACAAAATGCAAATTCACACACATCTAGGTCATCCAGGAGAAGACCCAGAGACCAGGGTCACCAAGGTCCCTCCAGCATTTCCCCGGCCCCCGACCACCCGGAGAGGTTCCGATCTCGGCAGGCAGACATGCAGCAGAACGAAACCACAAGCCCACCCAACACACTTCCAGGCGCACTTTTGTTTTCATATAAACCGTCTCCCCGGCCAGGCGCCTGATGGACTATTATTTAGTCCAACTTGCGCCCGACCCCTTCCCCCAAATGACCACGTGTTCACTCATCTATTCACAAGCATTCTCCATTCATTCCTGTTTATTATTACTTCCTTTGTCTGATCTATAGTAATTCCTCTATCATCCAAAGCTTGTCATACACAGTCTCTCCATCTCAATGGGGGTCTTCCTGCCCTTTTATCTCCCTTTGTATCTGACTCACATATTCTCTTTGTAAGCCCTTCATCTTCCATTCGTTCAACATGACCATACCAGCTCAGCACCCTTCTGTCCACTCTGGCTGATAAATGTTTCTGCTGCCCCACTCTTCTACGTATCTCTTCATTCCTCAATCTGTCTCTACTTATTGGCTTTATCAATTTGTATATTGCTTGTGTTCGCTTTGTAATATCTATGTTATTAATGTGTTGTATGTGATATATTTCAGCTCTCAGGGTTCGTCTATCACTCAAGACTATCACATTATCACTAAAATTGCTTACAATTTTAGAATTTCAATAATAAATATGGAATAATGATTATTCTACTCTACAATGAAAAATAGAAATGTGCTTAAAATAATATATATCCATTAGTTGTATATAAGTTGTTGTTGTTGTTGTTGCTGTTCCCCAGGCCGTCTGGCCAAACAGGCCCAAGGTCCCGAGCAAGGCCAAGGCCATAAACGAATGCCCCACACAAAAACCCTCCCTGCTTACTACTAATAAAGCCCGGGTGACCGAAGCCACTCCAAGGCAGGGAGCTGAGGAGGGTGCGGAAACGCCCGGGAAACCAAAGCCCTACCCAAGGCCCTGTGCCCCTCAGCAATTATGAAGGGAAAGTTGAGGGGCAAAGGAAAAATGTGACGCTTTGGCTCCCAATCTAGGGAGGTCAATCCACGGAAAACACGCCGTCACTTGAGATCTAGAAAATTTATAAGTAAAAGGAACAGTCAGAGTTAGCTATGGGTATGGCAGAGATCGCTCAGCTCTCACTCTGATAAACCAGCCCATCACCATCTTTTTTTTTTTTTTTTTTTTTCTTTAAGAGACAATGAACGGAGGAAGGAAAAACACAGATAAAACAAAAAGGTCCATGTGCCTAAAGGCATCCTCCATTCATAAAATGTTTGTAACAACTGGATTTAAACATTTGTAGATTGTAAGTTTGTGGAAAGCAATTCGAGGGAAGTGAATTCCAAAGAGTAGTAGCTCTGGGGATAAATGAATTCTGATAAGCAGAAGTTCTGCATTGTGGAGGAGAAAGTGTAAATTCATGGGCGCTCTCAGCTGCCCTAGTTCTACGGGGAAAGATGTGGAGAGGCGGCAAAATTGAAGCAAGTTCCTCGGAACAATTGCTGTGAAAATATCTGTAGAATAATAAGAACATAAGAACATAAGAAAATGGGAGTCTGCAGAAAGCCGATTGGCCTAAGCAAGGCAGATCCCTGTCCCACACAACCCCAAATCAATTACAAAGCCCAATTATAGGCTCAACACTCTAATACCCTTAGGATCATCTTACCAAAACGGTTAGAGATTAACGCAGGATTATGGGGGTCTGCAGAGCGCTGATTGGCCCAATTCGGCTGATACCCCTTCACACCCAACCCTTTTCGTCCATATGCTTATCCAATTTTATCTTAAAGCTCCCTACAGTTTTAGATCCCACTATAGCACTTGGTAGTCCATTCCACCCATCTACAACTCTGTTACCAAACCAATATTTGCCTATATCTTTTCTGAAACGAAATTTATCTAATTTGAAACCATTGGTACGAGTTCTTTCGCTATCACTGAGCTTTAGTACATTTGTCATGTCCCCTTTGTTAATCCCACTAACCCACTTGAACACCTCTATCATATCCCCTCTAACTCTGCGTCTCTCTAACGAATGTAAACCTAATTTCTTCAACCTTTCTTCATACGGAAGATTTCTAATATTATGGATCATTTTTGTCATTCTACGCTGTACTCTCTCCAATGAATCTATGTCCATTTTGTAATAAGTACACCAAAATTGGACAGCATAATCCATATGGGGTCTCACTAATGACAAGTAAAGTTTTAAGATAACATCAGCAGTTCTGTTACTCACACTCCTAGAGATGAACCCGAGAATCCTGTTTGCCTTATTACATAAGAACCAATGCAAGGGATGCAACGTTTCTTCGTATGGATAATGTAGGAAGGTCCTGTGTGATTGCAGGGTTATTGATTAATCTAATAGCTTTATTTTGAATTTTGTCCAACTGCCTCAATGCAACCACTCCACTTCCACCCCACAGAGGTGAACAGTAATCCATCTGAGAACGCACATGGCTTTTATATATCACGGCCAACTGCTCGTCAGTGAAGAATTCTCGAACTCTGTACAGGAGTCCCAGTTTTTTAGAGGCATTCTTAGCAATGCTTCTAACATAATGTGTCCAGCTCAAGTTAGTAGTTAATGTTACACCGAGAATGTCAATACTAGGGGAAGTGGGAATATTTACATCATTAAAAAATATATGGGAGTCAGTGAGATTCTGTCGGTTAGAAAATTGAATGTATTTGGTTTTCTGTGCATTAAAGGAAACTAGATTATTTTGTCCCCATCCATTAATTCTAGAAAGGTCCTGGTTCAGAGAAATTGCAGTGTTTATTTTTGAATTTATAAGATCGGGTTGGGTGAAAGAATTGGTAAATGTGAAGGAACTGTGGAGTGTTGAGTCATCTGCGTAGGAATGTATTGGATTATGAGTGGTAGATATGAGATCATTGATATGAATGAGGAACAGAATTGGGGCCAAAACTGATCCCTGGGGAACACCAGCATTTATTGAGTGAAATTGAGAATAAAGGCCATCTACCATTACACGTATTTTTCTGTTATGAAGATAAGAAGAAATTAGTGGAACTAATGATGCAAGGCCGTAGTGTGACATCTTCGACAATAAGGATTGATGCCAGACTCTATCAAATGCCTTTGATATATCCAGTGCTATTGTATGTGTTTCACCATGTTGGTCTGTAGCTTGGTTGCTTTGATGCGTAAGAAGGCAAAGCATGTCTGCAGTTGATCGACATCGTCTAAAACCATATTGCCTATCACTGATTAATTTATTATTCTCAAGATGCTTAATTATGTGATTATTTAATATAATTTCAAAGACTTTACCAAGAGTGGAAGTTATATCTATATAAGTTACACACCATATTGTAGGAAAAATTAATCTAAAATTATACTTGATGTTATTCGTGATAAATTAAAGAATCTGGTGACATCTGGCAAGCTTGTCTACAGATTGAAGGCTCCTATTAGCACTGGTTGGGAACTATTGGCTGAAATCGTCTGCTGGTTCATTAGATTCCAACTATAATTAAAAGATTTTACTCGGTTTTCGAAGCCTTTCTATGAATTGAAGGTATAATGACTGTCTTTAATTTAATAATCCCTCTGACTTCTACAATCCTTTCCATTGAATGGAAAAGAAATCGCCTAATGATTGCCAGAGGAAAAGTTAGAAAAGCATCACCGTATACTGAAAATGTTAAGGGGGTAGTGCTTGTTTTGGGGTTTATATATGCATTCATTAATTTATTTTTTAGTTTCCTCGCTAGACCTCCATCAAGCTTAAAAAAACACCCTCTAGACCCCCCTTTCAAGATAAATATGTACATTTTTCGGTAGAAAAATGTCCCAGTTCCTTCTAAAATTACAGGCTCGCTATCGCTCGCCAGGGGAAAATCGACATCTAAATGGCAGGAAAGGTCTTAATATTGATAAACAAATGAGGCGAAAGGTCTCAAAATCGCCAAACTAACGGAACAAACGTCTTAAAACCTCAACACTAATATGCTAAACATGAGGGAGAAGGGGGTCCAGAAAAAGCGACTACTACCCCCTTAAGCTTGGCTCTCATTATACCATTACCTTTGGCTAGAGATCCAGTACTAAGAGAGCATTCATTTTCTGAAGCGTAATATTGGTGCCGTTATTATCCAACAACGGGTTACTATTTTATTTCCCATCATGTTTTATTGACATCCAAAGATCAAACTATATAATTATCTTGTACCAGTATTGCCGAAAATTTATATGGACATACTTGATTACTGTCGGCCACATAAGTGATGTCTCGGTACCAAGTATGTTTTGATCAATAATTGGTATCGGCAATATCTAAAACTTGATGTATTCGTTTCGAGTGAGCTATACAAACATGTTCCTACACTTACCCACCCTTTTCAACATCTGGCAGACATTAATATAGCACAGAGCGAGCCAAACATAATGACGGATGAGCATAATTTGTTATTATGGGTTTTTTACTTTTGACAACCCCTCAACCCCTCTACCCAGATTACCAATTGTTATTTTACTGATGGTACTGTCAGACAATTTTGTCCAGCTTAAGAGGGACCTGTACGCATCAAATGCCTAATCCTTTCAATTAGCAAGGACACTTATTTTTATTTTATTTTTGTTTTACTTTTGTCCAGGCTAGCATGAAACGATTGTATACAACTTAGGAAGGACCTCTGGCAATCAAAGGGTAAAATATATCTTGAGTAATTATAACAATCCCACAAACTCCTTCGTATCGTAAATCGTCTAATGATAGTCAGCATGAAATTAAGAAACTCGTCCTTGCTACTGAAAGGGTAAGGTTATCTTAAATATTATTATAATTCTAAACGGGCCTCATACGGTCAATAAAATCGTCTGATGGCAGCCATATTGAAGACAAAAACTGGCGTAATTTGATTATGTTGACAGTCATAAAAACTCTTTAATTTAACTATTGTTTTCTGTACTTGTTCGATACCTACTGGTTTGAGAGTGAGTCAGGTAGGTGTTAGAATGAGTCAGGTAGGTGTGAGAGTGAGTCAGGTAGGTGTGAGAGTGAGTCAGGTAGGTATGAGAGTGAATCAGGTAGGTGTGAGAGTGAGTCAGGTAGGTGTTAGAATGAGTCAGGTAGGTGTGAGAGTGAGTCAGGTAGGTGTGAGAGTGAGACAGGTAGGTAGAATGAGACAGGTATGAGAGTGAATCAGGTAGGTGTGAGAGTGAGTCAGGTAGGTGTGAGAGTGAGTCAGGTAGGTGTGAGAGTGAGTCGGGTAGGTGTGAGAGTGAGTCAGGTAGGTGTGATAGTGAGTCAGGTAGGTGTGAGAGTGAATCAGGTAGGTGTGAGAGTGAGTCAGGTAGGTGTGAGAGTGAGTCAGGTAGGTGTGAGAGTGAGTCGGGTAGGTGTGAGAGTGAGTCAGGTAGGTGTGAGAGTGAGTCAGGTAGGTGTGAGAGTGAGTCAGGTAGGTGTGAGAGTGAGTCAGGTAGGTGTGAGAGTGAGTCAGGCAGTTATGAGGTAATGTACTGAACACTAATTGATCTAGCACCCGTGTTATCTATCCTAAAATGTTCAATCTTATATAAATCCAAATTATTTCCACCAAGTTTAAGCAGGTGTATCTTTTATATACATTTATTTCTAGCTTGCCTTATGATTGAAATCCTACTTTTGTTATTTTAACCTTTTTAATTATAATCTAACGTGTTCAGTGAAAATCTTCTTACAAAAAAATTGTATATTAAATAACATAGCAATAATCATGATCATGATCTAATTGGATGGCAACCTAATTTAAAGAATTACAAGTATTAATTTAAGTATATAAAGTAAATTTAGCAATGTTCACTTTTGGTATGTATCTAGTTTAATTAATTGCAATGCGTCAACATCATAAACTTTATGCCCGTTATGATTTGACTAAATTCAACATGGACTGTCTGTTAGCACTTCTTTTTAGAAAATTAATTAACATATGGAAAACAGAATTGCAGCACGACTTTTTAGAATCAGAAATATTAAATACTTCATATGCTCGAACGTGTACGAAATTCCAACTATTAATGATAATGGCATTGGCAATATTATTTCCCAGATAAAAGTGATGCCTACCTGTGCCATCTCGCATATGCAGTCTGTTTTTTGTTTCGCCCATTTTTCGCTGGCAAGATGATTCCCGGCTGCCAGCGAGGATTGAAGCCCATTTTTCACCCTTTCAGAACTTGTCTCCGCTCTGTCCTAACTGGAGATCCGCTACTCAGAGAGATCGGTCAGCTTTCTCTTTGGGCTCCATTTGGGTGCCGTAATTATATGTTTTCACCAATCAACTTTACTCTTAATCTCAATTAATGAAATCAACAAATACATGTGGCACTCTAAGGACTCGAACAGCGGGGAGGGGGGGGGGGGGGAATTATTTTAATTAAGGGAAGATAGGTTGTTTTTCTAGACCCCCTTCTCCCTCATGTTTAGCCCCATTAGTTTTCAGATTTTAGGATGTTTGCCCCATTACTTTGTCGATTTTATGTCCTTTCGCCCTATTTCTTCGTCAATATTTAGTTGTCGATTTTTATTTTTCCTGGCGAACGATAGTGGGCCTGTAATTTTGAAAGAATCGGCCTTCGGCCGGGACATTTTTCTACCGAAAAATGTACACATTAATCTAGAAGGGAGATCTAGTGGATGTTTATTTAAGTTTGGTGGAGGTCGAGGGAGTAAACTAGAAAAAAAAAAAAAACAATGAAACAAAAATTTACCAAAAAGTTAAGAATTTAGATCCAAAGACCTAACTATCTCTCCCGTGCCAGTTTTCCCGAATGTATATTATGGATATGGACATGCACTGTAGAAACTGTGTGATCAAATGTGACAACAGTAATACGCATATGGAGTGTTTCAACAGTACACATAAACAGTTGGAGCTCTTTTTCTGTATATATTTGTTGCTACAATTGAGTACACAATTTGTACAATCATCAGCATATATTATAAGGCTACACAAATTCGACTCTTTGAACATTTAAGGCCATGTTCTGAAGTACATGGGCAATGATAAAGTAATGTATTGCCTCGTTTCCGTTCCATACTGATTTAAATGGGTGGGAGGCCATTAGTGTTCTTGGCTGTACAGGGTATTTGAGTGCAAAGAGAGGCTAATGACACCAAGGGCCTGGAATTTTCGAAAAGGGGCTCCAGTCCTGACGCTATTCTTGACTTACAGTGAGCTGGCTTAATAATCCAGAGGGGTTGATAGCCTCTGAAGTCCTATTTTAACTAACTAAAGCTAACGACAGCAGCGGCTCCAACATAGCGGAGGTTGGCCGATCTCCATTACCACAGTGTCTCCAGTCGTACCCCTGTCATCACCCCTGTCAAAGCGCAAGCAATCTACCGGACGGGCAAAGACTCCCCGCATTTTACGAGCGGATAGTAAGCGCTGGGAGTGATATTCGCCGAGCTTCGCGTCACTCGCCCATTCACGAGCATTTTGCAGACCGACTTGGGGCCCTTTTAAACAAGCTCGTATTTCTGTCAGTCATCATCATCAACAGCCACCTGTTTCCTCTCCCGCCGCTCTGCCAATCTGTTCCGTGGGTGGTCTCTTAAGGGGATATAGTTCACTTTTTGGGCGATTTTTGCATGTATTCGTTATTTTTCTAGTTTTCTCCCTAGACCTCCATCAAAATAAAAAAACAAAACAAAAAACATCCATTAGATCCCACTTCTAGAGTAATTTGTACATTTTTCGGTATAAAAATGACCCGGCCAAAGGCCGGTTCTTCCAACATTACAGGCTCACTATCATTCGCTAGGGAAAAAATCGACACCTAAATAGCACGAAAGGTCTAAATATTGACGAAAAAATGGGGCGAAAGGTTTTTTTTTTTTT
Source organism: Paralithodes platypus (assembly GCA_032716605.1). Taxonomy (NCBI): domain Eukaryota; kingdom Metazoa; phylum Arthropoda; class Malacostraca; order Decapoda; family Lithodidae; genus Paralithodes; species Paralithodes platypus. The sequence goes on along the minus strand of CM064480.1, from coordinate 51,965,879 downwards.
TTTTTTTTTTTTTTCTTCTATATTCCAACTACTCCCTCTCGGGCATAGGCTGAGAGCCTGTACATGCCACCGCTCAACACGGTGAAGCCCGTGAGGTCTTGTTCCAGCCTGGGGAGTGAGACATGTGAAGCATCCATCATGGCTCGAAGCAGCTCCATCTCTGAAGCGGCCGGTTGCTTCGCTCAAGTGCTTCACCGTCTCACCCTCCAGACTCAGACCCTCACTCTCAGAACGCCACCTATTGAGCAGTGAACTCACTAGGCATTGTCCCCCTGTAACATATTTTGAATATGGGAATATTCATACAGTGTTATTTAATCAGGGAACAATGAGGGTATTTTTTTGGCATTTCGGTGGGCTTTGTGGTAATGCACTGATACTAGGTACAGCACAAATTCAATCCCAATAATATCTTCCCATTGACATATCGGGATTTGAACCCGGGTCCATTGGATTACCAATCCAGTGGCATGACCACTCCACCACACCTCCCCTTAAAATCGATTAACTAATGGGGCAAACATCTTAACATCTGAAAACTAATGGGGCTAAACATGAGGGAGAAAGTGGTCCAGGAAACCGGCCCATCCCCCTTTAAACTAGCTGGTATTTTATCATCACCCCCATCGCCCACCTGCATCATGTACTAGCAGACTCATAAATTTGTAACAGCAGAAAACAGATACTCTATTTTATTTATACTATCTAACGGCCGACCTACTACAAGAAAGGCAGATGATTATTTGTTTTGTTATGTGAATGAAGGAGACAAAAGGCAAAGCTGCCTGTACCAAGTGTCTCCCCCAAGTTGAAAGAGTGACGGAGAGTCAAAATTAAGGTACGTTAGAGTCAAAATGTCTGGACACACGGAGCTTGAAGCAGTTGAAGTCATAGGATGAGGGAAAGACAGATTGAAAATGTTACAAAGTTTGCTTATTGAGTAGAAGAAATCGTGGGAAAAAAAATTCAATCTTGGGTTTGAGAGATGGACAGAATATGGGTGGGAGTGTGTTGAAAGGCGGGTGTCCCCCACTCTCGGTAAGGGAGGGGGTACACACTGAGACAGCTCTGAAGAACACTGAATATTGTAATATCGGTAGAAGAGTGAGAGGGATGCAACAATGTGGCGTGTAGAGAGAGATTGCAGGGAATATGTGAGAGGGGATTAGTTGATGAGATTATATACAATTGGCTCTACCCTTTCAAGATGTGAGGTATGAGTTGAACCTCCCATTATCCCCACACATACGAACAATACTGGATACATGGGTGCACTGTACCTCTATACAGAGAGTGAAGAACCTGGTAGATAGATCAGAATATAAGTGTGCTGCGGCCTCATCATGTGAGTTTTTGAGTGATTGCATGCTGGGTCGTTCTGGAAAACTAGTTGAATAGTGTAAGGTTAAGTCATTAGAATATGAATTGTTAAGACTGGAGGTAAAGTTGAGAAGCTAGAAATAGAACTGGAGACAGGGCAGAACCAAAGTTGATAGGTTGAGGAAGTGAGAGATGGTCGTTCACAACCGCAGCTATGGAACGACCAAAGAGGAAATTAGTGACAAAGGCACAGATGGACAAATAGAAACTGTAGGAGGGTAGTTTGGGAAATAGAGATTTGTGACAGACTATATCGAAGGCTTTCGTTATGTCTAGCGCAATAGAAAAGGTCTCACCGAAGCCCCAAAAGGAGGATGACCAAGACTTAGTAAGATAAGAAAGAAAATCACTAGTAGAGACGCACTTAAGGAAACCATACTAGCAGTCTGAACATAGACTAATGGAAGGCAAATTCTTCAGAAAATTTGATTCCAAAATAGTTTCAAAAACTTTAGAGATGCAAGAAATGGGAGCAATTGGACGATAGTGAGAGGGATGAGAGTGGTCACTCTTCTTTGGGACAGGTTGAATGAGAGCAAACTTCCAGCAAGAAGGAAAGACGTTAGAGGAAAGACAAAGACAAAAGAGTGTGAATTGGCAGGGATTCAGCATAGAAGAATCGTTTTTTAGCACAACAGGAGGAACACCATCCGGACCGTACACCTTCTTAGTATATAGCCCAGACAGGGCAGAAAGAAAATCCTTAGAAGAGATTATGATATTAGTTATAAGTAAGTGGAGGTGGAAGAATATGACCGTAATCATTCAAGGTGGAATTTTTACCGAAAGTTTGAACGAAGAATACAGAGGTGGTGCCGTCAGAGTAGAAAAGAAGAGGGAAAGAGGAGGAAGTAAATATATTGTTAGAGAGGTTTTTGGCTAGATGCCAGAAAGCTTGGGAAGAGCTAGAGTTGGAAAGTTCAGAAAATGCATCATTGATGAAAGAGTTTTTGATGAGTCAGTCGAAGAACAGATTTGGCTTGATTCTGGACAAAAACATAAAAAGAGCGAGATTCTTGAGGTTGAAGGTGACGGTACCGTTTGTATGCTTCCTGCTTATTGCAGACAGCAGTAGAACAAGCGTGAGTAAACCAAGATTTGTTTGCATTAGACTGAGAGAAATAAAATGGAATGTATGCCTTCATGCCCAAGAGGATTACCTCGGTAATGCGCTCAGCGCTCTCCGAGGGCCATGGAGACAAAAATAATTCCATGGAAAGTCAAAGAAGAAGTCTCAGACGCCAGTGCCAAAGTGCCACATGCGCCGCCGGCTGGGAAGATCGGATGGCCATACTGGACAGATAGGCCAGGTAACAGAGATAAGGTTGTGATCGGAGGAGCCCAACGGAGAGAAAAGGTTTACAAGTAAGTAGAAGGATTAGATTATAGAAATATAGCCAAGAATGTTAGACCGATCTCCAAGGTCTTTAGGTCGTTTAGGATAGTACAGATGTAGACCTGTTCACCAATTTGGTCAGTGAAATGGGAGGAGAGCCATTGGCGGTGGAGAGCATTGAAATATCCTAAGATGGAGATTTCTGCGACAAGAGAGATGGATAGAATGTGTTCCACTTTAGAAGTTAGATGGTCAAAGAATTTTGGATAGTCAGTAGTATTAGGGATACAGACCCATACTCTAACAGCAAATTTATGTTCAGCACCAATTATATTAACAAAATAGCGTCACAGTAAACCGTCTAGCGCTCATAATCCCATATAATTTAACTTGCTAATAGTATATCATATCCTTTGTGTAATATATAACCTCTCTATATTCGACAAATCTTTCGTCTGCTTCTGTCTCGCCTCCTTTCATCTTGACAGGGGGTTTTAATATGTAGGAAGGCACAATATCCAATATCATACTACTTCTCTCATAGTATCATTTTCTTTGTGTACATAGTCTGTCTTGTTTCGACCAATCTGTCATCTGGTTCTGTTTGGTCTCTTCACATCTTGACTGGGGGCTTCATTGTGGTTTACTTGTTCATCGTATCATATCAATTCTATGTGTCTGTTTTTCCTTAGCTAGGCACCTTCAAATCTGTTATCTGGTTCGCTCTCGGCTCGTCTCATCTTAAGGGGAGATTTTTATTTATTTACTTGTTTATAAGATTTATTTATTACGTTTTCTATTTTCCTCCTTAGACCTCCTACAAGCTTTTCGGTAGAAAAATGCTCCAGTCGAAGGCCAATTCCTTCTAAATTGCAGGCTCGCTATCACTCGCCAGGAATAAATCGACACCTAAATGGCACGAAAATTCTTAAAATTTCTAAAGTAATGGGGCTAAGCATGCGAGAGAAGGGGGTCCAGAATAACCCCCCCCCCCCCTTCCCCTTTAAATGAGAGCTTGGTTATGCAGGAATCACACATATAATTTGATATAATTTGACTTCACTCATCATATCATATCCTCCCTTTATCATTATCTGGCTTTTATTTTTATCTCGCCAAATTTGTTATCTGGTTCGCTCTCGCACCATCTCATCATCATAAGTTGCAGCATCGATATAATCTTACTTGTTCATTGTATCATGTAAGTTCTTTATAATATCTGTCTTTCTTCTACACATCTCTCATCTGGTTCTGGACTGCTTCATCCCCCCTTGCCTGAGAGCTTAAGTAAAGGGTTTTAATTTTCTCCCTAGACCTCCATTAAGCTTAACAGAAAGTACCCCCAATACCCCCAATCGAGATAGATTTGTTCATTTGTCGATAGAAAACTGTCCTGGCTGAAGTCCGGTTACTCCTAAACTGCAGGCTTGCTATCGCTCGTAAGGAAAACGTTGACACCTAAATGGCACAAAAGGTCTTGACAAAGATATGGGGCGAAAGATCTTAAAATTGCTAAACTAATGGAGCGAACATCTTAAAATCTCTAAATTAATGGGCTAAACATGAGGGAGAAAAGTTCCAGAAAAAAACGATCCCCAATTATGCTGGAATCAGGTACTGTATACTCTGATCTAATTATGCTACACTCCTCACATTATGCTACACTCCTCACATTATGCTACACTCCTCACATTATGCTACACTCCTCACATTATGCTACACTCCTCACATTATGCTACACTCCTCACATTATGCTACACTCCTCACATTATGCTACACTCCTCACATTATGCTACACTCCTCACATTATGCTACACTCCTCACATTATGCTACACTCCTCACATTTTATCCTTCATTTAGTATTAGTATGTTTGCTGTTATTGATTTATTTCTGTTTCACTATTCTTTTGTCTGGCTCTGTTTCACATCATCTTATCTTGACTGGGACGTTCGTTATGCAGGAATCACTTATATTGAGTGATATAATTTTACTTCACTCATCGTAGCCAGCCCGACCTTTATCATTATGTTGTATTATTTCTATATATATTTCGTCATATCTTTCTTCTGGTTCTGCATCACATTATCTCATCTTGACTGGGAGTTTCATTATGTCGGAATCACTTATACTATGATATAATTTGACTTCATCGCACCCTTGCTTTTTTTTTGTATTTATTTATTTTTGTGTTCTATTTTTATATCGTCATATCTTTCTTCTGGTTCTGCCTCACATCATCTCATCTTGACTGGGAGCTTCATTATGCAGGGCGCTTCAATCTATCCGGGCCCTCTCAATACTTCAGTACGTCAGTGTACGTCAGTGTAGCCTCCCCCGTAACGCTCACTTGACGGACCGGACGGCTTTCTGGTGAAACTGAATAAATTACGTCACGTCGCTCACCGTCCATCTCGCACTCTCTTTTGACGAGGTTTAGTGCAACGCTTTATTCTCAATGGGTCTCGGAGCAGCAGGGCCTCAGTGAACAGAGAATAGACAAGTGCTGACCGATTGTACAGAGAGATTCGATAGTTTGCCTTAGTTAGTTAGTTACAATAGGACTTCAGAGACTATCAACCCCTCTGGATAATTAAGCCATCACACTGTAAGTCAAGAATCACGTCAGGACTGAAGCCTCTTTTCCAGAACTCCAGTCCCTTGGTGAACGGAGAATAGATAAGAGCTGACCGTTTGTACAGAGAGATTTGATAATTTGCCGACAAACTTGATTTTAAGATAATGTAAAGCTGTTTTGTTTTTGTTTGTGTGTTTTTAATATGTTCCAATTCTCCTTTCAAACTTAGACTTAAAGGAACAGTTTGGTCAGGAATACTTGCACATCTCCTGATGATAAAAACAAGATGATGATGCTAACTAGTGAATCTTTGGGTTAATATGTTTGTAATATAACTTGAGATAGACTTAACCCTATTCATGATAAATAGGCAACACATCTTGAACACTAACTTCTATAACTAAAGAACAGCTAGAGAAATCGAGCTCATATATCTACCATTTGGGGAGAGTCAACCAGGGAATAGGTATGGACAATTATAGCCCACTTGTCCATACCCTTTATGAGTTACAGAGTTTAGGGGTCACGGTTTCTGGCCTACCTATAATGAATGGACTATAGTATTTCTGAGTATGAGTAAGTTATGAGGTCGTGGGCGAGGAAAATAATCTGTTAATGCATTAATGTGTTATGCCTCTCCCCTAGCCGTAACTTTTTGTTTTGCTGTGTGTGAAGGAGACAAAAGGCAAAGCTGTCTGTAACAAGTGTCCCCCCAAGGTTGAAAGCGTGATAGAGAGCCAAAATCAAGGTATGTTAGATATAATTTAGGTGTGTTGGAAAGAAGTGTGGTGTGCTTGTTATGTGTAATGAAATGAATAGGAGGAGGAGCTGCGAGAGTTAGCTGGATTACTCTCTGAGTAGGTGACGCACACATAACAGTGGGGGAAGCCAGGCACATGAAACAGGGAGTTCAAGTAACTCCTTATTGTATGCCTGTGTGGACTTCCTTGGGTACTTCCCTGCTCTATTCGGTGCCTACAATCTCCCCAACCATTGTTATATGAATCAACGTAAAGCTATCCAGTATAATGTTCTTAATATTGAGTCACAGTGAAAAGTTGACCGACCTCTACATTCAAAAATAAATAAGAGCCAAAAAACAATTGCAATCGCAGAATTGCAATCCAGGTCCGAAAGCAAGAAGCAGCTTCAAGCCATCTACAACTTCAAGTCAAAGAGGAATCAATCAGGCACCAATCTTCCAAAGTCAACATCAATCCCTCCAACTTCAAGAATAATCACCCAAGTGCGAAAATAAAGTCTTAACACCTCCGACATACATAACACTAGGTCTTGGGAAGTAAGTTCGAAGCCAAGCCGCAAAATTGCAAAGCCTCTTCAACCCATTAAGGGGGTACTACTTGCTTTTTATGGACCTCCTTCTCCCTCGTGTTTAGCATATTAGTTTTTAGAAATCAAGACTTTCCTACCATTAGTTTGTCGATTTTAAGACCTTTCGCCCCATTTATTTGCCAATATTAACAAATTTCATGCCATTTAGGTGTCGATTTTTTCCTGGCGAGCAACAGCGAGCCTGTAATTTTAAGAGAAACCGGCCTTCGGCCAGAATATTTGTTCAACAAAAAAATGTACACATTTATCTTTAAGGGGGTTCTAGGGGGTGTATATCTACGTTTGATGGAAGTCTAGCGAGGAAACTAAAAAATAAATGAATAAATGAATTAATAGCCCAAAAAACCGGCCACTGTCCCATTAATCGGCATGCGTTCAAGAACTGTCATCAAAGCTGTAAGCTACAAACGACCTTAATGAGACCTAACTCTGATTTGCTAAATATGAAAATAGTTATGCAGCTAGGTACATTTAAAAAATATATCCGGTACATATAAGAAGAAGAAAAAAATAATATCATAATAATAATAATAATAATAATAATAATAATAATAATAATACAAACAAGAAGTGCACAATGCTAATCGAAAAGTAATTACAAGATTGCAAACACAGTCAATCTTCTCAAACCAATATAGGTAAAAGGTTTTATCATCGGCAGCTCAAGAAGTCGATAATACCCAAACAATCTTAAGGGGGTCACCAGCTTTTTTTTGTTCTCTCCTTTTCTCTCTTTCCCTGGCTTGTATCCATTCGGCCCCATTCAGCCAACTATTTTAAGACGTTTATCCCCATCTACAATAGGTGCCGATTTCTTCCTGGCGAGCAATAGCGAGCCAGCATTATATGAAGAAATCCGGCTTCGCCGGAGACATTTTGCTATCAAAACATGTACAAATTTAGCCTGCTGTCAAAAAACATTTTAAAAATATGCTGGCTCGCTACCGCTCAACAGTAAAAAATGTACACCTGGATGGGGATAAACGTCTTAAAACAGTAGGTTGAATAGGGCCAAATGGATACAAGCCATAGAAAGAGAAAACAGTATACAAAAAAAAGCAGGTCACCCCCCTTAAAGAAATAAGTTCGACTCTGCTGAAAAGGTCGGGTGAAAATGAACTATACTCTGTTTCACTTCATCTGACGGTAAATTGAATCTCTTAGCAGCTAATTTCTGGGTACTTAATGGAAGAATATGAAACTACAATGTCTCTGCATCATATTAAGATCAGGTTTATATAATTAGCACCATATTTTACTACAAAATCTTCAAAATAACTCAGAAATCTTGATGGGAACTTTGCAATTTACCGTCAGTTGAAAAGAAATAGGGTATAGTTGAAACAATCTAATTGAGCATAAGTATGTTCATCTCTCAAGCAAATACATGGTTAATAACTACAAATATGTTTTTAAATAAGAAAACATTAATAAACAAATAGTATTAATGGATTGTTTGATAACTATTAGTGTTTTACATAAGAAAAAATGGTGTAAAACACTCATGAATAAATATTGTTAAACCTAAGAATGTTATCATCATCACCGTTTCGGCAGTTTATTTTGGCTATCATTAAACGATTTTACACAGCTTAGAAGGGATTAAATGGGTAAAGACAATCTCAATTACCCCTCTGACTTTCATATATCCTACCTAATTACCCCTCTGACTTTCATATATCCTACCTAATTACCCCTCTGACTTTCATATATCCTACCTAATTACCCCTCTGACTTTCATATAGCCTACCTAATTACCCCTCTGACTTTCATATATCCTACCTAATTACCCCTCTGACTTTCATATAGCCTACCTAATTACCCCTCTGACTTTCATATCCTACCTAATTACCCCTCTGACTTTCATATAGCCTACCTAATTACCCCTCTGACTTTCATATATCCTACCTAATTACCCCTCTGACTTTCATATAGCCTACCTAATTACCCCTCTGACTTTCATATATCCTACCTAATTACCCCTCTGACTTTCATATAGCCTACCTAATTACCCCTCTGACTTTCATATATCCTACCTAATTTGAATAAAGTCGTCAAATAATATCCAGAGAACAGAAAAGAAGTACGTCATCGGATCCTGAGAGAGTTAAGGGGAGACTGGCCGTTTGTTTGGTCTATTAATTAATATATTCATATGTTTTTTTGTAGTTTCCTCCCTAGACCTCATCAAGCTTAGAAAAACACCCCCTAGACCCCCCTTCAAGATAAATTTGTAAATTTTTCGGTAAAAAAAAATCCCGGCCGAAGGCCGGTTCCTCTTAAAATTGCAGGCTCGCCATCGCTCGCCAGGAAATAATCGACACCTAAATGGCACGAAAGGTCTTAAAATTGTCCACGAAATGGGGCGAAAGGCGTTAAAATAGCCAAATTAAGGGGTCGAACGTCTTTTAATCTCAAAACTAGTGGGGCTAAACATTAGGGAGAACCATCCAGAAAAACGGTCTGCCTCCCCTTAATAACTTCAATATGGTAAATCAGTCATATGTCGCGACAATCATTATTTTCAGTCCATTGTTTCCCCCAAGTAGAAAACTAATATCCGCAGTCACCACCAGATGTGCAGTCGTTTTCAGGGATATTTGAACATCTATTTAGAAAAACAATACGGTTCACTATAGTAGATTAAAACAATACGGTTCACTATAGTAGATTAAAACAATACGGTTCACTATAGTAGATTAAAACAATACGGTTCACTATAGTAGATTAAAACAATACGGTTCACTATAGTAGATTAAAACAATACGGTTCACTATAGTAGATTAAAACAATACGGTTCACTATAGTAGATTAAAACAATACGGTTCACTATAGTAGATTAAAACAATACGGTTCACTATAGTAGATTAAAACAATACGGTTCACTATAGTAGATTAAAACAATACGGTTCACTATAGTAGATTAAAACAATACGGTTCACTATAGTAGATTAAAACAATACGGTTCACTATAGTAGATTTTAGTTCAGCTGATAACAAATTGAATCCATTAGCAGCTGATTTCTCGATATCCAATGGAAAAAACATAAAACTACCATGTCTCTGCATCATCGTAATGGCAAATTTTCATAATTAGCAATATAATTCACTGCAAACTCTTCATAATAGCCAAATATTTCAATAACACACAGCAGCCTTAACCCTCTCAAGATCCAATACGCATTTTCTTCCGTCTTTCGGCTATCATTAGAAAAGTTTATTCAGATTAGGAAGGGCATATGCAAGTCAGAGGGTTGATTGAGCTAGTCTTTACCCATTTAATTCCCACAGCTCCTTCTTAAGCTGTATAAAATAGTCTAATGATGATAATGATAATGTTCAGGTTACATATATAGCACCATTTCTCTCAAGCCCTCGCTCCGAGATTCAATAGCCAGAATAATCTGTCAAAATGCGTCACAATCTTCAAAGGGTTAAATAAAGCAATAATAAGTTTACCGTCTCCCCACCAAAACAAAACAAAATACTTATCAAACAAAAGATAGCTTCACCAGGATTCGCGACAGAGAGGTAAAATAGTCTAATGATAGCCACAATAAACTGTCAAAATGCGTCACAATCTTCAGAGGGTTAAATAAAACAATAATAAGTGTGTCTCCCCACCAAAACAAAACAAAACAAAAGGTAGCCTCACCCGGATTCGCGACAGAGAGGTAAACTGAGGAAGGCGCAGAAGCCAGCCGGGACATCAAAGTCTTTACTGTCGTTGTGTCGGCCTGATGAGATAATTACCGGCATAAAGGGACGCCCACGACCCCGGGACCACCCATCAATTAAGGGGGGTCACCGGTTTTTGTTATCTTTCTCTCCTTTTCCCTCTTTCCCTGGTTTGTATCCATTCAGCCCCATTCAGACAACTGTTTTAAGACGTTTATCCCCATCCAGGTGTCGATTTCTTCATGGCGAGCGATAGCGAGCTAGCATTGTATGGAGAAATCCGGCTTCGCCGGAGACATTTGTTTATCAAAAAAATTACAAATTTAGCTTGTTGTCAAAACAAAAATATATATATATGCTGGCTTGCTACCGCTCGCCAGGAAAATATTGACACCTGGATGGGGGTAAACGTCTTAAAATAGTGGGCTGGATGGGGCCGAATGGATACAAGCCAAAGAGAGAGGGAGAGAAAGAGAAAAAAACGAGGTGGGCTCCCTTAACCTTATTTGGGGATATCCGGGACCTTGGATTATTATATGCAACCGAGGTGGAATAGGCTAGAGTAAGATAGACTAAGTTTGCTTAGGTTAGGGTAAGAGTGAGTCTAGGCTTGGTTAGATTAGGCTAGAAGTAAGTTAAAATGTTTGGTTAGGCTAGGTTAAGTTAGGAGTAAGGTAGACTAGGTGAGGTTATGTTAGGAGCTATTGATTTTGACACTACGACTAGTTCTAACTGGGTTGCATAATACAATGTCGCATCCGGGGCCGAATTATCTAAGGGGGTCACGGGTCCCCATCTTCCCTGGCTCTTCTCTTGTGTGTACAGTCAAAGTTAATAGTTCACCGACATCCTTACTCATAAACTGAGTTAGTTTAAATTGACACCACTTTTCCTCGACAGTCTTCATGTCCTTCTAACAGCCCTTGAGTCGTTATATCTGTTTAATATCAAAACAGTATCGAGTTAGTATCCCTCTCTCTAGTTTTCACACAAATATACAGAATATAAGGATTTTTACTGAACAGTGGATTTTGAGCGTATATCTTACGACTGAAGTTAAGATTTATGTAGCATAAATGAAAGAAGAATACCAATAACTAAGTTGCATAATTCATTGTAACTCCTGTTGAAGGTATACATTAAGTCTTCAGAGACTATATGATCGTCTTTATATGTCTGCCTCTCTGTTTGTTTGACTGTCTGTTTGTCAGCAGGATATTTAAAATAGTAATGGTCGTCAGTGCCTTCATTTGGTACCCAAATAGAAACGAGTAGTTTTCAGCCAACATTCAATGACCCCACCGCACCCCGCAAGCCCCGAAATATATTCCCCAAAAGATGTTGTGTGTGTATGTGTGTGTGTGTGTGTGTGTGTGTGTGAGAGAGAGAAAGAGGGAGAGTGAGTGAGTGTGTGTGTGTGAGAAAGAGAGAGTGAGTGTGTCCGATTGTATGTGAATTTATATATATTCAAATGCATACGTATATATTTTCCTACACTTTATCTCTTCCTCAGTGTTCACCTATCACCCGTGTTTTAACCCAGCCGAGCTAGTGTATACAGTATAGCTATGACTGTGTGTGTGTATGTGTGTGAGTGCGTGGGGGGGGGGGTTACTGCTCTACATACACCAACATATATACAGTATAGGGGAGGGGGGTTGTACTACTCCACCTGCTACCCCATCCCCACCCGACATGTATACAGTATAGATGGGGGGGAGGGGGGGGTGACTGTACTACTCCACCTGCTGCCCCATCCCCACCCGACATGTATACAGTATAGATGGGGGGGAGGGGGGGGGTGACTGTACTACTCCACCTGCTACCCCATCCCCACCCGACATGTATACAGTATAGATGGGGGGGAGGGGGGGGGTGACTGTACTACTCCACCTGCTGCCCCATCCCCACCCGACATGTATACAGTATAGATGGGGGGGAGGGGGGGGGTGACTGTACTACTCCACCTGCTGCCCCATCCCCACCCGACATGTATACAGTATAGATGGGGGGGAGGGGGGGGGTGACTGTACTACTCCACCTGCTACCCCATCCCCACCCGACATGTACTACTCCACCTGCTGCCCCATCCCCACCCGACATGTATACAGTATAGATGGGGGGGAGGGGGGGGTGACTGTACTACTCCACCTGCTACCCCATCCCCACCCGACATGTATACAGTATAGATGGGGGGGAGGGGGGGGGTGACTGTACTACTCCACCTGCTGCCCCATCCCCACCCGACATGTATACAGTATAGATGGGGGGGAGGGGGGGGGTGACTGTACTACTCCACCTGCTACCCCATCCCCACCCGACATGTATACAGTATAGATGGGGGGGAGGGGGGGGTGACTGTACTACTCCACCTGCTGCCCCATCCCCACCCGACATGTATACAGTATAGATGGGGGGAGGGGGGGGTTGACTGTACTACTCCACCTGCTGCCCCATCCCCACCCGACATGTATACAGTATAGATGGGGGGGAGGGGGGGGGTGACTGTACTACTCCACTTGCTGCCCCATCCCCACCCGACATGTATACAGTATAGATGGGGGGGAGGGGGGGGGGGTGACTGTACTACTCCACCTGCTACCCCACCCCAACCGAACATGTATACAGAAAAGAGGGGGGGGAGGGGGGGGGGGGTGACTGTACTACTCCACCTGCTACCCCATCCCCACCCGACATGTATACAGTATAGATGGGGGGGGAGGGGGGGGGGTGACTGTACTACTCCACCTGCTACCCCATCCCCACCCGACATGTATACAGTATAGATGGGGGGGAGGGGGGGGGGAGGGGTGACTGTACTACTCCACCTGTCCCCCCCCCCCTGCCCCCGACATGAATACAGTAAAGATGGGGGGGAGGCTGTACTACTCTACCCACTGCCACCCCCCCCCCCTCCCCTCCCCCTATTCGTCCTGCTGCCGACCCGATATGTATAGTTGTATACAGTATACAGTAGATGGGGAAGGGTGTGGGGGGGGGGGGGGAGAAGCTGTACTACTCCACCTCCCCCTCCTTCACCCGACATGTAAACAGCATAGTGTTTGTGTGGGATGGGAGGAAGGGGGGCTCTAGTACCTCCCCCCCCCCCCCCCCCCCCCATGTATACAGCATAGAGAGGGGGGGGGGGGGGCGGAGGACGAGGCTGTACTACTCCACCTGCTACTCCCCACCCCCCACCCCCCCCCCCACCCCCCGACATGTGTACAGTATAGTGGGGGAGGGGGGAGAGAGAGGCTGTACTACTCCACCTGCTGCTCCCCACCCCCCACCCCCCCCCCACCCCCCGACATGTGTACAGTATAGTGGGGGAGGGGGGAGAGAGAGGCTGTACTACTCAACCTGCTGCTCCCCACCCCCTCCCCCCATCCTCCTCCCCGACATATCTACAGCATAGTGTGTGTGTGGGGGGGGGGGGGGGCGGGGGGGGGCTGCACTACTCAACCTGCTGTCCCCCCCCCCCCCCCCCTCACCAACTCCCCGAGATGTATACAGTGTAGTGTGTGTGTGTGTGTGTGTGTGTGATGGGGGGGGGGGGCTGTACTACTACACCTCCTGCCCCCCCCCCCCCCCTTTCCCCCAACATCTCGCCCAATACCGCACCAATTCCGTGGGAGGTAGGGTTTCATTGGCTGGCCCGGCCTGGCATTTCCCCGGTGATCATACGGACTGTTAGCACTGGGGAGCCGGCAGTACGGGAGCCGGCAAAAGTCCGGTCCTACTGCCTTAAGGGAAAGTGTTGTGTTTGCTCCCTACACTTCCATTAACCTTAAACTATATATCCCCAGCCCCCCCCCCCCCCCCTTCCAGATATATTTATAATTTTTTCGGTAGAAAAATGTCCTGGCCGGTCCCTCCTAAATCACAAGCTTTATATTGCTCGTCAGAAAAATCGATACCGAAATGGCACGAAATGGGGTGAAAGTTTTAAAATCGCAAACTGATGGAGACAACGTGTTATTATATCAAAACTAAAGGGGCTAAATATGAGGGAAAAGGTGGTAAAAAAAAGCACCCCCTTAAGTGAACATTTCCCCTTAAATAAAACTGAGCTAAGGAACAATACAATGGCTATGGTATTATGTAAGTGTGTTTATGTGTGTGTGAGTGTGTGTGTGAGTGTGAGTGTGTATGTGTGTGTAATATTAAAATAATAAGTAAGTGTATGTATGTGTGTGTGTGTGTATGTGTGTTCACTTGGTTTGTTCATCCGGTAATTGCTGTCGAAAGTAGTGTCCTATATCCATAATTTCAACTTTGGTTATTATTGTATTAGTAAGTGAAAACATAACCTTAACTCCTCCACCACCAATACGTAAGTTTCGTCATATTCTGATTACCGTTTAGACGATTTGTTTTAGTTTATAATCAACTATTTGTCATCCAATAAACAACTTGTCATGCTTAGGGCAACCGGATTTCGATTAAAAGACTGTCTGTCCCCCCATCAGAGTCTACTTGGGAAGGAATAGTGGTAGAAGTGTCAAATTCCTTCTTTTAACTTTTGATGGTGTAGATGACTGGACCTCCTGCCTGTACGGTTCGAATCCTAGCCCTGTCAGCTATATTTGTCATCCAATAAATATATATATATATATATATACAGTATATATATACCGGGTATATATATATATATATATATATATATATATATATATATACTGTATATGTAGGCATGTATGTATTTATGTATGTATATATATATATACTGTATATATATATATACCGTATATATATATATATATATATATATATATATATATATATATATATATATATATATATATATATATATAATTATATACTGTATTATATAATATATATATATTTATTTTTTTGTTAGGGTAAAAATTATAACACAGCAGAGCACAAGTGCATTATATGTCAAATTAACATGCTCTGAAGAGTGACAAAAACAGGATATGGTTTTCGGCGAGCTATGCCCTTTAAAAACGCTAAACTAATGAGCCTAACGTCATAACATCTGAAAACTAGTGGGGTTAAACATGAGGAGAAAGGGGAGAAAGAAAAAGACCCATCTCCTTTCACAAGTGTCTGATGGGACGGAGTAACACCTTGGTCCATGGACTTATTTAACCCTTTCTGTACCAGCGACGTGTTGTATGTATATTTAAACGATTTTGTGCAGCTTAAGAAGGATCTGTGGTAGTAAGAAGGGTTAATCAAGATAGTCTGTAGTATTCTAATTGGTACAAGTTTCTCATAAGCTGATTAATATAATCTAATAGTTGCCAGAATATAATGAAAAATATATTCCTGGTACTGAATGGGTTAACACATAATGCGGATGGTCATTGAATTGTTTAGGATGCATAAATCTCTACGGATATCACTACCTACACTTCACCTTCCTGCCTTTTTAACCCTATTTGGCCGAGGGAGGGGGGAGGTCTTTTGGTGATCTTACCTGTATGGATCCATTAGTTTGGTAATTTTAAGACGTTTCACCCCATTAAGTTGGCGATAATAGTACGCTTCACGTCATTCAGGTGTCGATTTTTTGTTCTGGGCGAGCGATGGCGAATTTAGATTGAAGGTGATTTTGATGAGTATTTTTTAGTGTGCAGGAAGTCTTGGAAGACGGTTTTGTTAGCCTAGGGACAAACTAAAATACATTGCTCGGAAAAAGGCGACAACAAACAAGCTCCTAAATAATCATTAATCAAAATATTATAATAACCCCAAGAAGTCGGATCAGTTAGTGTTAAGAGTTCAGTAAAGGAAGAGGGAGGGGGATTATTATTATCTTGACCAAAATATAATCATCTATATTTCAGTGCTAAATACAGTTTCCAACAAATATCGCCAAATTATTCTTGTAATGTTTTGTAGAAATGTTCTAAATCAGACAAACAACTAACACAAATCACATGTATTCTGCCAAACTCTCTTAACCCTATTTGGTCGGGGGGGGGGGGGGGGGTCTTTTTGTACCTCACCTGTTTCGCTCCTTTAGTTTGGTTATTTTAAGACATTTCATTTCATCATCTCATTAGTTAGGTGATAATATGACGCTTCATGCAGTCAGGTGTCGATTGTCTTCTAGGCGAGCGATAGAGAGCCTGTATCTTAGAAGAAATCTGCCTACGGCTATAAAATTTGTCTATCGAAAAATGTACAAATTAATTTAGAAAGGGTTTGGGTGGGCATTTTTAATTTGAAGAAAGTCTGAGGATGTTCTTTTGATAGCTTAGGGGACAAACTTAAATATATTGCTCGAATATGGCAAAAGCAAGCATAACCCTCAGTGCAGAGCATGTATGAGGGTGCAAAGGTGGCAGTACGTGTGGAGAGTGAGCAGAGCGAGTTCTTTGACCTGAATGTTGGTTTGAAACAGGGGTGTGTGATGTCCCCGTGGTTCTTTACTATATATATGGATGGAGTCATGAAAGAAATACTATCAAGAGCAGTGGATGTTGGTGTATCCTGTAAAGGGAGGGAATTGAGTGGAAGCTACCTATACTGCTGTTTGCGGATGATACAGTTCTGATGAGTGATAATGAATGGGAGTTGCAGGGTCTGGTAAATGAGTTTGGAACAGTGTGCGAAAAACGGAATTTGAAGGTAAATGCGGGGAAGAGCAAGGTTATGGTCTTCGAAAGGGGTGAAGTCACAGAGTGTGAGGTGAAGCTGAACGGTCAGGCTATGGAGATCGTCAACTCTTTTAAGTATCTGGGCAGTGTGTTGAGTAAAGATGGGACTATGGATGAAGAAGTGCGGGAGAGGGTACAACAGGGGAAGAGGGTTGTAGGAACGCTAAAAGCAGTAACAAGAAATAGGGTGGTCAGTATGGAAGTGAAGAAGTCCTTGCATGACAGTGTGGTAATCCCGACACTGACTTACGGAAGCGAAGCATGGACGTTGGTTGAGAGACTCAGACCAAGAGTGAGAGCAGTGGAAATGAATTACTTAAGGAGTGCGTGCGGAGTTACATGGAGGGATAGACAGACTAATGAGGAAGTAAGAAGGAGGTGTGGAGTGGAGGTAGATGTGCTGTAAAGTGTGAAAAAGAACAACTTGAGATGGTTCGGCCATAATTATGGAACGTATGGAAAGCGAGAGAATGACTAAGAGGGTGTACGAGAGCGAGGTGGAGGGACAGAGAGGGAGAGGTAGACCGAATGAGAGGTGGAAGGATGGAGTGAGGAAGTACATGAACGAAGGCAGTGCTGGTTGGGGGGAGGGGCGTCGACTGACTGAGAACAGAGGTGCATGGGGGCGGTTCGTTCGTGGCCACCCCTTCGGGGATCACGGCGTCAGGCAATAGATAGATAGATAGAATATTATAATAACCCACAAGACGTCGGATCCGATAGTGTTAACGGAGAAAATACCTACAAATATAATCCTCGTAATTAATAATAAATAAAGTTATGCGGTTGCTGATTGCATTTTTCTGATCATAACACTCTGGTTGCCAAGCTGTAGCGTGACTTGCACAGCTCTTTTCAATATTCGATAAACATCTTAAGACTTGGAATCGTTAATGCAATCTCATGTTTTGTTCCTTGATTCAGCGGCGCCGTATCTCGTGTGCTGATTTCCTTTCCATTTATTTCCTAATGAATATTGAATGCTGATATTGCACAAGAAATATAGGAGTTAGAAAGCGTATATGTCAACTTAATGCAAACATAGCCAAACAAGTTCAATAATACCTTAAACTGATTCTCTGATATACTGACCTGATAAATTTGTAAAAAGTACAAAGTTATATCATAGGCAAACTTAAGCCTATTTGATCCGAGGGTAGTCCTGTTGGACGGACCACCCGTTTCCCTCCACTAGCTTGGAGATTTTAAGACGCTTCATTCCATGAGTTTGGCGATAATAATTAAGACGGTTCACCCCATTTACGTGTCGATTTCTTTTCTGGGCGAGCAATACCGAGCCTGTAACTTAGAAGAGATCGTCCTTCGGCCGGGACATTTATTTTTAGACATATGTATAAATTTAGCTAGAAAAGGGTTTGGGTGGGACTTTTTTATATTTTGGAGGAAGTCTGTCAAGGCGTTTTTGTTAGCCTAGGCAACTCACTGAAATACATTGGTCGAAAATAACAAAAGCAAACTACATCCTCTATAACAATTGAAAACAATATTAATGATATCCCACAAACCGTCGGATCAGTTAGTGTTAATTACTGAAATAGGCAACAGGTGACTAAACTAAAGAATATCTACAGTAGAGAACCCAATGATAATATTACGATACAATCTCGCTACATGGCACATATTTACAATATGGTAAGCCATTAGGACGAAAACTAACAGTTCAGTCATGATACTAATAATTAGAATAATTATTATAATAATAATAAGAAGAAGAAGATGATGATGATGAAGAAGAAGAAGATGGTAATGATATAGAAATATTCAGATCTTTCATTAAGCCATTTGACCTCATATATTTGTTCAATCGGTCAAAAGCTCTGATGCATTTTGAGCCCTTAAACTGATCAAACAAGCCTCCGAAATGCAAATGTCAGATAGATCGTTAACCCATACTGTACCGGCGACGTCTTTTTCATAAGATTCTGGCAACTAATAGACGATTCTATTCAACTTAGGAAGGACATCTACCAATTATACGGCTGCAGACTATCTTAATTCATCCTTTTAGTTACCATATGTCCTTCATAAGCTTCATAAAATCGTCTAAATTCAGCTGAAATAAAATAAAATATACGTCACTGGTACTGGAAGGGTTAATAAGTAGGTTCAATTCAGCCCGAGACATCTACGATAATGTGTAGCCAACATTAGTGATCGTGACTTTACACTCTCTGTATAACGGTTCAGACACGGAGATCGTGTTATGAAATGATATGATGGGCTCAGAGCTACAGTCAGTGAATTTCATTTGTTAATGTTCACCGTCTTATGTGAATCGATCGGTAGTGTATCACGATTATTTGACTGCGATAAAAGAGTACATATGCACTGTGCATCAGTACTCCCTGAAAATAAGAATAGTATACACACTAGAAAGTATAGATTGCGGGTTGATAAATATTCCATTATACTTCATCACTGTATTTGTATTATTTCTTTCCAAATGTTTATTCTTGTCCACGGTTGTACATCATTATGAAAATCAATGGTTCGCAGACAATCTTGCTAATAAGCTGTATAATTTCAAGTCGTTATAGCTTTCCCTTGAGGGTTCACATGTTTTACTATTAGCCTGTGACAAGTACTTTGGCTTCATTAGGCTATCTAGAAGTGTCGAGTTAATGTCTCTCTTTCAAGATTTCGTACCATTTATAACCATAGTTTTTGGTAAACTATATATTTTGAGTGTACAGTACATATGCATATTGTACAGTTGCTCACTTGAATTCATGGTAATGTATATATTATAAATGGTCAGATTTAAACATTATCATCTGCGACTGTACCCAAATCGAGCCAAGCTAGCCCCAGTGTGCTAGCCCCCCTTGGCCATTTTTCCAAGGCTTATCTAGGCTACTCAGCGGATTGTTGGCGGGCAGCTGGGGCCAATCCCGCCTAAAATACTTTGATCACATAATCCCTAAATTACGGTGGTGTGTATAGCATTACCACCTAATCCTCTCGGCCTGTTTCTGTAATACAGGTAATGTCATAATCCTAAGTGCAATGTTTATTGTATCAGCCACGCAGGAACAAAGGGGGCGCGCTGAATGCTGGGGAAAATATCAGAACCCTTTTGTGGAGACTAGGACATCAACTTACTTTTATTTTACAGTAGCCACTATGTTTAAATATAGTCACTCATAAGACTTCGTGGACGTCTTACGCTTTCTCATTTTGTAACTGTATGCATCGTGACTAAATAATGAATGAAACTTATTACTAATCAAATTACAAACAAAATTATGTACTTATGATTGCTATCATATTCAAGCTATATCAGCTTACTGTGACTTCTCTACTGACAGGTGTATATTCACCTGCTAACACATGTGTCATTAGTAATTCTATTGAAATATGCAATTTAGACCTTTCATAGAATAGTCGTAATATTACTATACAGTATATATATTCCTAAGCATAACGTGTAAAACTGTTATTGTTGTCTATTATTATGTCGCATATCGTAAAATATACCAGAGAAACTAACAGTACCCTGGAAGACAAACAGAATACAGAACACTGTATGCATTATGGGACCTATGCAGACCAGGGTGTTGTCAGGCATTCAATAGAAGTCTGGGTGGGAGAATATGAAGCTAAAACCGTGACCTCCAAGCATTATAAGTCTCACGCAATGACGCAAAGTTGGGTAGGTCTTTCTGTATCCTTAAAGATATCAAATTCCTCCCCGACACGAATTCATTACACTAAAAACTTCCATGTTGTCACCAGCATGGAGGGAAACACGCATATACAAAGGCACTGTCGGCTAGAGAAAATTTGTTTTATACAAATCTCCCTTCCTTTCTCCCTCCCCCATCCCCTGAACTCCCTCCCTTCCCCCTTACTCCTATCTCCCTTACTACCCCCTCCCCCCCTAAAGCCCTGATATACCTCCCCCTCTCTCCCTAACCCCAGACCTTTCTTCCTTCGTCCCTCCCAAATCCCTGATCTACCCACCTTCCCCCTTCCCCCATATCGCTGATATTTCTTCCCTCCCCCGAAACTCTGATCTCCCTTCCTCTCCCCCCCCCCCCTTTCCTCATGCTACCCGAAAACCTGATCCCCCCCTCTGCCCCCTGCTCCCCCTCCTCCCCTGAACCCCTGATCTCCCTTCCTCCCCCTCTTCCTCACCCGAACCCCTCCCCCCGGCCGCTGTTCTTCCTCCCTTCTCCCCCCTCCTTCCGCACCCCCGGCATTCCTTCCTTCCCCTTACTCCCCTCCCGTGAACGACTGATCTCCCTTCCCTTCCCTCCTTCCCCGAACCCCTAATCTCCCACCATTCCCCTCCTCCTCCAAACCCATTATCTCCCTTCCTATCTTCCCCCTCCTTCCCTGAACCCCTGATTTCCCTCCCTTTCCCCTACTCCCCCAAACCTCTGATCTCCATTCCCCCCCCCCCCCATCCCTCCTTTTCCAAGCTCATATTACTCCCCTCCCTACCCTCTCCCCTCCCGAACCCCTAGTGCGGTCGGTGGAGTGGTCGTCTCATGAATGTTTTGACGTAGAGCCTCCCCCATACTACCCCCCCTTGCGAGCCACTCTCAAATAAGCATTAGTGCCTTGCCAGTGTAAAAGCCGAGCAAGGTCCCCAAGGACAGTCCAGGTTCTATTTGACAGCGGGGTAATGGAGCGAGGTATTCACGGGAGACTCGCGGCCCGGTTAGAGATCTTGTGGGAGGAGAGAGCGGCCATCTCTTTCTTGGGGCGTCGCACTTCTGAAGCAACGGGGTGATATTTCATTTTTTATCTTGTAGAAAAAAAGTCCAGAGCAAAAACTATATATCCCGTATCTGTATTACCTAATGTTTATTATGGGTATGGATATAATTTGAGTGTACAGAGAGGCTGATGACACCAGTGGCAGCAATATGGCGGAGGTTGGACAATCACTGTTACCAAAGGGTCCCGCTAGGCCCGGTGTGGTTCTCCCATTCTCCCTCACCGCTTCCCAGAATGTTACGTTTTCTATACACCTCCGCCAGCGCCCCCTCTCCCGCATACCTCCGTCGTTGTTACTCGCGCAAAGTTAACTCGAACTAAAGTTCTCGGGAGTGTATTTAAATGTATTCCGCCCCAACCAAAATCCAGATCTAGAGAGCTTGATGGAAGACGCCTAGACGCAGCCAGAGAAGGAGAGAGAGACGGGGGGATTAGCGAAAGACGTCGGTGTTGGGAGCTAGCTGGCGGCCTGATGTTTCGTCATAAAGCGGCGGGAACAATCAGCCAAATGGACAAGCTAGCCACTCAAGGAACACGCCTCACACCCAAATTTAACAATGCTTGCAATTTTCCTTATGTAGCTTGAATGGCCCGTGCGAGCTCCCTCTTTTATGGCGAGAATTTATTTTTTGGTGAGTGTATATGTGAGACGCTTCTGTTCTCTCTCTCTCTCTCTCTCTCTCTCTCTCTCTCTCTCTCTCTCTCTCTCTCTCTCTCTCTCTCTCTCTCTCTCTCTCTCTCTACCCATTGTTAATTGATGAGGCCAAGTAATCGATGGGTATTAACTATTGATGTGGGTGGTGTAGAGGACTATGGGTGCAAGATGTGGTGTGATGTAATATATATATGAAGGCCATCCTTTTCAAACAATTATCATGGGAATAGCTCCTACAGCCCAAATGCTGCTCTATCTCTCTCTCTCTCTCTCTATCTATCTATATATATATACAGTATTTTATACAGTATGTTTCACCACATTAGTGCTATGGAGGTAAATGTTCCCCGTAGAGTTTATAAGGTCATAGTTTTGCCCTCTCGGGATCTCAGGACTATTCTATTTTACCGCAAAAGGTGTAGGCCTAGGAGTCTCTGAAACCTATGTAATGCATTATAAATGTTATTGTTCTATCGAATGCAGTTATATTTACATATACCACCACTTTGATTTATGTTAATAATCATCATACCTACGACTGTCTATGACTGTATGTGAACTTTCCAAATAACAATATAGGTATACTTCTTTTGACATTTGATTTGTTTACAATTACTAAATCGAAAAGTTAATATGCTAAAAATGGCCTTAGGGACTCTCGGGACAATCAAGTTTAGTCTTTCCATTACTCACCAAGTAGGATCTCAAATTCCCTTTAACTCGTCACCAAACATTACCACGAACATACACTCAAGAACAAGAACACAATAAAGCATCAACATAAACGCACACTACCAGTCATAGCCAATTAGTTTAATACGCAAGTACAGCTGTTTGTATTAACTTCCATACGGGCAAGCACTGTGTACTTCAACAAAACGATTACCATGAAAGCATAACCACACACATACATATAAACACTCACTTGACACACACACACACACCCTCTCTCTCTCTCTGTCACACACACACACACACACACACACACACAAGCATGCACACACTCTCTTACACACACACATACACATACTCTCTCTCACACACACAAACATACACACACACCCTCTCACACACAAACACGTCCTCACACACACACACACACATCCTCACACACACACCCTCTCTATCACACACACACACACACACACACACACACACACACACAAGATCTCCAGAACACTTTCCAGCCACTCTCTCTTACTTATAAAGAGCATATCAGACCATTAGCTATACCACTGTCTCAATTAGTCCTCCTTCAATTCCATAACCACATATAAGCACCCACTGGCCACATATACAGTACATACCCTCACGCGCGCACACACACACACACACACACACACACATAAATGAAGGACATAAAATAAATAGATACAACTATGCTAAAACTGATTTTAAATCATTGAAACATTATTTCCAAAGTATAAATTGGAAGGAACTAGAAAGCTTGGAAATGGTTCAAGACAAATATAGACTTTTCTTGAAAGTATATGAAGAAGGGATACATAAATATGTCCCAAGGTTCCAATCAGGGGTAAAGAAGGAAAAAGAATGGTTCAATATAAGATGTAGTAAGGCACAGGATAGAAGAAACCGAGCCTGGAATATAGCACGGAAGAGACATAGTGAATATAACTGGAATAAGTACAAGGAGAAAATAAATGAATATGTAAAGCTACGACGCGAGGAACAATATAAATATGAAAGGAATATTGTAGAGAAGTGCAAAAACGAGCCAAAACTATTTTATAGATTTGTAAATGGAAAAATAAAAACAAAAGAAGGTATTGTCAGACTAAGAGTTGGAACAAACAGCTATGAGAAAGATAAAGAATTGTATGAAGTTATGAATGAAAAGCTTCAGTCAGTGTTTGTAAAAGAGGAGTTTATAGAACCTGATAGAGAAATGAGAACACCACAGATGCCTGAAATAAAAGTGACAAAAAGTGAAGTGCTGAAATTGATGCAGGATTTGGACGTGAGGAAATCAATGGGACCAGATGGAGTGGCTGGATGGATCCTCAAAGAATGTGCGGAAGAGTTAGTGGAACCAATCTATGAAATCATCAAATCTTCACTGAATGAGGGAGACCTGCCAGTGGAATGGATGAGAGCTAACATAGTACCAATTTACAAAGGAGGAGACAGAGAAAATCCGCTTAACTACAGACCGGTGTCCCTCACCAGCATTGTTTGCAAAATTTGTGAGAAAATTATAAGAAAAAAGTGGACACACTTCATTGAGAAACAGGGGGTGCTTAGCGAGAAACAGTTTGGATTCAGGAAAGGGAGATCTTGTGCATCTAATTTATTAAGCTTTTATAGCAGAGTTATAGATGTTACACAGGAGAGAGAGGGATGGGTTGACTGTGTTTACCTGGACCTGAAAAAGGCCTTTGACAGGGTGCCTCACAAAAGGTTATTGTGGAAATTGCAGGTTGTTGGAGGTGTACATGGTAGGATGTTAAAATGGATGGAAAACTTTTTAATAGGAAGAGAAATGAGGACCACGATACGAGACGAATATTCACAGTGGAGGAGTGTGATGAGCGGAGTACCACAGGGATCAGTGTTGGGTCCGATAATGTTCCTACTTTATGTAAACGACATGCCAGAAAACTTGAATAGTCATATGAATATGTTTGCGGATGACGCTAAGATCATGAAGAATGTCACCTGTATAGGAAGTTGTCAGGATCTTCAAAAGGACCTAGATGAGTTGCACAGATGGAGCCAAACCTGGAAAATGAGTTTCAATGCAGAAAAGTGTCATGTTTTGGAAGTGGGAACAAGTGAGATAAGGCCAAGCTGGGAGTACAAATTAGGAATTGAAATAATCGGCAAAACACGGCATGAGAAGGACCTTGGAGTGATAATACAAGATGATCTATCCCCGGAGAAGCATATTAACATGATCATTGGAGGAGCATATGGAATAATAACCAATATGAGAGTGGCATTTAACTATTTGGATGAAGAAATGTTAAGAAAACTGATAATGACTATGATAAGACCAAGATTAGAATATGCAGCAGTGATATGGTCACCACATTTGAAAAACATATAAACAAATTAGAGAAAGTCCAAAGGATAGCAACGAAGATGATCCCAAGATTGAAGGAGTTGACATATGAGGAAAGACTTAAGACACTACAATTGCCTACCTTGAAAGAGAGAAGGGAACGAGGCGACTTAATAACGATGTTCAAGGGAGTAAAAAGTTTGGAACGAGTAGATAGGGAAGATCTATTCGTGAGGGATAATGGAAGGACAAGAGGGCACGAGTTTAAGCTGAGGAAGGGCAGATGTCGTAAGGACACAAAGAAATTCAGCTTCCCATATAGGAGTATAGAGACTTGGAACAACTTGGAGGAGGAGGTGGTGAGAGCGAGGAACATTAACATGTTCAAATCTAGGTTGGATAAAAGTAAATATGGAAATAGGGAACATAAGTTATGATATGTTAGTCCAAAATACTGGGAACTGGGAATATCCATTACGATACTTGTCTAAGTAAAATGGATTGATTATAAAGTAACTAAGACAGGACAACACGAGCGCTGCTCAATTCCTGTAAACTACAAATAGGTAAATACAAATAGGTAAATACACACACACACACACACACACACACACACACCATACCCTCTCTCACACACACGGTCTCCCAAACATTATCCGACCATTCTCTCTTATTATGGGGGTAGGGTATTGTTTTTTGGTCAATTTATTTTCTATTTATTTATCATTTTAGTTTCCTCGCTAGACCTCCATCAAGCTTTAAGAACACCCCCTACACCCCTCTTTGAGACAAATTTGTACATTTTTCGGTAGCAAAATGTCCCCGCCGAATGCTGGTTCCTCCTAAAATTACAGGCTCGCTGTCGCTCACCAGGAGATTATCGACACCAAAATGGCAAGAAAGGTCCAAATATTGACTGAAAAATGGGGTGAAAGATCTTAAAATCGCCAAACTAAAGGTCCGAACGTCTTAAAATTTGAAAAGTAATGGGGCTAAACATGAGGGAGAAGAGAGGTCAGAAAAAACAACCATCCAATTAATAGCACGTCAGGATATTAGCTACACCACTGTCTCAACTATTTAATATTCAACTCCTATAAGCTCATAGGCCTACATACATAATAGCACACAGACCCTTACTCACTCTCTCTTACTATTGATAGAATGTCATGTCAATAGCTATACTACTGTCTCAATTATGTCACCGTTAATTCCATAACTACATACAGTACTTATCATTGATAATAGGTTCAATACAAAACACATAACATATACAATATCGTTCAGAATACATTTGGCTAACAAAAATCAATGCAAACCTACTCTGAAAATATATATATATATATATATATATATATATATATATATATATATATATATATATACTGTATATATATATTTACTGTACATATATATATATATATATATATATACAGTATATATATATATATATATACAGTATATAATTATAAGCACCACTTGCCACATACACATACCGTCACACATACACGATCTATAGAGCACTTTCCAACCACTCCCTCTCTGATTTATTAATAGGACATCAGGCTATTAGGTATACCGCTGGCTCACTTAACCCCTTCTGTACCGGCTATGTCTTTTTAACATTATTCTGGTCAATGTTAAAATATATTATTCAGTTTTAAAAGGGCCTCCGGCAATTAACAGGCTTTAAATCATCTCACTTAATCATTTTACTACCACAGATCCTTCGTAACCTGCATAAAATCGTCTAAATATAACTAGAACAAAATACGAAAGACGTCCCCGGTACAGAAGGGGTTAATACACCTTTAATTAGATACTCACATACATATAACCACCCACTTGCCACATACGCACACACACACACTCTCACACACATGGTATCGAAAACACTTTCCAACCACTCTCTCTTACTTATTAATAGGACGTCAGGCCATTAGCTATACCACTGTCTCAATTATTCCACCTTCAATTCCATAAAAGCCTTAGAAAACCCGGGCGTCACTCACACAGGTGGGAATGATTTATCAGGAGGGAGCGCTGATGTAAGCGAGGCTGCCGCTGTAGCTCTTACCCTGATTGCTCTCCCACCCGCCACCACCACCACCACCACCACGGCTGCCACTCCTGCATACTGTCTTGCATATAGGCTCTTACCTTAAAAGCCAATCAACCCGGCTTATAAATTAGAAACAGCTAATCAGGGAGAGAATAGGGAGTGCTGATGTAAACGTCGCGGCTAAAATTAATGGAGCTCTCAAGTTGATTACGTGTGTTTGAGCCGAGAAGGCAGCACTAGGCTGCGGCTCCAGCCTGCCAGCCCGGCCACTGCCCGCTGGGAGGCTGCCCGGAAAACAAACACTACCATTTTATACGTACTCAAGATTAATGTCAATTTACTTAAGCTTATAAGCATTTGTGTACTGCTTCTTTTTACTCTTGTTTGAGGGGGATATATTGACGTTTCTCCCTATGCAGCACAACACCACCTGGCTGTTGTGGAGGTAATTGAGGGGTGAGGTGGCACGATGTCTCCACCGTCGTCAAAAGTGAGGTAATGAGGGGGCATATAGGCGGTGTTAATATAGGAGCGGCTGACTTAATGCACCTTTTACGTTGATTGCGTCTAGCACGGTGGTGCCTCGCCCGCCTGCCCGGCTCTTAAGATAAAGGCGGACTCGGCCAACCAATCAGCTGATTCACCCAAACGTAAGACAGGAAAATAGAGAGTGGATACTCACATAAGACAAACTTATAAAGAAGTTATAGCAAGCGTGGCACACCGCCGCCCTCACGCTCAATACTCCATCTTCCCTCCCCCGGGGTGGTCCTGGGGGGGAGAAGAGGAGTAGAAGGGGGTGAAAGGGTGGAGAACGGGGGGTAGAGGGTACTGAGGGACAAGGGAGAGTGGGAGAAGGAAGACAGAGGGGGGCGGGGAGTAAAAGGGGGTGTCAGACGGGAGAGCGGGGAGGGAGTAGAAGGGGGAATCAGAGTGGAGAACCTGGGGGAGAGGGTACGGAAAAATTAGTGGGAGAAAGGGGAGGGACTGGGGAATCGGGGAGTGTCAGAGGGGAAAGCGAGGAGGGATAGGGGGGCGGGAATAAAAGGGAAAGTCAGGATGGAGGGGGTGTGAGGGAGAAGGGGAGTAAGGGTGGAGTGTAGTGAGATGGAAGGGCAGTAGAAAGGGGTGGAGGGGTGAGTAGAAGTAGAAGAGGGTGGAGAGGGGGGTGTTGGATTGCAGGACGAGGAGGGGAGTGGGGGAGAAGGGGGTAGCAGAGTGGAAAGCGGGGGGAAGGGCTGGAGAACAAGATATAGCGAGCGGGAGGAAGGGGCGGGGGGGGGGGGGGGGAGAGACCGGGTAGGGGACAAGAGAGAGAAAGAATTGGAAGGAGGAAGAAGGGTGTGGAAGTAGTAAAAGATAAAAGGAGCTGGGAGAATGAATGTGTGGAAGGACAAGAGATACTGCAACCAGGGACACTAGACGAATGAGAAGAAAAGAGAGAAAGATAAAATGGGAGGTAGCGACTAGAGAAAAATGGACAGGAAAGAGTCGAATAGAGAAAATGATAAGAGATAGTACAACAAGGGACACTGGAGGAAGGAGAAGAAAGGAGCAATAGAGAAAATTAGAGGAATATATCAGAAAAATGGAATGGAATTAGTGTTAAAAAAAAGGGGGGAAATCAAAATGTGGTGTGTGTATGGTGGGAACTATCCTATGACATAGGGGAGAATATTGTTTAGTTGGGAAAATGGAGAGAGTATGATAAAAGCAAAGACGTTGAATGGAGAATATAGACTAACGCGAGATATGACAGGCGAGATTATAGGTTGGTTAAGGATAGGTGTACAGTCACAAGAGGTCGAAATTGTAAGAATTGATCACTTGCGAGTTTCAGGCTATAGGGAATTTGGAGCCCAAATCATCGATATTAAGCATAAATGCAAAAAATAATGTAGGTATCTGATGGATGGAAAGTATGTTTAATTTGATTTTATGTTTTTATATTATATACACTACAACCAAATATTGTCAGGTAATTCTGCTAAGAAAGAGGGGTAGGTTAGGGTGAAGCAAGAGGAGAGAAGAGTGGTAAAAAAGAGTCGGGAGAAAGATAGAGAAGTGAGAGGGTGAAGCAAGAGGGAAAAGAGAGAGAGATGGGTGGTAGAAAAGAGTGGGGGGTGAAAGAGACAGAGGAGATGAAGAGAGGGTGGTGGAAGAGCGTGTGAAGAGTGAGGGAGAGGCAAGAGGGTGAGAGGGATGAGAGAGTGGGGGTGGCGAGAGGCAAGAGAAGAACGAAAGGCTGAATGGGTGGTGGTAGAGAGTGGGAAAAGAGGAAGGAGGGGCAGGCGAGAGGAGAGGGTGAAGGGGTAATGGAAGAGAGTGGGGAGAGAGAAGAAGGTCGGAGTGGGATAGAACTAGTGGGGAGAGACATAAGGAGGAGGCGAGAGGAGAGGGTGAGGGGGCAATGCAGGAGAGTGGGGAGAGAAAAGAGGGTTGAAGTGGGATAGAGCTATAGTGGGGAGAGAGGGGGGAGGGACAGAAGAGGGAGACGAGAGGTTGTGGGGGCAATGGAAGAGAGTGGGGAGAGAGAAGAGGGTCGGAGAGGGATAGAGCTAGTGGGGAGGGATAGAACCAGCATAGAGCCACTCCCGGCTTGCACCTCTTACTACTAATGGGGTGGGGCTGCCAGGGGAGTGGCAATCCTACTTACGACCTCACCTCTTTCTCGGGATGAGTCTTGCTGGGGGGCTCAACCAGGCCGAATAAAGTGTTGGGGGGATAGTGGGGCTGGGGGACATCTCAACCAGTGAATCTTTACCCAATCTTGTGTGAGGCGGGTCTTTTTGGAAGTCTTCCTGATTTATTACATTAGTAAGGAAATTTTAAGACGATTCACCTAATTAATTTGACGATTATAAGAGGCTCATCCCATTCAGGTGTCGATTATTTCTGGGTGAGCGATAACGAGCCTGCAATTTAAGAGAAACTGGCATTTGGCCGGGACATTTTCAAAAAATGTACATAATTACCTTGAAAGTTTTTTTTTTCTTTTCTTATTTTAGAGTTTAAAGTTTTTTTTATGGAAGCCGCTTTGTTTAAGTCTACGGAACAAATTATATATACTGTACATTGATCGAAAAAAAATTATAGTAAAAATGGTCTAAGCCCTCAATAAAAATTGAAAACAAACAAATAGTGCCAAATCAACGAAGATCATTTTAAATAGGCCGAATTAAGTGGTTGGGGAGTGAGATTGGGAGTTGAGGGAGGAGGCCATCTCTACCAGTGGATCTTACCTAGTGTCAAGTCAACCTATCCCAGCGGAACCAGGCCAAATATACTACTGGCGGAGGGAGGCTGGGCCGGGAAAGGGGGGGGGGGGGGGCCCTCGAACATCTAAATAATTTCAACCGGTAGAACTCCACTATACCTTGTTCCAAATAAATAGGATAAGAAATCGTGACCCCTAAACTCTGTAACTCAAAATTGGCTATAGCAAATGGGCTGGATATTGCCACACCTATTCCCTAGCTGGCCCTTCCCATATGGTAGAATAATTAGCTCGATTACTCTAGTCGTTCGTGAGTTATAGAGATTAATGTTAAAGAGTTTGGGCCTACTTACTTGGAACAGGGTAGAGCGTCAAGTCAACCAGGGCCAGATAAGTCAGTGCCAATTTAAGGGGAGATGGGCCGTTTTTCTGGTTCCCTTTTTTCCTTATGCTTATCCCCATTAGTTTTGAGACTTCAAGACGTTTTCCCCATTAGTCTGTCGATTGTAAGACCTTTTGCCACATTTCTTTGTCAATATTAAGACCTTTCGTGCCCTTTAGGTGTCAGTTTTTTTCCTGGCGAGCGATAGCGAGCCTGTATTTGTGCAGGATCCAGCCTTCGGCCGTGACATTTTTCTACCGAAAAATTTAAAACTTAAACTCGAAGGGGGATCTAATAGATGTTTGTTTTAAGTTTGATGGAGGTCTAGGGAGGAAACTAAAAAAATAAATGAATATACAAATAAATAGACCCCCCAATAAATATCCACCATTCCCTTAAAGTTCTCGTATAATATAACCGGACAACTCAACCACTTCAACCAGTAGATCTCAACCAGTTTCAAATTAACCAAGGCCAACTAACCAAACAACACTGGATGAGGTGCGCTGGTTGAGAGCTACTGGTTGAAATGGTCTACTGGCTGAGTTTTTCGCGCACCTAAGGAGGGGTGTACTCGAGATAAGAGATTACTGTTTTGGTGCATGGCTAGTGAATAATGTCACAGTCATGTAACATAGTAAATAGATGGGGCTACTGTGTGAATTGATGATTAAATATAAGGCTATTTTCATAAAGATATGGAATTTATGAATAAGAAGTACGGCCTCTGTCATATGATGTTAATAATAAGATGTAGTTGATTATTAAGAGCCAAGGGCACTGTCACCAAGTATAATAACATAACATATATATAACATAAATACAAATAAATGCAAAAGTCCGCTTAATGTTCCTCTCCTCTGGATTCGCACAAACAATCATCACAGTTTTCGGCGAACTATTAATTTGGACTGTGTCTCTTCATAAAACACGAGTAAGAGTTCCATAGCCATAGTCATTATATGCATTACAATCAAGCTAACCAAACCATCTTCAATATGCATGTTGAAATTGGAAAATTGCACAAAAGTTATATTAATACAGCTTGCATTTTGAAATATCAGCACACATTGGTCGTTGAACGAATGATGATAGTTCACATTAAAGTATATATATATTTATTTGACAAATATCTTAATCAATCGCAAGCAAATTATACACACATCACCTCCTCACATAACTGTAGTTTACACGCATTATGTATTATTGCTTCAACCCCTTCACCACCATTAGGAAATGTTCATCATATTCTGGTTACCAATAGACGCTTATATTTAGTTTATAATCTACCTCTATGACTCAAATGGGTAAATACGATCTCAAATAACCCTCTTAATAAAATACGTTCTTCTTAAACTGCATAAAGTCGTCAAATTGTATCGAGAATCAAAGGTAAAAAGTCGTCATGGTGATGAAGGGGTTAACGCATACTGTACCGGTGACATCCTTTTAATTTTACTCTGGCAACTATTATACGATTATATTTAGTTTAGGAAGAACGTCTAACAATTATGTGGCTACAGATGATCTCAATGCATCCTTTTAGCTACCATATATCCTTCCTAAGCTTCATAAAATAGTCTAAAAGTAGCTGAAATCAAATCAATAAGACGTCGCTGGTACAGAAGGGGTTAATACACTCAGAGCCGCCTATCGGAAAGAGGAGAAAGTGCCCGAGGCCGAACCCATTCTGGAGTTTTGGTTGCTCGGGGTTACCAGGTGATCTTATTGACCAGAAAGTCATTATTACCCCATCAGATGCCTCGCCAAACCAATAATGGCTCAATCATAAAGATCCCAAACTTATAATGAGCCAATTACACCGAGGTGGAGATTAGAGAGGTCCTACAACCCCCCTCCCCCCCCCCCCTAGAGACCCTATAGTAACAGAGATCGGCCAACCACCGCCATGTTGGTACCCCACTGGTGTCATTAGCCTCTCTTTACGCTCAAATAATATGTAGGGACTGGAGTTTTGGCAGAGGCTCCAGTCCTGACGTTATTCTTGACTTACAGCGTGCTGGCTTAATAATCCAATAGGGTTGATAGCCTCTGAAGTCCTATTTTAACTAACTAAACTCAAATATATCCATACCCAAAACAAATATTCGGCAATACTGGTACAGGATATACGTATAGTTTGTTCTCTAGATCTATATTATACTTGATACAAAATATACTATCACCCCCGTTGTTCGATAATTAAGGAGGAGGTAGTTGCTTTTTCTGGACCCCCTTCTGCCTCATGTTTAGCACATAAAAGTTGAGATTTTAAGACGTTATTTCTGTTAGTTTGGCGATTTTAAGACCTTTCGCCCCATTTATTTGTCAATATTAAGATATTTCGTGCCATTTAGTAGTCGATTTTTTCTGGTGAGCGAGAGCGAGCCTGTAATTTTAGAAGGTACCGAAAAATGTACAAATTTATCTTGATGGGGGGTCTAGGGGATTTATTTCTATTTTTTGTTTTTGTTAAGTTTGATGGAAGTGTAGCGAGGAAGCTCAAACATATACTAATAGGTATATATATATATATATATATATATATATATATATATATATATATATATATATATATATAGACCCAAAAACAATAATAGACCCACTACCCCCTTAAGGCCCCCAAATGGCGTCCACCGATGTAGAGATGGCCGCTCTCCCTCACTGCAGCATCTCTACCCCTCCCTCCCTCGCCAAGCCCCGGGTCCAAAAGTTGAAATGACCCTCTTAATGTTATTGCCTTTGCATGAACTCCATCCCGGGCTCTCTATTGCCTTTATAATTACACACGGGCCATCGATACTCGGATTAAGCGTCTGGAGGTCGAGGGGCGGGAGTTTTCGGATAATTGACTTCGTTAGTTTTTAATCATAGTGCTTTTAATAGTAGTTATGGTGTTTACAACGGGTAATTGATTCAATCAACGCGGTTATAATTAAACTTGTGTAATTTTGATCAACTCTGGATGGGAATAAGGTGAACACCGAATGAAATCACGCTCCAAGTGAGGCAATTATTATAGGAATGCTCAGCAGAGTATGTATCTCCGCCAAACCAAACCCGAACAAGTATCATTTAACTATGTACAGTTGGCCAAATATGTCTTGTCGCCGCTACCATTACGTTTTGTTCGTTGTATGCTGTATTAATGACTGTCAGATGTTGAATAGGGTGTGTAAAGATAGGAACATGATTGTATATCTCACTGGAAACGATGAATTAATGCTTAGATAGTGCTAATACAAATGCTTGATCGAAATATACTTGGTGCCACGACTTCACTTATTTGACCGACTGTACAAACTGTT
>CM064480.1:51906531-51926531 GCA_032716605.1 Paralithodes platypus | reverse complement strand
TTCAAAAACCTTCCCCTGGCCCAGAAAACCCTTGTACCCCCCCTCGCCTCCTAAACCACCTTCCCAAAGCCCCCTCGTCTTCACCTTCATCTCCCCCCGCCCCCCTCATTTCGCCCCCCTCTTCCGCAGTGATCGACTCATTAAAAAGAATCCCTGAATTACCACAACTCGGCCGCATCACCCCATCAGCCCGGTGCAATAGAACCTCCTTCTCCGCTCCGCACCCGTCCGGATCCGTATTCACTGGGCCGTATCCGCACTAAACCCGGCCGGACCCGCGCGTTACCCGGCTGCACTCGGCTCAAACTTGCACTAAACACTCATTAATTCGGCCGTTTTTCTCCTCCTTGGCGCTGAGTTGACGCTAAAACGTGCGGGGTAACTGCGTGTTATTAAGCCATTAAAACTCCACGCTTCACCTGCCGCCTCGCGCCTAGCTCATGGTTCTCTCTCCTCTCTTTTATTTTTTCTCTTGTTTTAGCCTTGCCTTTCTTCCCTCTTATTTTGTCTCTTCTCCTCATCTCCTCTTTCTTGCCTCTTGTTTCTTCTCTTTCCTTTCCATGTCCTCCAATTTCTTACCGCTTACATTATTACTCATCTACTTATGATCCAACATATTCTCTCTTGCTTTGTCTTGTTTATGTTTTCCAATTATCTTAGCTAAAGGTATTGCTTCAGTTTTAGTTTTTTCTTGTCTTACATTATCTTTCTTAAGCCTTACCTTATTTTGTCCTCCTTGCCTAAGGCTTCATTTTATGCTATCTGCGTTTTATGTATTTTGTCTGTCTCTTCTTTTCCTGTTCATGTGTATATTATCTTACAGTATGGTTCTTCTCTCCTACTTCTTTTCCTGTTCATGTGTATATTATCTTACAGTATGGTTCTTCTCTCCTACTTCTTTTCACTTCCTTGCCCTTTTTTTATCATTTGTTGTTATGTAAATCTCGCACGTCTCTTTTCTTTGTCTTTTGCTCCATTCTTCCTTTCGCCCTTTTCTATATCTATCTAACTAGTTTTAACCCTTTTGCTTATTTTCTCTCATCCACTTTAGTTGAACTTTTCCTTTTTTCACTACTGTCTGTACAGTTGCTATGACATAAACCTGAGGCAATGTTGAGAAGAGCTGGCTGTATTTAAGGGGAGATATCCACTTGAGAGATTTTGTTCTTGACCCCTTTCTCCCTCATGTTTAGCACCATTTCTTTTGAGATCTTAAGACGATCGCCCCATTAGTAGAGCGATTTTAAGGACTTTCGCCTCATTTCTGTCAATTCCAAGACCTTTCGTACCATTTAGGTGTCGATTGTTTCCTGGCGAGCGATAGCGAACCTGTAATATAAGAGGAACCGGCCTTCGGCCGGGAAATTTGTCTACCGAAAAATTTACAAATTTATCTTGAAAGGGGGTCAAGGGGGCCTAACTTTAAGCTTGATGGGGTCTAGGAAACAAACTAAAAACCTCCCCTTAATCATTAGTAAAGGTTAATTCATAGTATTACTGAAATAAAAATGATGTTACACACTTCATACAACATGATTACAAACAGAAACACTCATAAGCTCATCTTCAAAGTCTAAACCTGAGAGAGCATTAACTCCTTCTGTAGGCTATAGGCGACGTATTTTTCACTTGCTAATAGCTATATTTAGACAATGTTATGCAATGTTATGTTAAGAAGGATATGCGGTAGTAAAAAGGGTTAAGTGAGATAGTTCAAAGCCTGGTAATTGTTGGAGGCCCTTTTTAAACTGAATAAAATCGTCAAACAGCACCAAGAATAAAATGAGAAGGACGTTACCGGTGCTAAACGGGTTAAATCCTAACACTTGTAAACAGAATAATGTCCCTGGTGCATGTGGTGGCAACTGTACGTGTCTTTCTGTTCTTCTTATATTTGACACTTTCTTTAATTCTTTTACTTTCGTTATCCCTTGAACAGAGATTATGTGATCATCAACGTTCGTCTATATGTTTGTTTGTCTGTTTCACTGAGTATGCAATAATTCCAAAACTCATACATCGATTTGTATTTAATTGGTCACGATAATTTTGTATACTTATTTATATATATATATATATATATATATATATATATATATATATAATTTCGGTTAATATGTAGTTATGCCATTGCCCTGCAGTCCCCCTCTAAACGAACGCGCCCCCCAAACATCATATTATGTTAAGGGAGCTCAGACGGTATTGTGCAGCATAATTTACTGGTTCGGCTCAATGGTATAAGGAAGAGGTTTAGTTTGCTCTCTAAACCTCCATCAAGCTTTAAAAAACACCCACAAGACCTCCCTTCGATATAAATGTGTAAATTTTTCGGTAGAAAAATTTCCCGGCCGAAGGCCGATTCCTCTTCAAATACAGGCTCGCTATAGCTCGCCAGGAAAAAAATCGACACCTAAATGGCACGAAAGCTCTTAATATTGGCAAACAAATGGGGCAAAAGGTTTGAAAATCGCCAAACTAATGGGGCAAATGTCTTGAAATTTCATAACTAATAGGGCTAAAAACATGAGGGAGGAGGAGGAGGACTCGAAAAACCAACTTCCTCCCCTTAAATGCGTTGTTTTCTATTCTTTTTCATCATCGCACATCCTTTAAATATTGTGTTAGCATTGTATGTGACATCTTGTATAAAGCCAGAGTCACACGAGCCGTTTTTCGAGCATTTTTTACAGGCAATTATAGTCTGGCTGCTACAAACAATACACTTTATCAGAATTCAGCCGCCTACCATAATCTACCTTCAATCTAGTTGCAGATACCAGTGCAAAGAAGTCCCGAAATATAACGAGGAAAAACCTGGTCATGGAAAATTGCCGGAAAAATCGCTCGTGTGACAGCGGCTTAAGGTAGTTGATATAACATACAGGAAATCAGTTATAAGACATATACAGTATATATGATTGTCACTGCACAAACCTTGCTCACATAGTGGATTATGAACTCTACATGAACATTCTTAATTATGACTCTCTCTCTCTCTCTCTCTCTCTCTCTCTCTCTCTCTCTCTCTCTCTCTCTCTCTCTCTCTCTCTCTCAGTAAACCCAGTTATCTATCCATCCATCCATCCATCTCTTATTCCCTTCTCTATTTCCTTTTACTTCAAACTCCTCTCACACGCTCTTCCGCTGACTCTGCCTCCCCGTCCCTGCCCCCTTCCCCTCCACCAACGAAAACGGATATTAAGAGGACAAACGTAATCAAATTTGCCGTGCGCCGCTGTTGACAAGGTTCAAAATGTTGTATGTGCATGACTGGTTGTTAAGTATTTGATATTCTTTCTTGTATCCACCTTGTGTTCATATTCTACTACAACTCTCTCTCTCTCTCTCTCTCTCTCTCTCTCTCTCTCTCTCTCTCTCTCTCTCTCTCTCTCTCTCTCTCTCTCTCTCTCTCTCTCTCTCTCTCGTGTCTCTTTGTTACCACTTTCCGTCTATTGTCTTATGTATTAATTTTCATAATCCACTAAGGTAGGCTTAATTTTTAGCATAGTTTATGGTGATGTAGGGTCAGTGGTGGTGTTGTTATGGTGATGTAGTGTTAGTAGTAGTGTTGTTATGGTGATGTAGTGTTAGTAGTAGTGTTGTTATGGTGATGTAGTGTTGTTATGGTGATATAGTGTTAGTAGTGGTGTTGTTATGGTGATGTAGTGTTAGTAGTAGAGTTGTTATGGTGATGTGTCAGTAGTGGTGTTGTTATGGTGATGTACTGTTAGTAGTAGTGTTGTTATGGTGATGTAGTGTTAGTAGTAGTGTTGTTATGGTGATGTAGTGTTAGTAGTAGTGTTGTTATGGTGATGTAGTGTTAGTAGTGTTGTTGTTATGGTGATGTAGTGTTAGTAGTAGTGTTGTTATGGTGATGTAGTGTTAGTAGTGTTGTTATGGTGATGTAGTGTTAGTAGTAGTGTTGTTATGTATGGTGATGTAGTGTTAGTAGTGGTGTTGTTATGGTGATGTAGTGTCTGTAGTAGTGTTGTTATGGTGATGTAGTGTTAGTAGGAGTGTTGTTATGGTGATGTAGTGTTAGTAGGAGTGTTGTTATGGTGATGTAGTGTTAGTAGTAATGTTTTTATGGTGATGTAGTGTCCGTAGTAGTGTTGTTATGGTGATGTAGTGTTAGTAGGAGTGTTGTTATGGTGATGTAGTGTTAGTAGTAGTGTTGGTATGGTGATGTAGTAGTGTTGTTATGGTGATGTAGTGTTAGTAGTAGTGTTGGTATGGTGATGTAGTAGTGTTGTTATGGTGATGTAGTGTTAGTAGGAGTGTTGTTATGGTGATGTAGTGTTAGTGGTAGTGTTGTTATGGTGATGTAGTGTCCGTAGTAGTGTTGTTATGGTGATGTAGTGTTAGTAGGAGTGTTGTTATGGTGATGTAGTGTTAGTAATAGTGTTGTTATGGTGATGTAGTGTCCGTAGTAGTGTTGTTATGGTAATGTACTGTTAGTAGGAGTGTTGTTATGGTGATGTAGTGTTAGTAGTAGTGTTGTTATGTATGGTGATGTAGTGTTAGTAGTGGTGTTGTTATGGTGATGTAGTGTTAGTAGTAGCGTTGGTATGGTGATGTAGTAGTGTTGTTATGGTGATGTAGTGTTAGTAGGAGTGTTGTTATGGTGATGTAGTATTATAGTAGTGTTGTTATGGTGATGTAGTGTTAATAGTGGTGTTGTTATGGTGATGTAGTGTTAGTAGTAGTGTTGTTATGGTGATGTAGTGTTAGTAGTAGTGTTGTTATGGTGATGTGGTGTTGTTATGGTGATGTAGTGTTATTAGTAGTGTTGCTATGGTGATGTAGTGTTAGTAGTGGTGTTGTTATGGTGATGTAGTGTTGTTATGGTGATGTAGTGTTGTTATGGTGATGTAGTGTTAGTAGTGGTGTTGTTATGGTGATGTAGTGTTAGTAGTGGTGTTGTTATGGTGATGTAGTGTTAGTAGTAGTGCTGTTATGGTGATGTAGTGTTAGTAGGAGTGTTGTTATGGTGATGTAGTGTTAGTAGGAGTGTTGTTATGGTGATGTAGTGTTAGTAGTAGTGTTGATATGGTGATGTAGTGTTAGTAGTAGTATTGCTATGGTGATGTAGTGTTAGTAGTGGTGTTGTTATGGTGATTTAGTGTTAGTAGTAGTGTTGTTATTGTGATGTAGTGTTAGTAGTAGTGTTGTTATGGTGATGTAGTGTTAGTATTGGTGTTGTTATGGTGATGTAGTGTTATTAATAGTGTTGATATGGTGATGTAGTGTTAGTAGTAGTGTTGATATGGTAATGTAGTGTTAGTAGTAGAGTTGTTATGGTGATGTAGTGTTAGTAGTGGTGTTGTTATGGTGATATACAGTCAGTAGTGGTCTTTCAACATGTATGGTGATGTAGTCCCAATAGGTGAATTATCTCCATAAATGTGAAGGTGGTGTAAGTAAAGAGAGACATTAATATATAACATACGGTAATAGCAAAGGAGTGGTAGTAGTGTGTAGTCAATAGAAATACATCAATAATATAACCTGTTTGAAGCATGGTGTGCAAAGTTGGTAATTTTGTTTACAATTATGCTGCAGTGTATCCTAAAATATTTCCTTACACCAAGAAGCAGCCTAACGTAAAGTGTATTATTGTTGTAGTGCATAATACGATTAATATTCAATGTAATACATCATTAGCATAATATTACCAGTGTTAAATACCCTTGCGTAGATAATGTAATATGTGTATGCGATGTTATGGGTATGTGGATTAATCGGTGTGTCACTGTATATTATTGTATGATATCAAAGGGTATGAGTGATGCAATATAACAGAATGATACATGGTATCATTGTAATATAGGCCTATGCGTGTGTAAATATAGCAGATAATGAAATTTCAGAGTATACAGCTATTTTAGTGCTCGACTGTATTATTGTACCTAAGAAGTGTATTAAAATGCATGGCTTTGTATCTAAATTATAGTAATGCATAATATTGGTGTAGTATGAATATGCCCCTGCAGCATAGTAGTGTATGAATATGCCCCTGCAGCATAGTAGTGTATGAATATGCCCCTGCAGCATAGTAGTGTATGAATATGCCCCTGTATGAATATGCCCCTGCAGCATAGTAGTGTATGAATATCCCCTGCAGCATAGTAGTGTATGAATATGCCTGCAGCATAGTAGTGTATGAATATGCCCCTGCAGCATAGTAGTGTATGAATATGCCCCTGCAGCATAGTAGTGTATGAATATGCCCCTGCAGCATAGTAGTGTATGAATATGCCCCTGCAGCATAGTAGTGTATGAATATGCCCCTGCAGCATAGTAGTGTATGAATATGCCCCTGCAGCATAGTAGTGTATGAATATGCCCCTGCAGCATAGTAGTGTATGAATATGCCCCTGCAGCATAGTAGTGTACAGTAATTCATAGTATTACTATAGTGGATTCCTGTAGCAGAATGCTGTATAATACTATAGTATATTATGGGAGGTGGGGGCAAGGGCTGGTCCTATCCAGATCGAATTTTGGTATCTTATACCACAGTGATCCTCCTCCCCTTGTATAATTCATCTACTAGAAGAGACATAGAAAGGGGAGAGGGAACGCGAAAGTGGTCCTGGACCCTAAGAATTGGCATTTTAAATTTCGTTTCAGTTCAGGCTCTGTCTCGAGTCGGCCACCTCCATTTATGGGGTATGTGCCTGAGTATATGCATACATACATACATTCCTGAATCAGAGTAGTAAGCATCATAGTAAACTACTACTGAAGTTCTTAAGTGTGTCCCTGAATAAGAATAGTAAACAACAGAGTATAATATTACTGTAGTGTATAAGTGCATCCCTGAATGAGAGTAGAATACAGCAGTGTACAATATTACTGTAGTGTATAAGTGCATCCCTGAAGGAGAGTAGAATACAGCAGTGTACAATATTACTGTAGTGTATAAGTGCATCCCTGAAGGAGAGTAGAATACAGCAGTGTACAATATTACTGTAGTGTATAAGTGCATCCCTGAAGGAGAGTAGAATACAGCAGTGTACAATATTACTGTAGTGTATAAGTGCATCCCTGAAGGAGAGTAGAATACAGCAGTGTACAATATTACTGTAGTGTATAAGTGCATCCCTGAAGGAGAGCAGAATACAGCAGTGTACAATATTACTGTAGTGTATAAGTGCATCCCTGAAGGAGAGTAGAATACAGCAGTGTACAATATTACTGTAGTGTATAAGTGCATCCCTGAAGGAGAGTAGAATACAGCAGTGTACAATATTACTGTAGTGTATAAGTGCATCCCTGAAGGAGAGTAGAATACAGCAGTGTACAATATTACTGTAGTGTATAAGTGCATCCCTGAAGGAGAGTAGAATACAGCAGTGTACAATATTACTGTAGTGTATAAGTGCATCCCTGAAGGAGAGCAGAATACAGCAGTGTACAATATTACTGTAGTGTATAAGTGCATCCCTGAAGGAGAGTAGAATACAGCAGTGTACAATATTACTGTAGTGTATAAGTGCATCCCTGAAGGAGAGTAGAATACAGCAGTGTACAATATTACTGTAGTGTATAAGTGCATCCCTGAATGAGAGTAGAATACAGCAGTGTACAATATTACTGTAGTGTATAAGTGCATCCCTGAAGGAGAGTAGAATACAGCAGTGTACAATATTACTGTAGTGTATAAGTGCATCCCTGAAGGAGAGTAGAATACAGCAGTGTACAATATTACTGTAGTGTATAAGTGCATCCCTGAAGGAGAGTAGAATACAGCAGTGTACAATATTACTGTAGTGTATAAGTGCATCCCTGAATGAGAGTAGAATACAGCAGTGTACAATATTACTGTAGTGTATAAGTGCATCCCTGAATGAGAGTAGAATACAGCAGTGTACAATATTACTGTAG
Organism: Paralithodes platypus; assembly: GCA_032716605.1. Taxonomy (NCBI): domain Eukaryota; kingdom Metazoa; phylum Arthropoda; class Malacostraca; order Decapoda; family Lithodidae; genus Paralithodes; species Paralithodes platypus. The sequence continues at coordinate 51,918,641 of CM064480.1, read as the reverse complement.
TGTATAAGTGCATCCCTGAATGAGAGTAGAATACAGTAGTGTACAATATTACTGTAGTGTATAAGTGCATCCCTGAAGGAGAGTAGAATACAGCAGTGTACAATATTACTGTAGTGTATAAATGCATCCCTGAAGGAGAGTAGAATACAGCAGTGTACAATATTACTGTAGTGTATAAGTGCATCCCTGAAGGAGAGTAGAATACAGCAGTGTACAATATTACTGTAGTGTATAAGTGCATCCCTGAAGGAGAGTAGAATACAGCAGTGTACAATATTACTGTAGTGTATAAGTGCATCCCTGAAGGAGAGTAGAATACAGCAGTGTACAATATTACTGTAGTGTATAAGTGCATCCCTGAAGGAGAGTAGAATACAGCAGTGTACAATATTACTGTAGTGTACGAGCATGACCCTGAATCCCTGTAGTATAATGTGTAAGTATGCCAGATCCGCTTTGTTGACTGTGATTGCTAGGGAACCGGGTGTCCAAGCAAGGCCCCGTGATCAATAATGTGGTCCAGGTACTCAGTAGTGTGATGGTAGGCGTTTGTAAGAAGTGTTGAGTTCTGATGAGCTATTGTGGTGATCCTAACTAACGAAATGTGAAAGTGATTGACAAACTTGGAAAAATACACCTTAGAAGAGCATAATCCAGAATATTTTGTGGAAGTGAATATTAATAGGATTTTTGGTGAGAGTGTGACGATTCTCAGCATAGGAATGTGGCAGTGAGAGTATTGGACCAAGTTTAATTTTGCTACCCTCGAAAATCATAATTGATTAAAATTATTACATTAAGGTTTCTAAATTCCACACAAAACAATAACTGAAGAACACATTACCAAATTATTTATTATATTATTAACTCTTTGATGGTTTGCAATGATTAGACACAATCTGGTGTGAAAAAGTTTTCTAAAGTCCTCAAAAATATCTTTTGCAAGATTATTTTGGAAGAAATATGATATAAGATATTCCTTCGACTATATGTAAATTTAATTGGGATTATAATAATTGTCCACTATCTTCCAGATCTTTCTTATGGAGCTGTGCGACATTGTGAATTTTGAAACGATTATGATCGTAGCTTTTTGTGATGTTCCGGACGTCGTAATAGAGTGGCTTGACATTTTTTCCACCATAACTCAATATTTTTGGGCATAAAGACAAGCAGCGTTTCTAATTTATCAACTCGTCATTTATTAGGATTGACTCGGAGCATATTTATTTGGATCTGACATTTTCCTGACGTGTCCCCGCTCAAACTCGACAGATCTCGGCTAAAAAAGCGTATTTTTTTTCAGCACCTCGTGAATGCACTTATATTTTAATTTGACAAGATAATTAGCTTTTCCTTGACATCCCGCTGGGCTATCAGTGTTGTATGTGACGTGTGTGTGTGTGTGCGTCTGTCTGTCACTGGCACCGGATTTCTGAAGTGTCGTCATCATGATCATGGGACCCAGACCTACTTGTAAGTATTGCCGGGTTATGTGTGTGATAGTTTGTGCATTAAGAGGGTTGTACTCGCTTTTTCTGGACCCCCTTCTCCCTCATATTTAGCATATTTGTTTTGAGGTTTTAAGACGTTCGTTCCGTTAGTTTAGCATTTTTTAGACCTTTCGCCTCAGTATTGTATCAATATGAAGACCTTTCGTGCCCTTTTTCATGGCGAGCGATAGCGAACCTCTAATTTTAAAAGGAACCGGCCTTCGGCCGGGACATTTTCTATCGAAAAAATTACAAATTTACCTTGAAACGGGGTCTAGGGGGTGTTTTTGTAAGCTTGATGGAGGTCTAGCGAGGAAACTCAAAACTAAATTAATAAATAAATATATAGACCGAAAACCAAGCACTACCCCGGCGCCTTAACCCCTTCGGCATTTGCAGACGCATTTATTCCTTTCATTCTGGCCATCAGTAGACTATTGTGTTTGCTTAGGAAGGCATTTTGAAAGACAGAGGCTTAATTGAGATCAAGTTTACCTCCTTGAGTTTTAGAGAGCCTTCCAAAGCTGAATCAAATTGTCTAATGATAGTCTGGATTAAGCGGATGAAAAAGTCCAAATACTGAAAGATGTTTAAGCAGAGGAAAACATAAACACCAAGACCCTTTAGTAAACAGAGACTAAACAAAAAAATTGTATAGCTTTCTCATTAAAAATCACTGTTAAGTTCATGTTAATTACAAGTCAATATTTCAACTATACTTAAGTCAGGGTTGATGCCAGTATGTGAGCTGTAGAAGAAATCATAGCTTAAAAAATGTCTAGATTATACATGCAACCCTACAAGAATGTCGTAGTGAAGTTGATACTGTGTGTTTTCATTCATTAATTCATTATATCTTGATAGCGTAATCTTTAGTGCGCGGAATTTCGGTGTGAGTATCCTAGGTTCGAATTCTTGGAGTACCAAATGTATTTATTAGATTCATTGATTTCATTAATTATATTTATTTGTAAGTTACTTGGTGGGTTGGTGATAATATGAATATATACCGGTATATATATATATATATATATATATATATGTATATATTTTTTTTATTTTTTATATATACTGTATATACAGCGTATATATATATATATATATATAAGTTTCATCTTATAGGGCATAAGCAGATCAATAAATGTAAATATGATCAATATATATTAATATGATTGGAAATTATCTATTTAGACTGGAACCCAGGCACAAACACATTAATGCCAACATTTAACACTTTGAGAATTATGACGCGTTTTAAAGTTTCATTCTGGCTATCATTATACGATTATATTCAGTATTGGAAGGCCTTTTACTCTCCCAGAAATTAAAGGGATAACAACTGTTTCAATCATCCCTCTGATCCCCATATTTTTTTAATAATGAGAATGAATTTGTTTGCTAATAGCCAGAAAAAAGGAGAAACGCGCCCTTGTATCTCCAAAGGGTTATGGGGCTAATGGTTGTTTTTTGGTCTATTAATCCATGTATGCATGTGTGTTTTTAGTTTCCTCGCTAGACCTCCCTCAAACTTAGAAAAACACCCGGTAGACCTCCCCCCCCCCCCCCCCTCCCCTCTCTAGATAAATGTGTACATTATTTTTTCGATAGAACATTTTCTTTTAATTACAGGCTCGCTATCGCTCGCCAGGAAAAATAGACACCTAAATGGCACGATAGGGCTTAACATTGACAACGAAATGGAACTAAAAGTGTTAAAATCGCCAAACTAATGGGCCGAACGTCTTACAATTTCAAAACTAATGGGGCTAAGCACGAGGGAGAAGGGAGTCCAGAAAAAACAACCATCTCCCCTTAGGTAATTCAACGAAAAAAATCTCACTCATACATATAACCTTAAGCTGCTCGATATATTAGTTTGCATGCATCACATCAATAATTACCGAACAATAACCTAAGCTATGGATACGAACTACTGTAATTCTTATCGTCAAAGCTGTTAATCCTTTCTGTACCAGCGACGTCTTTATAGTTTTATTCCAGCTATGTTTAGACGATTTATTTACAGTTTAAGAAGGATCTGTGGTAGTAAAACGGGTTAAGTGAGATAGTTCGAAGCCTGTTTATTGCTGGAGGCCCATTGTAAACTGAATAATATTGTCTACTAGTAGCCAGAATAAAGTTAAAACGACGGCACCGGTGTAGAAGGAGTTAATGATAAGAGCTTCAATAATATTCAGCCTCCTTTGCTATTATAGGACATATATTACCTACGGGTACAACAATCAAATGCTGCAGAACAATACATAATTATAACACATAGAGACAAACATATAACTGTCAACAATTCTAAATAATGTTCGGGTTAAAATTGTCAGACGAAAGAGATATTACATTTATCATAATTATATAATGTTTATGTTTACATGAATGGGCAGAAGTTATAGTATCTGTCACAATATTCTATTAAGGAAAATATGATAAGTGATAAGACTAACAGTAAATTAACTCAGGTTTAATATATAAATAAATTTATAGACATAATTCAATTTGTTCGTTTAGAATTTCAATATCCTCAAACACAAGATGCAAAATATGTCTTTATAGTTATATCCTCGGTCCAATAAAATGCATAGCTCTTGAAAATAACATGTACACAAATATTAAACTATTTAGGAATATACATGCGCATGATTGAATTAAGATTGTAGTGCATATGCAGTGATTAACTCACTATTAGGAAACTGATGATTAAAAGGAACCTCACTCACAATTCATTCATAATGTATTACTTTCATAAATAAGATTACGACGAGGACCAAATATTATGTGGGCAACTGTACATCTTAGAATTATAGCATATGAATTGCATCAAAGATAAATGTGAGAAATCTATATGGATTAAAATGTATGCACAACACAAATATGATATGGTAACAACATATATTATGCTTTCAAATAGCGTCCACAAAATATATAATTTGGCGGTCACAGTTGCAATAGGCGAAGCAAAAAAATATGACTACCCAACATCTAATCTAAAATTACTTAATGTTCCAAGAATAAGTAAACATAATCTTTATAATATAACTATAACTATGTCTAAGTAAATACATACTTTGAGTACCGAAAGAGTTTGTAATTATTTACTGTTTAGAAAAATTCGTGCAAAACAGTATGCAACAAAGCTATCTCTATGAGCCGAAAGCTATCACACACTTTGGGCATTTAATTCTAACCCACAAAGCATGAGAGTTACAAATATTGAGAATATATCACAAATACACGTGAGCCACTAAATGTTTCTAGTCTCTCAGTGGGGATCGAACCATCGACCATCAGAACGATAGCCGACGCTTAATCAATTACACCACGGCAGTCTATATGGATCCTACAACTAGGTTTGAATTGAAATATATTCGCCTAGTGGGTTTCCCTTCTCCCTAACATAAATAGGATAGAAGGCTGAGTGTCTTTTAGACTGCCGTGGTGTAATTGATTAAGCGTCGGCTATCGTTCTGATGGTCGATGGTTCGATCCCCACTGAGAGACTAGAAACATATATATATATATATATATATATATATATATATATATATATATATATATATTATACAGTATATATATATATTTTTTTTTTTTTTTTTTTTTTTCCAGTGGGTTGGTTGGGGTACCTGGTGTTGGGCAGGTCGTGGCGTAGCGTGGCTGTGGTGTTGGCTTTCATGATGGTGTTGGCGTCAGTGGTGATGAGGGAAGCCAAACACACACTCACCCTCATATACTCTCCGGTAAGTACTGAGGTGTAGATCATGTTCGTGGGGTGTCATAGACTCTTAATGGGGTTAGGGTTTATTTAATAGGTTATTTATTTATCTATTCATTATTGTTTTAGTTTCCTCCCTAGACCTCTATCAAGCTTAATATATTATCCTCAAGATTTATCAAGCTTAATTTATTTTCCTCAAGATCCCCTTTCAAGATAAATTTGTAAATTTTTTGGTAGAAATATGTCCCGGCCAAAGCACGGTTTCTCAAAAAGGAAAAAAGTCGACGCCTACATGGCACTAAAGGTCTTAATAGTGGCAAAAACAAATGAGGTAAAAGGTCTTAAAATCACCAAACTAATGGGCTGAACGTCTAAGAATTTGAAAACTAACTAGGCTAAACATGAGGGAGATGGGGGGGCAGGGAAACCGCTCCCCCTCCCTTAAGTGTATGATAGTGACAAATAAATGGTGTGTAGACTGTTGATGATGGTAATTTCTTGGTGATATAGTAATGCTACTACATCGGAAGGGAGTGATGATGGTACCAGACTGTTTGTGGTAGTGGTGGTGATGGGGGTCTACTCTCGGGTAAGTGGTGATTATGATAATGATGATGATTATGGTGATGGTGATGATGATAATGATAATGAATTGGGTGATAGTGATAGTAGTGATTATGATGATGATAATGATTATTATGGTGATGGTGATGATGCATTGGGTGGTAGTGGTGATTATGATGATGATGAATTGAGTGGTAGTGGTAGTGATGATGATGATGATGAATTGGGTGGTAGTGGTAGTGGTGATTATGATGATGACTAATAATGAACTGCGTGGTAGTGGTTGTGGTGATTATGATGACAATGATAATGAATTGGGTGGTACTGGTAGTAGTGATTATGATGGTGATGATGATGATGAATTGAGTGGTAGTGGTGATTATGATGATGATGAATTGGGTGGTAGTGGTGGTGATGATGATAATGATGAATTGGGTGCTAGTGGCGATGATGCTGATGATGATGAATTGTGTGGTGGTGATAATGATGATGATGATGTGGGTGCTAGTGGTGATGATGATGAGTTTTTGATAACGAATTGGGTGCTAGTGATGATGATGATGAACTTAGTGGCAGTGGTGAGTATAGTCTACACTTCAGCAATTCGTGATAGTGAAAAATGGGGAGTGATCTTGGTGGCACTGTTGGTGGACATACTTTGTGGCAAATGCCGAAGATAATGCATGGAGTTGTAGTGTTAACCCTTTGAAGACCGTGACGCATTTGATCAGTTTATTCTGGCTATCATTAGACTATTTCCATATAATTTATGAAGGATCTGTGGGAATTATAGGGGTAAAGACTTTCTCAATTAACCCTCTCACTTTCATATACCCTTCCTAATCGGAATAAAATCGTCTAATAGGCCTACTATCCGGAAAACAGAAAAAAGAAACGCGTATTGGATCTTGAAAAGGTTTTGTGTTCTACCCTTCGGAAAGTGAGATGGTAGTGATGAAAGCGGTGAAGGTGATTATAGTGATGGGAATTGTGGTATTAGAGGTGGAGATATACTGGACACACATAGTATTAGCTATTCCGGTCGGCTATGCTCAAATGAATAGTAGTGATAATGAATGGGATGTAGTGATGATGGGAAATAAGAGGTGGCACTTAATATATGATGGAATTTTGGTAATTAAGGTGATTTATTTTGTCTTCGTATGTAATTAACTTAATGTGAATATTGATGCATTGTTTCCCAAATTTCTAAGAGCCCTGGTTTAGTAATCTTATTTAAATTAAAGTATTCTAGGGTCAAGAATAGGCCATTCAAGCTGGATTAGGACAAGTTGGATTAGTATTACTTACAGTAGCTAGGGTACCTTAATAGGAGAGAGATCGTTCTGGAAAGTAAAGCTAGACAGTGAAACTATATTTCTTGAGACATGCGTTACATGCAAATTACTGTGAGTGTGTGTGTGTGTGTGTGTGTTCAGCAATATTGTTACGCCCTAAATAATGACATTAGATAGCTTGTGTATAACTGCATATATCTAACTAGAGGTGCCTCACAAATGTAGGATTAGTATGATCGCTGGCTCCTTGAAGGATACCATGACATGTTTTATAATTTTATTCTGGCTATAATTAGGCGAATCTATTAGGTTTGGAAGGGGCTGTGAAGTAAAAAAAATAGGGTTAATTGAGATCACTTTTACCTCTTCAAATTCCACAGATACTTACTAAGCCTAGAGAATCGTGTATTAGTAGCCAGAATAAAATGCAGAATCTAGTCATCGTATACTGAATGGATTGAAATCAATCAATGTGTCTGTTATGTTTCAGCCCCTACCGTTCCCCCCGCCCCTGGAAATAGTGCCGCCCCCCTCCCTAGGCCACATGACGCCCCTGGACGCCTGTTCCGTGGAGGCGGCGGCAGTCAAAGCAGACCATGTGGGCGGCAGGTCAGTTACTTGAATAAAAGGCAAGTATATAATGTTTAATATAGCTTCAAGAGTGATACATTACAATGCAAGTTCATTAACTCCTTCAGTACCGGCGACGTCCTTTTCAAAATATTTTGGAAACTAGTATGCGATTTTATTAAGCTTAGGAAGTATATTAACAAGTTAAATGGCTACAGGCTATCTAAATTAATTCTTTTAGCTACCGTATATCCTTACCAAGCTGCATAAAATCGTCTAAATATAGCTAGAATAAAACTAAGAAGACGTCACTGGTACAGAAGGGGTTAATTAAATCAAGAAGATTTTTATGAGCTTTCCAACTGACTTAAGAACTAGATTTGTTTTGTTTTGTTTTTGAGATTTGAGCATAGTATATTTTTCACAAATAGTAAAGGTAGTACAATTTTCTACACGTAAGTCAACACAAAATATAAATAGAGAACAAGTTTTATGCAACTCAGTTCGTATAGATGAAAACTTCCCTTCTCGTCTGGTTGACTTTGTATGTGCATGCAATATAGGTACAATGTTCTTTATGTACACTCGGATACCATAGTCTCTAGCCCACTCACACAAATTCGTGGGCTTCACCTATTTCTAATTATGGAAGTATATCTCTGGAAACGAATGTATGAATATATTGTGTTTTATAAATCAACTACAACACTATTTATACTATTTATTGAAAAGCAAGTTTTATCCAAAAACAAATCCAGATAGTTATAATTGCATAAAGAAAAACATAGGGGGTCCACGAATTCTTATGAGTGGGCTAGAAACTATGGTATCAGAGTGAACTTATTGATTATGCCGGAGTACAATATATAAGACACTGTTAGGTTAGGCTTAGCTAGATTGACTAACTGTTGACATTATGCACAGTTCCTTATGAAAATTCGTGGACCCCTAATTTTTTACTTTATGCAATTATAACTAGCTGCATTGATTATTGGATGGAACTTGCTTTTCAATAAGTAGTATATACGGTTTTGAAGTTGACGTATAGAAAATTATATGCATAAATTCGTTTCCAGATAGTATACTTCCATAATTAGAAAATGGTGAGATCCACGAATTTTTATGAGTGACTGTACGAATGGTAACTGTATTGCATGAACTAATCTCTTGGGCTACAGGAGTGAAGGCGGGGACCACGGCCACCTGGACACGGGCGAGGGTGTGGGCGTGAAGGGACACGTGGGGCGGGAGGTGTATGCATATGGGTGGAGCGGTAATGTCAGACCAAGAGATGTTTGGGCCCAGTGGGTGGCAAACCTTCCTCGATCACACCTCGGCCGAGTGGTCTTGAAGCAAGTAAGTTACTCTTGAGTAATGATAAGGGTTGTTTTAGTCCAATCATTAACTTCCATATCTCTCTGTTGCCAAACGTCTTGAAAATCCTTCGATGCATTAAAAATTAGGTTACTTTGTTACCTATATTATGTCTCAATTCAATAGTTGATTATAAAGAAAACTTATACGCTTGAATGGGAAGAAATTAAGCAGCATTATCTGTTATTTGGGCGGCTGGGCTAGCGACCCTCCTCCGTGAACAGAAACAAGCTAGATAATCAAACAAATTGCCTCGGAATATGAAGGCGAATCTTTCGTGGCCACCCCCTCAAGTATCAAGGCGTCTGGCAATATATAATTATATATATATATATATATAATATATAATTATATATATATATATATATATATATATATAGTATGTTACACATAAAACGTGATAAAATATGCATAATATAAACTGTAATCCAATTCACACTACATAACTTTAATTCTGCGATTATAGGGGCGTTTCTGATATCGGATAATTATCAATATATCATCGCATGTTGCACAATTAATGTCTACAGTAATGGCCAATAGCTCATTAACTTTATTGTGAGGGCTTAGCGTGACTAATTGAAACCTATAAAACTTTTATGTACACCCTAGGACAAAAATCATAGGCTTTCGAAACTATTCCGAAATTAATCAAACCTCCTCAGTAGTTATTTACCTAAGATTTTAATTTCGGCGATTCGCTTGTGATGTTCGAGGGTCCATATTCGGCAATGATTAGTGTCTTAGACTGTACGTTATGTGCTTCAGTTTTCAGCTTAGATGGTTTTAAGGGAGCCCACCTCGCTTTTTTTCTCTTTCTCTCTCTCTCTCTCTCTCTTTGGCTTGTATCCATTCGGCCCCATTCAGCCTACTGTTTTAAGACGTCTACCCCCATCCATGTGTCATTATTTTCCTGGCGAGCGGTAGCGAGCCAGCATATATATATATGTTTTGACAGCAAGCTAAATTTGTACATTTTTCGATAGAAAAATTTCTCCGGCGAAGCCGGATTTTTCCATACAATGTTGGCTCGCTATCGCCCGCCAGGAAGAAATCGACGCCTGTATGGGGATAAACATCTTAAAACAGTTGACTGAATGGGGCCGAATGGATACAAGCCAGGGAAGGAGAGAAAAGGAGAGAAAGATAAAAAAAAAAGCCGGTGACCCCCCTTAACTCTTTTAGAAATGTTCAGAAATTAATGACCCCGAGTGTACTTACTGACTGACCGTTGACAGATCGCTGACGACACGCCCATCCACCGCCTGAAATACGTGGGCGGCGAGGAGTGGCGGATGTGGGCGGCCGGTCGTGTGGGTTTGTTGTGGGTGGCCGGAGGCGTGAGTGTACCCCTAGGTGTGGTGGCTACTCGGGCGATGTGGGTGGAGGCCTTAGGAGAGGGCTCGGGTATGCTGGTGATGGATAAACAAGGACACCTGGACCCCGTGATGTTGGCTACTCCCGCACACCACCCTCTGCTGGAGACCCTTGCCTACGGTCTGGTGAGTTAAGGGAGCCCACCTCGCTTGTTTTCTCTTTCTCTCCCTCTCTCTTTGGCTTATATCCATTCGGCCCCATTCAACCTACTGTTTTAAGACGTTTACCCCCATCCAGGTGTCAATATTTTCCTGGCGAGCGGTAGCGACCCAGCATATATATATTTTTTTGTTTTGACAGCAAGCTAAATTTGTAAATTTTTCGATAGAAAAATTTCTCCGGCGGAGCCGGATTTCTCCATACAATGCTGGCTCGCTATCGCTCGCCAGGAAGAAATCAACACCTGGATGAGGATAAACGTCCGTTGGCTGAATGGGGCCAAATGGATACAAGCCAGGGATAGAGAGAAAAGGAGAGAAAGATAAAAAAAAAAGCCGGTGACCTCCCTTAAGGGCAGATTTCCACGCGAGGGATTTTATTCTGGACCCCTTTGTCCTTCATGCTTAGCCCCATTGCTTTTGAGATTTTAAGACGTTCTCCCCATTAGTCTGGCGATTTTAAGAACTTTCGCCCCATTTATGTCAATTTTAAGACCTTTCGTGCCATTTAGGTGTCGATCTTTTCCTCGCGAGCTATAGCGAGCCTGTAACTTAAGAGGAACAGGCCTTCGGCCAGTACATTTTTTTACCAAAATTGTTTACAAAAATCTTGAAAGGGGGGTCTAGGAGGTGTAATTTTAAGCTTGATGGAGGTCTAGGGAACAAACGAAAACCTTCCTCTTAATACGGTAATATTTCTAACCCCTTCACTAAGATGACACCTTTATTATGACTTAACTTACATAATTTAGTGGGTGCTTGCAATGTGTGTGGTGGTGGGGGCGGGGGAGGGGGAGGGGGGGGGCCCGATGGATGAAAGGGGAAAGACAACCTAGATTCCATGATGGTAGAGCTTTCCCTGCACACCACCCTCTACTGCCAACCAACCCTTGCCTATGGTGCACTGGTTACTTTTTTAAGGACTTATTTTAATCTACTTGCTGTGAGGACACCTGTTTTCGTTACATTCTGGATAGAACTAGACGATTTGGTGGGTGGTGATCTAGTGGGGAACGAATTAGGTGATGGAAAAAAAAAGGGAAATTTGGGCTTGATGAGGTTGTTCACCCCGTCACACCACCCACTTTTGAGCTTTTGGGCTGGTTAGTTCATACGGCCTCATTCTGAACCTATTGTATAATATATAAGGAAGCCATTGTTATTATCATATGACTAAACCTGGATGATTGTGTGGGTAGAGGTGTAACTGAATCCTAGTTAGTTATTACGAGGACGCTTGTATTCATTATATTCTGCCTAAAATTAGATTACTTTTTTTTTATGGAGTTAGGGCATGCTGGTGATGGATCGAACTCGGTCACTCCACATTCAATGCTTAGAGTTGATTCCATTCCAAAAGACTCGTACAGTTTCCTCTAGCCCAATCCATCTACCTTGTTCACACCAAATGACATTCAGAAATAGCTCTTCTCAACATCTCTTATAGTTTGTAGAGGCCCTCATCACTTTCTATCCATATCTCTCTCCCATACACTAGTTGTGGGAGCAGCCACAGGGAGCAATAAACTGTTCATTTGTTTTATTCATGTAT
>CM064480.1:51866531-51901531 GCA_032716605.1 Paralithodes platypus | reverse complement strand
TAAGTCTATATAAACATAATAATATAGTAGTCATAAGTCTATATAAACCATAATAATATAATAGTCATAAGTCTATCTAAAACATAATAATATAGTAGTCATAAGTCTATAAACCATAATAATATAATAGTCATAAGTCTATATACATACTAATATAATAGTCATAAGTCTATATAAAACATAATAATATATAGTCATAAGTCTATATAAACCATAATAATATAATAGTCATAAGTCTATAAAACATAAAAGTCTATATAAACCATAATAATATAATAGTCATAAGTCTATATAAACCATAATAATATAATAGTCATAAGTCTATATAAACCATAATAATATAATAGTCATAAGTCTATATAAAACATAATAATATAGTAGTCATAAGTCTATAAAAACATAATAATATAGTAGTCATAAGTCTATATAAACCATAATAATATAATAGTCATAAGTCTATATAAACCATAATAATATAGTAGTCATAAGTCTATATAAACCATAATAATATAGTAGTCATAAGTCTATATAAAACATAATAATATAGTAGTCATAAGTCTATATAAACCATAATAATATAGTAGTCATAAGTCTATATAAAACATAATAATATAGTAGTCATAAGTCTATATAAACCATAATAATAATAGTCATAAGTCTATAAAACCATAATAATATAGTAATCATAAGTCTATATAAACCATAATAATATAGTAGTCATAAGTCTATATAAACCATAATAATATAGTAGTCATAAGTCTATATAAACCATAATAATATAGTAGTCATAAGTCTATATAAAACATAATAATATAATAGTCATAAGTCTATATAAACCATAATAATATAATAGTCATAAGTCTATATAAAACATAATAATATAGTAGTCATAAGTCTATATAAAACATAATAATATAGTAGTCATAAGTCTATATAAACCATAATAATATAGTAGTCATAAGTCTATATAAAACATAATAATATAGTAGTCATAAGTCTATATAAAACATAATAATATAATAGTCATAAGTCTATAAACCATAATAATATAATAGTCATAAGTCTATATAAACCATAATAATATAATAGTCATAAGTCTATATAAACCATAATAATATAATAGTCATAAGTCTATATAAAACATAATAATATAGTAGTCATAAGTCTATATAAACCATAATAATATAGTAGTCATAAGTCTATATAAAACATAATAATATAGTAGTCATAAGTCTATATAAACCATAATAATATAGTAGTCATAAGTCTATATAAACCATAATAATATAGTAGTCATAAGTCTATATAAACCATAATAATATAGTCATAAGTCTATATAAACCATAATAATATATAGACATAAGTCTATATAAACCATAATAATATAGTAGTCATAAGTCTATATAAAACATAATAATATAGTAGTCATAAGTCTATATAAACCATAATAATATAGTAGTCATAAGTCTATATAAAACATAATAATATAGTAGTCATAAGTCTATATAAAACATAATAATATAATAGTCATAAGTCTATATAAACCATAATAATATAATAGTCATAAGTCTATATAAAACATAATAATATAGTAGTCATAAGTCTATATAAAACATAATAATAATAGTCATAAGTCTATATAAAACATAATAATATAGTAGTCATAAGTCTATATAAACCATAATAATATAGTAGTCATAAGTCTATATAAACCATAATAATATATAGTCATAAGTCTATATAAGTTATAATAATATAGTAGTCATAAGTCTATATAAACCATAATAATATAGTAGTCATAAGTCTATATAAAACATAATAATATAGTAGTCATAAGTCTATATAAACCATAATAATATAATAGTCATAAGTCTATATAAACCATAATAATATAATAGTGATAAGTCTATATAACCATAATAATATAGTAGTCATAAGTCTATATAAAACATAATAATATAGTAGTCATAAGTCTATATAAACCATAATAATATAGTAGTCATAAGTCTATATAAACCATAATAATATAGTAGTCATAAGTCTATATAAACCATAATAATATAATAGTCATAAGTCTATATAAAACATAATAATATAATAGTCATAAGTCTATATAAACCATAATAATATAATAGTCATAAGTCTATATAAACCATAATAATATAATAGTCATAAGTCTATATAAAACATAATAATATAGTAGTCATAAGTCTATAAAACATAATAATATAATAGTCATAAGTCTATATAAAACATAATAATATAATAGTCATAAGTCTATATAAACCATAATAATATAATAGTCATAAGTCTATATAAAACATAATAATATAATAGTCATAAGTCTATATAAACCATAATAATATAATAGTCATAAGTCTATATAAAACATAATAATATAATAGTCATAAGTCTATATAAAACATAATAATATAGTAGTCATAAGTCTATATAGATGTTGCAACCTTGTGTGTGATTTGTGTGATTTTTAGCGAGTGTACAGTACAGTATGTGACAAGGTACACTTAATTATGCTATTATACATTATGGGTGAGTCGCGGTATGTTTGTCTGAAAGACTGCGTGTGTGTAAGTGTTTGTGTGTGTTGATGTAAACCGTGCACACGTTCACATTCCAAGCGATCTACCTGTTATGCACATAAAAACTCCTGTTACCCTCCTCCGACCATCCTCTTTCCTTCCGGAGGGTTACTGTCTCTCTCTCTCTCTCGCTCTCTCTCTCTCTCTCTCATATATCCTTGCTAAGCTTCATAAAATCGTCTAAATGTAGTTGAAATCACACGCAAAGATGTGTGCACCGGTACTGAACGGGTTAAAGATATAGTCTATATATCCACAGTTGTCAAGACACAAACCTACCTTAGTGCTGGCCAGACCAACCAAAACAATGAGAAGGATCATGAACAATAATATATAGACCTAATATAGCTTAATAAGGGGGTACAACTCGCTTTTTCTGGACCCCCTTCTCCCTCATGTTTAGCATACTTGTTTTGAGGTTTTAAGACGTTCGTTCCGTTAGTTTGGCGATTTTGAGACCTTTCGCCAAACTTGTTTGTCAATAATAAAACCTTTCGTGCCCTTTAGGTGTCGATTTTTTTTTCTGGCGAGCGATAGCGAGCCTACCGAGCCTACCGAAAAATGTACAAATTTATCTTGAAAGGGAGCCTAGGGGGTGTTTTTCTAAGCGTGATGGAGTTCTAGCGAGGAAACTAAAAAATAAGTTAATACATAAATGTATAGACCAAAAACCAAGCACTACCCCCTTAAGAGCTATAAATATAGATCTAGGGAGCTATAATAGATAAACTAACCTGTAATTATAAATGCTATGCTAATTGTGCTTCTGAATGCTTGCTTTTTGTGGGCGAACTGTTTTGTGTTCTTCTCTTGTCACCTCGTTATCCTTTCTCGAGTCTCTTGCTGATCCTCCCTACCCCTTGTGTGGGAGGGCTGGCTACTGACTGACTGACTGACTGAGCTAATTGCCTGATGAGGAAAATATTCATTACAAAATAAAATAGAAAACAACTTCAGAATATTATATAAACTAGCAGGGTTACCAGAATTATTAGGTAGTCACAATAGCATGTGTGTACAGTCGTGAGCACTGTATATATATATATTTTTGTTTTAATATAGAAAAAGAAAAATAGAAGGGCCCACCCCTTTCCAATTCTTAAGTAAGCCATTTTAGATTTACAGAAGAGCGACCATTACTTGCATTACTGCATGTCCACAAACATTTCAGTAATGTAAGCATGTTTCTTTCTATTTTTATATTTTTGTTTTATTTATTAAAGTGACAATTACAAAGTGGTGTACAATCTATCTTATTCTAGTTCCCTCATAGTTTATCTTATTGTACCGGTACATCCCTACATTCAACCTTGATGTTCCCTATACACCCACTTGTATTTGTATCGAACCCAAGCAAGACAATACAACGCTTTACTATATCCCAGACCCTTCAAAACTTCAAAGGTTCAAGAAATAAAATGGATGTATATATATTAATACTCACAACTATACAATAATTAAGGGAAGACTGTGTGTTTAGCTTGCCGTTAAAAAGTAAAAATAAAAGTGGCTCTGTAACCGTCGTATGTGTGGTCTACTTTATGGTACCCTTTCACCGCCAGATCCCCGATGAGAAGCAGGTACAGTCGGCAGCACTCCTACGGTACACCGGGCCTCATGATGACTTGTTGGACATGCTTGCCGCTAGGGGGCTCTTCAGGCGCCTCCACCTCAAACGTTACTGCCCACTCACCGCCGACTACCTGACGGAGTTGATCAATGCTTCTTAATTGCACTTTTTGTACACCGGTTAGAAAAATAAGATCAACATAGCCTTTACGCACCAGTAAGGTCTGTCTGGTGTCGTGTTTGTATTATCAGACACAAATTACATTGTGTGGGAGGAATGTTCGAAATTTGCAAAAGTATGTGCCGAGTGCGAATAAAATCTGCAAAATTTTCAGATGAAATTTTCAAATGAAATACAATTTATATGCCAACAAAATGCACTCGCTTATTTAGTTCTACCTGTAACAGGAGGAGCTATAATGCCAATACAATTTTCCGCATAAACTCCTAGGTATCAGATTTTCTACATCATTGAATCTCAGAACCCACGGGCACTAAAAAATGAGTTTATATTTTATTCTAGTTGCTTTTCCAGATGCCAGAATCCATTTAACAAAATGTTCAGAATGGGATACCCCAAAGGGGCGGAGCTACGTGTGCTGAAAGTCAAAAGGGTAAATTTTTATCAATAATTGCTTGTAATTCTGCTACTATCGTATGAATCTTGATAAAAATGGTTCAATGATGGAGTAAGAAAGGCTGATCACGATTATGAAATTAATTTCGTAAAATCTCTTTCAAATTATGAGCGAGAGACGATGATAAATCTGATCAAAATACTTTGATTCGCTACTGCTCCTCCGGTGCCGGAGCGATATTAATGAACTTACAACGGAGTGATATACAGTGTATGTTATAGCAAATGATCCTACCCTTGACCTCGTAGCTGGTCTACCTCCAACACCATCAACCCAACTCAATTCAAGATATTGGTGGGCCAAAATGCAGAACAGAATTTTGTTTTAATATATTTAAGATAAGTTGGAGAGCGACTATGATGTCTCCAGCACATTTGACTAGTGCTAACTATTAGAGCACAACAGCAAGATAGTTATACATTTAGGCAGAACTCATCTATCCTTTTTTGTAATTTTTATTTAATTTTTTGTTTAATGAAGATTGTTATTATTGTGGGTAATAATAAGCTGTGTCATGTTAATATACTGTATATTAAGTTAAGACAATGTTAGGTTGTGCTAGATAGGCCTAATCTTGTAAAAAACAGATCAACTTAAACAGTGCCGTAATAAGTGAATATTTAAGTTAAAGAACTTATTGGCTGTATTTATATTACTAGTATAACCCGAAACTAATGGAATGTATAACCATCACCTACCCTACCTTACCCTACATCCAATTACTTGACCAATTTGATAATTAATTAAAATAAATTCCAAGTAATTTCAAGACTTCATATATTTCTAAAATATTTGGATTGTTCTATGAGCGAGCAACCAGAAAGAGATAACAAAAGGATGACTACACCCCTGTGTCTCCCTATAAGTTTGGCAATTTATAGACGTTTCACTCCATTAGATTGGTGATTATACATTCAGGTGTCAATATTTGTAGAGCAAATTATAACAACCCTGCAAATTAGGGAACATCGGCCTTTGGCCGGGACATTTTTCTATCGAAAACTGTATCAATTTCGCTTGAGGGAGGGTCTGGAAGCGTTTTTCAACTTGAAAGGAGTCTGGGGTGGCTGCTTTTTATGTGCCTTTGTTTTGTTTTTTAGTTTAACGGGGGGGGGGGGGGAATTGTAGTTAATAAAAGTTGATTGCAGTGATTTCCTTGTACGGTTGGCCAAATAAGTCATGTCTCCGCTGTCATTACCGTTTGCTCACTGTGTGCTGTATTAATGTATGTCAGATGTTGAGTAGGTGTATAAAGGTGTATATCTCACTCGAAACGATTAATTATACCTTAGATAGTGAGGATACCAATTATTGATTGAAATATATTTGGTGCCGCAACATCACTTATTTGGCCGACTGTACTCTAAAAAAAATATCAGGTATGAAAAACTTAATCAAAATGTCCATAATAAGTTACCCATTTGATTGTATATTGGTGGTAATAAACTCATCTTATACAGGGAAAGAAATGTAAATCACTGAATATGGTGACCGGTCAACTCAACCAGTAGACCATTTCAACCAGTAGCTCTCAACCAGTACCAAATCAACCAATACGGTTAGGTTAGGTTAGGTTAGTACTATATTTTGGCACTGGTTTGGTTGGTCTTGGTTGATTTGGCACTGGTTGAGAGCTACTGGTTGAGATGACATGGAACCAACCCCCCTTAATGGTATTTGTTTACCAATGAAGGGTATACAAGGGTATGGACAAGGTATATAAGATCATTGGGTATATTCAGTGGTTCCATGTCATCTCAACCAGTAGACCATTTCAACTTTTTTTCTCTTTCTCTCCTTTTCTCTCTTTCTCTGGCTTTTATCCATTCGGCCCCATTCAGCCAACTGATTTAAGACGTTTATCCCCATCCAGGTGTCGATTTCTTCCTGGCCAGTATTGTATGGAGAAATCCGGCTTCGCCGGAGACATTTTTCTATCGATAAGTGTACAAATTTAGCTTGCTGTCAAAACAAAAATACATATATGCTGGCTTGCTACCTCTCGTCAGGAAAATATTGACACCTGGATGGGGGTAAAAGTCTTAAAACAGTAGGCTGAATGGGGCCGAATGGATACAAGCCAAAGAAAGAGGGAGAGAAAGATAAATAAAGCGAAGTGGGCTCCCTTAACAAAGTGTGTACAGTAAAACCGTGAGACCTGCACACCACATTAATGTGTTTGTAGATGTATATATAATAATGATGTCTACATGAATAACTTTAACGCACGTTTGGCCTTTACTACTTGATAACTGGCAGCTTGCTAGAGAAGATTGAATCTCTCTACAGGATTGCAGATATTAAATATACAGTACTAAGTTAACCTTTTGAATACCAGCTAGGTGTTATATTTTTTCTAGCTGTATTTAGACGACATTATGAAGCTTAGGAAGGATCTATGGTAGTTAATAGGGTTGGTTGAGACAGTTTGAAGCCATATTTTTGCTAGAGGTCCTTCCTCTAAGCTGAATACAATCGTCTAATAGTGACTAGAATGTGATAAAAAAGACATTCCTGGTACAGTACTAAGTTAACACTCCTTTGGATTTTAGTGAGCTTGCTAACAAAGGCACTCATACCAATAATAATTATATGTTGCTTATTAACTATGATTGTTTATCCTACTAGCAAATATATGAGTGATAGTTTGCAAAGAAAAAAAATCTAGATTTACTCTTCAATACTTTCCTAACATGGGTCAGGTATGTCAGGCACTATTTATTTAAATTGCAGGAAGAAGCTTGTTTTATTCACTATACGGTATTCTTCACTCGCCTGTTGCCCTCTGAATATCACGATAAATATCATATGTTATATTATATTACTATGCACGCATTATCTTTCAGATTTGCCTAAAATCCAATAGATTCGTTGTTAGATGTGTTCTGCTAATTCAACCTTCGATAATACTCAAAATCGTAACACGGTCATTTTTGTTGATTTTGCAATTAATGTCATCTAAGTGTGAGTATCTTTTTATTCTTAGTTTGTTCCTGAAGTTATTGAGTAAAGCGTGGGTAGAACACGTAAACCGAAGATGCTTACGATAAGGCAATTCAGCAACTCATCCTGTTCTCTATTGAAAGCTTCTACAAGGAAAACAATGTGACTAAATTTGTAACAATAATCACCTACTGCAAGCTTTACATGTTTAACTATAGTTTATTTTCAGCTGATGGTACATTCAACCCCTTACCAGCTGATTTCTTGATACTTGAGGGCAAAATGGGAACTATATATCTCTGCATTATGTAAATACCAGGTTTGCATTGTTAACAACATATTTCGGTACATAATCAAGTACATATTATATTCGGTACATAATAATTATCGGTAAGTAATCAAGATGAGTACATGACAATTTACCATTGGATGGAAATACACAGACTATAGTTATATGCAATGGAATGACTTACTGATAAAACTTGTTACGCATTTGATCGTTTGTGCTATTAGAAATATAGAAAAATAAATATGTCCCTCAATTGTTTCAATATTCCTAGCTAATAATTATTGCATGAGTCTATACATTAACCCCTTCAGTAGCAGGGACGTCCTTTTTAGCATATTCTGTCCACTGTTAGACGATTTAATCACCTTATGAAGGACCTCTAGCAATAATAAGGCTTCAGACTAGCTCAACCAACCCTTATAACTACCGCAGATCCTTCTTAAGGGAGCCCACCTCTCTTTTTATCTCTTTCTCTTGTTACGACCGGGACTCTTATAAAACAAGGGCTCTTAATCATTGGACTAGAAAAGCACACAGCCACAACGGTAACACTAGATCCAACCCTCGAACTTATAATGCCGGCGCACAAAAACACCTATACCCTCCAGAGTTAAATCTGCGATAACGAGGTATCCTATAACTCGGTATAAATGCACTATGTGACGTTAACCACTCCGTTAGAACCGCGTGGCTTGTCCTACAGTGACTCGCTAGGATCGCCAGGGCAGTGGATGTGGCTACAGTTGATGTATTATTGTGTGCTTTATTTCATATGAAAGCTCGTGTCATGGGCAGTCCAGAAAGGCTCTTTGTTTTCGCCCATGTCAAGGCTTTATATATTTAATTGCAAAGTATATGTTTTATCATTAAGTAGTAATGATAGGATTTGAGAGAGAGAGAGAGAGAGAGAGAGTAGAACAGAGTGAGAGGAGGCGCGCAGTGTTTTTTGCCATGCTTGATGACGTCACAGCTGGCTGGCCTCTTGGGGATTGGTTGGAGGAGTTTTTTACCATGCTTGGTGATGTCATGTTTGGCTGGCTTCTTTGTCATTGGCTGAGGGAATTGTTACCGCTTTTCCTACGCGCCTCGAGCTAGTGCTAGTATATATACAGCTCTCTCGCCACTCTCTCCCTCAGATCTGGTTTCTAGAACGCATCCCTCTTATCCCTTTGATACCTTTCCCCCTAACCGCACATGAGAACCTTTTCCTCTGCCTATCTCTCTCATTTTCCATATCTTTCACCACCTTTTATTAATATTATATCCCCTCTGGTTAACTCTGCATAATCAGCTTCATGCTGGCCAGTTGTATTGTGCGTTAAGGTCTTATATAACCCATGTATGTTAGTTGTTAAGATAAGTTGATCACGAAGCATTGGTTGGCATTCATATTGTTCAGTACGGCTTCCTATAATTATTAGTGTTCTGCTGGATTAGATAATGCTAGACTAGGAGTCTGATACTATAAGGTATTGTTTCCGATGGATGCTGGCTTTAGTTAAAAGCTGCACGACATACCTGAGAACTGGAGTTGATTGGGTAAATTCTAGTCTGTGTGCCATTGAGAGTAGAGCATGCACGAATGAGGGCTTTTTGCCTATACCATTCTGCACTGTTCTAAGCTCGTTGTTTGTCTTTGAGGTACGCCAGGAGAATGCTTAATACTTCGGTATTAAGGTTTCTCAAGAGAGCTACCCTTCTTTATAACGTAATATTTGACGCACAGACTTGAGATTTGCACTAGGCTATGCGGCAGGCCATGCGCACCAGTATCTCGTATCATTGACTCTAGCTAGACTTTATCAGTCACAGTAGACATTAAGTATATTAAACCAATTACTCTTTTATGCATACCCGTTTATGATTACACAAGCATTTCGCAACCTAGTTTGATGTATTGAGACACAAACGACTTAGGCTCTTTTTGTTGATAGGAATACTGCATTGTCGTGGCGATTATTATTATTGTTGTGGCGTTTAGGATATTCTTGGCTCCGACTGCATTATATCTCCTGCCTTTTGTGTGCATAGCCTGCACGAGCATTGTTCCGCTGCCTGCCTTTTTGGGTTCCATTTCCGATTCGAACATCTTGATAGCATCTAACATTTAAAGAAGATTCCTTGTTGGTGTTGAAGGACTTTAGTGCACTTTCTTTCATGCAGGAGTGCCTGACATTTATTGATTAAAGTAACGTAAGCTGTACTTCTCTTACCACCTTACTTTGCATACCATAACCAAGCACCTTCGGTTATAGGTAGTAATAGGCTGTTTTCACATAACATTAAGCCTAGAGTAGACGCACATTTATTGAGAGTTTAATAACCTATTATTGCATATAGAACTCTGGAGAGTATTTGTGTTCTTTGTTCACTGGGAATATACATCAGAGGCTGGATCTAGCGCTTTCCGCTTTCCGTTGTAGCATTTATGCCATTACTAATCCAATGAATAAGATCCCTGATATATTTAAACCCCAGTCGTAACAACTACTACTACAGGCTTATGATCTCTGATACAGCCTGATCACAACAACATACAATTACGTTAATAAGGTTTACAAGGAAAAGATAGAGATCTTAATTAAATCACTGCAATGATTTAATGCAAACAAGAAGAAGGTATAATTAAAGTTACTCTAAACGATAATAAACTGTCACTCCTATATTAAAGAAAGTTAATGAAAGTCCTAAAGCATCGAGCAGGACTCTTCTGAAGAAAGTCTGATGCTGCGTAAGATGATCGAATCGGATTTTGAACTGTTATCTAAAGCAGGAACGAGGTATGACAAGTGTAGGGACATACAGGGTTAACTGGCATGGGAATAATAATAAATGCGCAATAGTATTATCTCCAACAACAAAAGAAGTACTTCCTCAGGCAACTCAAAAAGCCTGCTCGGGTTGTGCAACTCAACAACAACCAAGGCTTACAGTCAACGTGAATAAAAATGCTGCATACATAACATAAGAGTTTATAATCCCACTCGGGTGTCTGCTAGGCTAATAAAGTCTAGCTGGGATGTCGTAGGCTAGGAAACAATGGCTGAGCAAGCGGCTCGTAGCCTAGCGAGGTCCTTAAGACTGTACGGCCTAATTACGTTAAATGACGGGGTGCTCTCTTGAGAGATCCAGATCGCTAGTATCTGGTTCTCTCCTGGCGACCCTCTCAAAGTCAAAGCAAAACGAGTTAGCACAGTGTTGGGTGGCAGAGGCAAAAGCCCTCACTCGCAACACAGTGCTAAACTCACAAGGTACACAGTCAGAAAGACCACCTAGGCTTCCCACGTCTCCGTTGCGATTGTACAGGTTCAACAAAACCTGTTACACATCGGAAATCACAACACAAGTAGCCTTACCCCAGTCTAGCCCAGCAGACAGCCAAGGAATAGGTAGGGAGACACCGTGAGTGTGTCGAACCTCTACAGACAAAATGGTAACCCCTCCAAAATGCCTAACTAAACATATAATATCTGAGAGCTTCAGCATATAATACGATGGCCGATGTATGAAATCGTGCAGAACCAAAGGGGAGTTATGATATTAAATAGAGAGGAAGAATGAGAAGTAAGAAGTTGAGAGAGAGAGAGAGAAAGTGCTCTATAGGTAGAAGTCGGGGACAGGTGGTAAGGGAGGTGTGAAGGGTATGCTGGTCCGGCAAGCTCTGAGGAGAGTAGGAACAGTAACTCCTCGGGATCCCCAGGATCACACAAAGGCATGGTGGTCAGCCAATCACAGGCCGCTACGTCACCACACAGCAGGCCTGCAGAAGGCGCCAGGAACTACCAGCCAATCAAAACTGAGAGAAAGCCACGCGGGCGAGGGACTCCTCCGGGAGGGAGGAAGGAGGAGGGAAAGCAATACTCACTACCGTCTCGCTGCCCGCTCGCTCTCTCTCTCTCAACCACACTACAATGCATCTCATGTTCAACTCATGATATAAAATATAATGCATTGTCACAGGCGAAAATAAAGACCACTTCTATACTGCCTGTGACATGACGATTCACAAGAAAGAAAGTACAACATTGTAGATAGACTGTAGCCCATTTCACTGCCCTGGCGAGCGCTTGTGGCTACCGGGAGGCGATTCTGCCAACGCTGGCAGGCGTCACACCCCGCCCAAGATATAGGACGCTCAACATTAGGCGAGCATGATATCTGATAAGGCAGAATGCCGACAAGACCCGTCACACATAGCCACTCCACCAGAAATGAAAGGCAAAGCTCAAGTCTTACATAAAACAACATATCAACATAAAGAAAATTTTATAACCCCTCCCAAACATAATAGTATATTTTAGCCTACTATGCTCCCTGAGCGAGCTTCACAGAGCCCAGCCTCCTAAGTGAAAGACAGGTTCAACTTAGGACTTTAGCTATAATATTGGCAACTTACAATTAACTATCAAAAGAAAGAGTTTTTATGTGATTTGTTTTATTTAATTTTAATGTTGTTTTTGGCGGCTGCTCTACAGGGGCAAGCCTAGTTTTTACTCCACTCTCAACACACACTGACTGAACGGCGAGGGTTCTCCTGCAAACAAACTCTCCCGTGACAAACAATCAGCCAAAACATTATCAGTGCCCTTAGCATGCCACACATCCAACTTGTGTTCTGGCAGCACAACAACACCTGACACTGATAAACTGCCCAGTTCATCACAAGACTGGCACTTCTCTTCGCTCTTTCCGGCAACGGGATCTGCCAAAAGCCTTTCACTAGTTCTACCTTCGTGATAGGCGATGGAGCCCCGATGCGGTCTATGGTGTCGTCAACTCTCGATAAGGTAAAGGCGTCTGTCAGGGATAATGCACACACTCTTTTGCAATCAACACACACACTGATCTTGCCACTTAACACAGGTTGCAAAGTTACAGGCAACGACCACTCACGACATTCCTTATCCCTCAGACCCTTCGTCAACACGTAAGCCAGCTCTGCTTGCACCACAGGCTGTCGAGCAGGATTTATACGGTAGGGAATTAAACTGAGCCTTGCACTGTCTCCAGCCTCCATGTCGGATTCTACCCCGTACATCAGGCCTGGAGAAGCAACAAACATGCGGATGCACTGCCACAGCCTAGTAAACAACTTATCTCGCAGAACAACATGCCTAGTGCCCTCCCACAACCCAGCCGAGACCGCAGCTTCTAACCTGTAGTCTCCCTCCTTCTCCACCTTCGTCCCTAGAACGGCCAGGTCATGAGAGGGACAATCAGTACCACCTGTGCAGTCACTCCCATAGTTCATTATTGCTAAGGCTTCCCCGCCGATACCGTACATGCGCACCCCCGCTTTCCTTACAACTACATCTGCCTGCGCAGCATCACCGCTTTTAGCGACATGGCCAGATACAGTCGGTCTATGGTAGGGCTGTTGCATTCGACTAGAGCAGCATTGGGAGGCTATGCGACGACCGGGCACATCCACTCCACAGCCAACCTCACCAATCTGCTCAATGTCCTCCTTCTGACCACCACCCTTGGCAGCCATGGGTCGACCTTGACCTGACAACCATGTCCAAGCCTCGTCGCCCACCTTGAACCACCGAAACAACGAGGCTAACGGTCTCCCAACATTCACGTGACCTGCCCGCGGAACATCTTGCACCGCCTGAGTTGTGAGGCTCGGGTGCCCGGCACGACCAATGGGGTATGAACCGAGCTGGTGCTGGAGCGCTGCACACTGCTGCTCAGGCAGGTGCTCTAGCGCTTCCACAGCCACCAGACTCGTGTCCCCCGCCCACTGCTCCGCCGAGACATGGCAATCCCTACTCTCCTCCACCTGTGCCCCACTGCCCCCCTCTCCTTCTCCACCTTGGCCGCTGCAGACCAACGCAGGGACAGTAGGCTGCTCAGGTGGTTGCCTCACAAACTCCTCCAACAGGTTCACATGACATGTTTCCCCGTCCTCGTGTTTGATCTCGACAGCACCATTACCACACTTCTGAACTTCCGGATCCTCCAACTGCAGTTTACAAATATCTGAGGGAACCAACCTGTCTAGATGCTTCCGAAGCAACCCAAGTCCTCCCCCAATATCAAACTGAGCAACCCTTTTGTCTCTCTGTGTGTAACGTTGCTGCCTCGGAGTCTCTTCCTGCCCTACCTCCTCACTAGCTGTGACAGGTCCTGGGGCTTCTCCAGACTCCAACAATGGTGCCAATACTGAGTCGCCAAGAAGCGCTGCTGGTACTAAACTCTCCAAACTTTTACCAACATTAGCCATCTCCTTCCAACCGTTCCTCCGTTGATCAGAAGACTGAGGAATAGGCTGTGACATTTGGATGCAAGAGGTCTTGTAACAACGCACGCCATAGGTTGTACTTGACACTTCTCTACCCACTCAAGTTCCTCCCTACTCACGTCGGCCAGCTTCTCGGCAACGACTAAGGGGGAAACCTTAGAAGTAGGCACCGCAAAGTCGTTGCCGAGAAGGAGGTCGACGCCCCCAACAGGCAAGTTCTCCACAATTCCCACATCCAACTCTCGTGTCACACCATCTACCTCCAGTTCCATCGTGACCAACGGGTATGACCTGATAGCATTGATACCTTGCACCACAACTACCCGTGCCGCGTTTATTGGTCTACCAGTAAAGTTCTTCATCAAAGTCTGAGAGGCACCCGTGTCTCGCAACAGCTCAACTCCATGCTTCTTACCAGCCTACTTCACGCAGCCATGCCCTCGATGGTCGCAAAAGACATCGCGGGCAGGGTTCGAGCCTTCCGGATGCTTCTCCACTGGCTGTGGCTGTGGCCTCTGACGTTATACCCCAGGCAAACTCAGACGACTTCGGGGACACCCCAATGTTGCGAGCCAAAGACACAACTGCATTAGGTAGCTTGCTTGGACAGGCTCTTGCAAAATGCCCCTTCTCATTACAATGAAAACACTAACTCCCCCTTGGGCTTCCCATGAGGTGGGGAAGGGCACTGACCCTTCTTAAACGGGACGGTACTAGGTTTATGGTCAGTTTAGGTGTCGTTGCGCTTGTTCTTATTGTAATTATGTGTATCAGTGTTTCGGGGAGGGGGAGGGTTACGCTCCTTATTGTCTGCATCACTTCTCTGTGCATGACCGCACCCACGAATCAAAGATAACCGAAGGTCAGCCATCTCAGCTGCCTCCTGAAGAGTTTTCGGGTTCTTTTCTTTAAGATTCAACGTCAGATCGCCGCCCGTACACTTGAAAAATTGTTCTAGAAGCATCAGCTGTTTCAACTCCTCAAACGTCGATGCCTTCTCAGAACGCAGCCAGTTTCTAAATGCATCGGATAGATCCCGGGCATGCTCAAGAAAGGTGCAATCAGGACCCTTCGTTACACCCCGGAACTTCAATCTGTACGTCTCTGGTTGTAACTCATATGCCCGGAGGACAGCCTCCTTTAATACCTCATAATCGATGCAGGACTCCAAGGGCAACGCATCATATGCCTTGAATCCTTTGCCAACCAACCTAGAGGAAACAAGGGCTGCCCACTTAACCTCGGGCCATTGGTGCTCCCGGCACTTCTTCTCAAAACGCATAAAAAATTCGGTGACACCCGACTCATCAAATACAGGGACCAACTTGAGCAGGTGCGATAAAGACTGATCAAGACCTCGATTCCCAGAACCGAGACGCTGCCCTGTTGACTCCACCCGAGACTTCTCAAGATCTATGTCTGCACAGTACTTCGTAGCCTCAACCCGAAGCTCAGCCTCACGTATGGCCCTTCTCTCCTCAGTCTCATATCTGGCCCTTCTCTCCTCAGCCTGAATCTTAGCCATCTCAAACTGCCGCTGCTGCTGCTCAGATTCCCGTTGCTGCTTAGCCATCTCCAGTTGGAAGAGCATCTCTGCCGTCAAACCTTGAGGAGGAGGAGATGCAACAATTGGAGACTCACCCAAGTGCAAACCACGCTGCCAGTGACTATCGGCCTGCGGGAACGTACCCGGCTCCGGAGCCCGAGGGGGCGCCATGGTAGGAGTCGAGTGGAATGGGGGCTGGGCCGAAGGTGCCCCAGCTCCCGCTCCACCCGAAGCCCCATGCACCCCGCCGAGTACACAGGCCACCAGGTCACCTCTCGTCATGCTGCTAGTGCCCACATGACCCATGACCGTGGCCAAACACTGGAGACCATACCGATCAATCCCCGACACCCGGTCACCAGTAATAGGCATCTCCAGAAACTTCCTTGCATCCTCCTCACTAGTTGTAACTCTAATGCCTTCAGACAAACCCCGCTGCTCCCCCTCAGAGTCTGTTTCCCATACTGTGTCCTCACTGTACACTGATCCGTCGTCCGACATATTGTCCAGCGAAAATTCTCAACGTTTATATATAAAAAAAAAAGAGAAGTACCTAAACTCTTATGTAGCACTATTCACTCAAAAATGCTTGAAGACTCTTAAGTGTTATACTACTTGCCAAAAAAATTCCACGTGTCCACTATATTCCTTCAAACAAAAAACAAATGACCACTACACTCCTAAATATTTCTCTAAGTTCACAAAATCCTAAGCAAGGTCGCCATTTGTTACGACCGGGACTCGTATAAACCAAGGGCTCTTAATCATTGAACTAGAAAAGCACACAGCCACAACGGTAACACTAGATCCAACCCTCGAACTTATAATGCCTGCGCACAAAAACACCTATACCCTCCAGAGTTAAATCTGCGATAACGGGCTATCCTATAACTCGGTATAAATGCACTTCTACTACAGGCTGATGATCTCTGATACAGCCTGATCACAACAACATACAATTACGTTAATAAGGTATACAAGGAAAAGATAGAGATCTTAATTAAATCACTGCAATGATTTAATGCAAACAAGAAGAAGGTATAATTAAAGTTACTCTAAACGATAATAAACTGTCACTCCTAAATTAAAGAAAGTGAATGAAAGTCCTAAAGCATCGAGCAGGACTCTTCTGAAGAAAGTCTGATGCTGCGTAAGATGATCGAATCGGATTTTGAACTGTTATCTAAAGCAGGAACGAGGTATGACAAGTGTAGGGACATACAGGGTTAACTGGCACGGGAATAATAATAAATGCGCAATAGTATTATCTTCAACAACAAAAGAAGTACTTCCTCAGGCAACTCAAAAAGCCTGCTCGGGTTGTGCAACTCAACAACAACCAAGGCTTACAGTCAACGTGAATAAAAATGCTGCATACATAACATAAGAGCTTATAATCCCACTCGGGTGTCTGCTAGGCTAATAAAGTCTAGCTGGGATGTCGTAGGCTAGGAAACAATGGCTGAGCAAGCGGCTCGTAGCCTAGCGAGGTCCTTAAGACTGTACGGCCTAATTACGTTAAATGACGGGGTGCTCTCTTAAGAGATCCAGATCGCTAGTATCTGGTTCTCTCCTGGCGACCCTCTCAAAGTCAAAGCAAAACGAGTTAGCACAGTGTTGGGTGGCAGAGGCAAAAGCCCTCACTCGCAACACAGTGCTAAACTCACAAGGTACACAGTCAGAAAGACCACCTAGGCTTCCCACGTCTCCGTTGCGATTGTACAGGTTCAACAAATCCTGTTACACATCGGAAATCACAACACAAGTAGCCTTACCCCAGTCTAGCATTAAATAGCCCAGCAGACAGCCAAGGAATAGGTAGGGAGACACCGTGAGTGTGTCGAACCTCTACAGACAAAATGGTAACCCCTCCAAAATGCCTAACTAAACATGTAATATCTGAGAGCTTCAGCATATAATACGATGGCCGATGTATGAAGTCGTGCAGAACCAAAGGGGAGTTATGATATTAAATAGAGAGGAAGAATGAGAAGTAAGAAGTTGAGAGAGAGAGAGAGAAAGTGCTCTATAGGTAGAAGTCGGGGACAGGTGGTAAGGGAGGTGTGAAGGGTATGCTGGTCAGGCAAGCTCTGAGGAGAGTAGCAGCAGTAGCTCCTCGGGATCCCCAGGATCACACAAAGGCATGGTGGTCAGCCAATCACAGGCCGCTACGTCACCAGACAGCAGGCCTGCAGAAGGCGCCAGGAACCACCAGCCAATCAAAACCGAGAGAAAGCCACGCGGGTGAGGGATTCCTCCGGGAGGGAGGAAGGAGGAGGGAAAGCAATACTCACTACCGTCTCGCTGCCCGCTCGCTCTCTCTCTCTCAACCACACTACAATGCATCTCATGTTCAACTCATGATATAAAATATAATGCATTGTTACAGGCGAAAATAAAGACCACTTCTATACTGCCTGTGACATGACGATTCACAAGAAAGAAAGTACAACATTGTAGATAGACTGTAGCCCATTTCACTGCCCTGGCGAGCGCTAGTGGCTACCGGGAGGCGATTCTGCCAACGCTGGCAGGCGTCACACTCCCTCTCTCTCTGGTTTGTATCCATTCGGCCCCATTCAGCCTACACTTTTAAGATGCTTACCCCCATCCAGGCATCAATATTTTCCTGGCGAGCGGTAGCGAGCCAGCATTGTTACGACTGAGGTTTAAATATATCAGGGCTCTTATTCATTGGACTAGTAATGGCATAAATGCTACAACGGAAAGCGCTAGATCCAACCTCTGATGTATATTCCCAGTGAACAAAGAACACAAATACTCTCCAGAGTTCTATATGCAATAATAGGTTATCAAACTCTCAATAAATGTGCGTCTACTCTAGGCTTAATGTTATGTGAAAACAGCCTATTACTACCTATAACCGAAGGTGCTTGGTTATGATATGCAAAGTAAGGTGGTAAGAGAAGTTACAGCTTACGTTACTTTAATCAATAAATGTCAGGCACTCCGCATGAAAGAAAGTGCACTAAAGTCCTTCAACACCAACAAGGAATTTTCTTTAAATGTTAGCTGCTATCAAGATGCTCGAATCGGAAATGGAACCCAAAAAGGCAGGCAGTGGAACAATGCTCGTGCAGGCTATGCACACAAAAAGGCAGGAGATATAATGCAGTCGGAGCCAAGAATATCCTAAACGCCACAACAATAATAATAATCGCCACGACAATGCAGTATTCCTATCAACAAAAAGAGCCTAAGTCGTTTGTGTCTCAATACATCAAACTAGGCTGCGAAATGCTTGTGTAATCATAAACGGGTATGCATAAAAAGAGTAATTGGTTTAATATACTTAATGTCTACTGTGACTGATAAAGTCTAGCTAGAGTCAATGATACGAGATACTGGTGCGCATGGCCTGCCGCATAGCCTAGTGCAAATCTCAAGTCTGTGCGTCAAATATTACGTTATAAAGAACGGTAGCTCTCTTGAGAAACCTTAATACCGAAGTATTAAGCGTTCTCCTGGCGTACCTCAAAGACAATCAACGAGCTTAGAACAGTGCAGAATGGTATAGGCAAAAAGCCCTCATTCGTGCATGCTCTACTCTCAATGGCACACAGACTAGAATTTACCCAATCAACTCCAGTTCTCAGGTATGTCGTGCAGCTTTTAACTAAAGCCAACACCCATCGGAAACAATACCTTATAGTATCAGACTCCTAGTCTAGCATTATCTAATCCAGCAGAACACTAATAATTATAGGAAGCGGTACTGAACAATATGAATGCCAACCAATGCTTCATGATCAACTTATCTTAACAACTAACATACATGGGTTATATAAGACCTTAACGCACAATACAACTGGCCAGCATCAAGCTGATTATGCAGAGTTAACCAGAGGGGGGATAATATTAATAAAAGGTGGTGAAAGATATGGAAAATGAGAGAGATAGGCAGAGGAAAAGGTTCTCAGGTGCGATGAGGGGGACAGATATCAAAGGGATAAGAGGGATGCGTTCTAGAAACCAGATCTGAGGGAGAGAGTGGCAAGAGAGCTCTATATATACTAGCACTAGCTCGAGCCGCGTAGAAAAAGCGGTAACAATTCCCTCAGCCAATGACAAAGAAGCCAGCCAAACATGACGTCACCAAGCATGGTAAAAAACTCCTCCAAGAGGCCAGCCAGCTGTGACGTCATCAAGCATGGCAAAAAACACTGCGTGCCTCCTCTCACTCTGTTCTACTCTCTCTCTCTCTCAAATCCTATCATTACTACTTAATGATAAAACATATACTTTGCAATTAAATATATAAAGCCTTGACATGGGCGAACACAAAGAGCCTTTCTGGACTGCCCATGACACGAGCTTTCATATGAAATAAAGCACACAATAATACATCAACTGTAGCCACATCCACTGCCCTGGCGATCCTAGCGAGTCACTGTAGGACAAGCCATGCGGTTCTAACGGAGTGGTTAACGTCACAGCATATATATATTTTTGTTTTGACAGCAAGCTAAATTTGTACATTTTTCGATAGAAAATTCTCCGGCGAAGCCGGATTTCTCCATACAATGCTGGCTCGCTATCGCTCGCCAGGAAGAAATCGACACCTGGATGGGGATAAATGTCTTAAAACAGTTGGCTGAATGGGGCCGATTGGATACAAGCCAGGAAAAGAGAGAAAAGGAAAGAAAGATTAAAAAAAAGCCGGTGACCCCCCTTAAGCAACCTAATATCGTCCAAATACAGCTAGAGTCCAACATAACACACACTGGTCGCTGGTACTCAAAGGCATTAAAAAGGGAAAAAATATCTGTCAGTGTCTGTTTTAGTATTCCTCGTCAACAAGCCATGTGCATCTCCCTGTTCATCCACATCCGGCTTCCTAATTAATGTTAAGGGGAGGCAGACCGTTTTTCTGGACCCCCTTCTCCCTCGTGTTTAGTCGCATTGTTTTTGAGATATTTAGACGTTCGGCCCATTAGTTTGGCGATTTTAACACCTTTCGCCCCATTTCGTTGTCAATGTTAAGACTCTTCGTGCCATTTAGGTGTCGATTATTTCCTGGCGAGCGATAGCGAGCCTGCAATTTTAAGAGGAACCGGCCTTCGGCAGGGACATTTTTCTACCGAAAAATGTACAAATTTATCTTGAAGGGGGTTCTAGGGGTTGTTTTTCTAAGTCTGATGGAGGTCTAGGGATGAAACTAAAAAATATATGAATAAAGTAGATGTGCCGTTTTGCCCAAAATCAAAACGACATCCCCAACTCTGCGATGGGTAACCATCATCACTACTAGTCACTATCACCATTACTATCAACACTACTACTATTATAGTCATCACTACTACTCTTACCATCATCACTACTACTCTCATCATCACTACTACTGTAATCATCACTACAACTTTCACCATCATCACTACTACTCACCATCATCACTACTACTGTCACCATCGTCACTACCATCATCACTAATGTTATCATTATCACTACAACTATCATCATTACTTGTCACCATCATCACTACTATTATGACCATCATCACTACTACTAGTACTGTCACCATTATATCTACTACTGTCATGATCATCACTACCATCATCATCACTGCTGTCATCATCACTACAACTACAACCATCATCACTAGTATCATCACCATTAACACTACAATTACCATCATCACCAATATTATCACCATTATCACTACAATTACCATCATCCCCACTATTACTACCATCACTTCTAATGTCAACTAAACTATATTAACCTAACAAATGCAGGGCGAGATGTTTTCACCCCCAGAAAGAAGGCGTTCTGTGTGTGTGCCCCTATGGGGCACACACACGCAAAACGCCTTCATTGCAGGGGGGAGGGGGGTAGTTCTGGGTGGAGGGCCCCAGGGGGGGGGGGGGGGTAAAACCATATTTTGGACCTAAAATCATAACTATTGCATACATTCAAAAAATCTTTTTTGACTGACGTTGGCATTCACCCAACAAATGTTTGTGTGAAATTTGGTGAAAATTCGTCCAACGGTCTAGGAGGAGTTTGGAGACAGACGGACGACGACGACAGACATTTTGTTCTGGTGGTACCCACTATAGGGGGGGGGGGGCTACCAAACTCTGCTTACGCAGAGTTAATAAATTAAGTCTCCCCTTAACCCCTTGAGGCTTATAGTGCATTTTAACAGTTTATTCTGGTTATCTTTAGACACATTTATACAACATAGGAAGGACTTGTTATAATTAAAAGGGTAAAGATTATCTCAATCGACCCTCTGACTTCCATACACGCTATCTGATCCGAATAATATCGTCTAATAATAGCCAGAACACAAAAAAGAAGTGCACCATCGATCCTCAGAGGGTTAATATTTGTTCTCCAACTGGCTGTCCTTTATGAGCTCCCCATTACAAAAGCTTCGTAAATTAGTCGTGTTTTCCAAGCCCATTAGCATCTGGGGGGGTTTTCTGGACCTCCTTCTCCCTCATGTTTAGCCCCATTAGTGTTGATATTTTTAGACCTTGCTAGCCCCATTATTTTGGCTATTATAAGACTTGTTTTGACTTTTATTTTTAATTTTTTAATTTTTTTAACTTGATGAAAATATATATATCTCCCTTTAAGCTTTTCAGTGTTTGGGGATGCCACTCTTCATTGTATTCAGCTATCACCAGACGATTGTATACAGCTTAAGAAAATGTTTTAGGGAGTTAGAAGGTAAATCGAGTTTTTACCCTTTGATTCCTAGAGATCCTTCACAAGCTGAATAAAATCGGCTGATGATAAACAACGTAAAATGATAAATAGCGCAATAGATATTCAAGGGATTAATGTCATAGCAGCAAATGTCTAGAAACTGCTATATCTCTGCATCGTATTATTGACAAGTTTTCATAATTAAAACTATACCTGGCTATAGAAACGTTGTAATAGCCGAGTAATAAGTTAAAATATACCTGGC
Source organism: Paralithodes platypus (assembly GCA_032716605.1). Lineage (NCBI taxonomy): Eukaryota > Metazoa > Arthropoda > Malacostraca > Decapoda > Lithodidae > Paralithodes > Paralithodes platypus. The sequence continues at coordinate 51,878,756 of CM064480.1, read as the reverse complement.
TATAGAAACGTTGTAATAGCCGAGTAATAAGTTAAAATATCGCCAGCTTAAGGAGGTAGTGGGTATGTTTGTGTCTAATTCTGTATATATATATATATATATATATATATATATATATATATACAGTATATAGGCCTACATATTTATTTATTTATTTATTTATATTATAGTAACCTCCCTAGACCTCCATCAAGCATATAAAACACCTACTGTAGATCCCCCTTCAATATAAATCTTTACATTTTTCGGTAGAAAAATGTACCAGCTGAAGACCGGTTTCTCCTAGAATTACAGGTTTGCTATCACTCGCCAGGAAAATATCGACACCTAAATGGTACGAACAGTCTTAATATTGACAAAGAATTGGGGCGAAAGGTCTTAAAATCGCCAAACTAATGGAAAAAACTTCTTAAAATCTCAATGCAAATGAGACTAAACATGAGGGAGAAAAAGCAACTACCTCCCCCTTAAAAATAACACAGACTGTAGACCATTGTTTTCCTACGTATTTGCCATAGTCCGTAACCAATCTGCTCAACCTTTTACTATAATCTTCTCAGTATTCTATGACGAATTCTGTCATTTTATTTTGGATATTATTTTACGGGTTTATTAACCCTTTCTGTACCACCGACGTGTTATATATTTTGGATATTATTTGACAGGTTTATTAACCCTTTCTGTACCACCGACGTCTTATATATTTTATTCTAGCTATATTTAGACGATTTTGTGCAACTTACAAACATTGTTAATTACGATAATCTGTAGTATATCAAATGGTACGCATCTTTCCTAAGCTAAATTAAATAGTCTACTAGTTGCCAGAATATAATAAAAGAAATGTTTCCGGCACTGAATGGGTTAAGACATAGGAACATAAGAACATAAGAAAATGGGAGTCTGCAGAAAGCCGATTGGCCTAAGCAAGGCAGATCCCTGTCCCACACAACCCCAATTACAAAGCCCAATTATAGGCTCAACACTCTAATACCCTGAGGATCATCTTACCAAACCGGTTAGAGATTAACGCAGGATTACGGGGGTCTGCAGAGCGCTGATTGGCCCAACCCGGCTGATCCCCCTTCACACCCAACCCTTCTCGTCCATATGCTTATCCAATTTTTTCTTAAAGCTCCCTATCGTTCTTGATCCCACTATATCACTTGGTAGCCTATTCCACCCATCTACAACTCTGTTACCAAACAATATTTGCCTATATCTTTTCTGAAACGAAATTTATCTAATTTGAAACCATTGGTACGAGTTCTTTCGCTATCACTGAGCTTTAGTACATTTGTCATGTCCCTTTGTTAATCCCACTAACCCACTTGAACACCTCTATCATATCCCCTCTAACTCTGCGTCTCTCTAACGAATGTAAACCTAATTTCTTCAACCTTTCTTCATACGGAAAATGTCTAATATTATGGATCATTTTTGTCATTCTACGCTGAATTCTCTCCAATGAATCTATGTCCATTCTGTAATAAGGACACCAAAATTGGACAGCATAATCCATATGGGGTCTCACTAATGACAAGTAAAGTTTTAAGATAACATCAGCAGTTCTGTTACTCACACTCCTAGAGATGAACCCGAGAATCCTGTTTGCCTTATTACGAACGCTTATACACTGTTTTCTAGGCTTCAAATCATTGCTAACAAACACACCTAGATCTTTCTCGCAGTCTGAATTTTCTAATTCTAAATTAGCTAGTTTATATTTAACATTTGTTTGCATCTTCCCTATCTTTAATACCTTGCATTTGTCAATGTTAAACTTCATCTGCCAATTTACTGACCATTCATGTAAGGTATCTAGATCCCTTTGGAGGCACTCTATATCGCTATCTGAATCAATTGATCTCCCCATTTTAGTATCGTCTGCGAATTTACTTATCCTACTAGTTATACCTAAATCTAGGTCATTTATGTATATAAGAAACAACAGGGGACCTAATACCGATCCCTGGGGGACACCACTTTTGACTGCTCCCCACTCTGACTTGGTACCATTTATGCTGACTCTCTGTTTCCTACCAATTAGCCATGACCTAATCCATCCCAACAACGACCCTCCTATTCCATGTGCCTCAACCTTTCTCATCAATCTCTCATGAGGGACTCTGTCGAAAGCTTTACTGAAATCTAATGATATAATATCATATGACTTGTCACTATCTACTGCTTCATATACCTCTGAGAAAAAGCTAAGCAAATTAGTAAGGCAAGAACGTCCCTGAGTGAATCCATGCTGAGAAGAATTTATTAAGTTAAATTTTACTAAGTGGCTTCTAATTTTCCTAGCAATAATGGACTCTAGCAACTTTCCTATGATTGATGTGAGACTAATGGGACGGTAATTGGATGCTATCGATTTATCACCTTTTTTGAAGATCGGAACTACATTTGCAAGCTTCCAAGCTTCTGGAACTAAACCTGTTTCTAATGACTTGTTAAATAAATGCTAATGGACTACTTAACTCATCTCTGCATTCTTTTAATACTCTAGCATATACCTCGTCAGGACCAGGCGATTTTTGAGGTTTCAGTCTGTCAATTTCCTTAAGCACATCATTTCTACTTATACTAACTGTACTTAACATATTTTCTATACTATCACTATATACCATATTGACTTCTGGAATCTGTGCCAAATTTTCATTAGTGAAAACGGAAAGAAACTGACTATTTAATGTACTGCACATTTCTAAATCATTTTCTGTTATTTCTCCTATTGAAGTTTTTAGGGGGCCTATTACATCTCTAACTTTAGATTTATATAGTTGGTAAAAAGCTTTAGGGTTATTTTTTGAGTCGCTGGCTATCCTTATTTCATAATTTATTTTTGCTTTCCTGATTTCCTTTTGACCTGTCTTGATAGAGTCTGATAGTATATATGTAAATGATTTTCACCTTTCTTTATTTTTCGATATATTCCTTTCTTTTTTCCTATAAGATCTATTAGCTTATTAGTCATCCATTTTGGTTGGTTCTGCGTCGATCTAAATCTTCTTTTAGGGATATATTTATTTTGAGCATTGTGGAGTGAAGCAATAAACTGGTTATATGTAGGTGGCAAGTTTAACTCTGGCATATCCTGACTTAATTGCTTAACAATAGGGTCCACCCTTAAGCCTCTTCTTAGCCCACCATAATCGGCTTTTCTGAAATCTGGGATAAGTGTCGTATTCTCTTTAGCATTCCCTGTCCATTGTATATTAAAATAAATAGATTTATGATCGCTATTTCCTAGGTGGTCACCAATCTCTACATTATTTATCATATGTTCATTGTTACTGAAAACTAAATCAAGAATATTAATACCTCTAGTCGGCGTATCTATGAATTGAAATAAAAAACTATCTTGTACTACCTCAATAAACTCTACTGAATCGGAGTCGCCTAATTGGTGCTGCCAATCAATGTTCGGAAAATTAAAATCCCCCATAATGCACACATTGCTAAACCTTGATGCTATTTTAATTTCCTCCCATAACGATTTTCCGCCATTTCTACTCATATTAGGCGGTCTATATATAACTCCAATAACTATGGTCTCACTACCTTCGTTAACCTCTACCCAAACACTTTCATTATCATTATTTAGTCTAATACCTGATTTAATACAGCTTTTTAATGTACTCCTGACAAACACTGCTATACCCCCGCCCCTCCTACTTGTTCGGTCATATTTAAACAAACTATATCCTGGAATATCAAATTCTGCTAAAAAATGCCTAGATTCTGTATTAATCCACGTTTCAGTTAGCGCTATTATGTCTATATTTTCTGTGCTAACGAGTGCTCTAAGTTCGTTCATTTTGTTACATAAACTCCTACAATTTGTATAATATACCCTCAACCTATTACTTTTATTTGCAACTAATTTTCTATTGTGTTTAGCTAACTTATTATTTCCTGTTGAACTACTAGCTCTAGACGGAAATTCTACTCTATCAGTATTCTCATCTTTACTATCAGTTACATGTGTAGTGTTATCGATACTACTATTACACATCACTATATCCGCACTATCTTGACTGATTATTTCTATTTTACTCACTGGTTTGTCACATGAAGTACCTGCTCCATATGGAGACAGTATTTTACTTACACACCCAGGTTTTTTAACGAAACCCCGCAACAATCTTGTCGAGTGAGCTGGCCAAGGTCGAAACTCCTAGTCGAGAGAGATGTACTCCATCCTGGGCATACAGTTCATCCTTACCATAAAAGAGGGACCAGTTATCCAGGAATGGAATAGTATTTGCCTTACAATACTTCTCCAGCCGGCTATTTACACCAATAGCCCTGGAGGACCATTCCTTCCTTACCCCTCTTCTAGGCAGGATGCTGTTTACCACAGGAACTCCACCTTTTTCCTTGATCCTCTCCAACATTTCCTGATACTTGGAGAGCAACTCCTCAGTCCTGCATCTCCATATGTCGTTGCTCCCTGCGTTGAGGAAGATGATGGGGTCCTCCCCACTCACTTCCATGACAGCATCTATCTTCTCAGCCACCCTCCCGACTCCGGCACCAGGCACGCAGACAACTTTACCAACCTGAGTGTTTGTTGCCCTGCCAAGGTATCTAACCAATGAATCACCGACAATGAAAACAGACTTAGCTTTTTCCTTTTGTCGGCGTGTAGCAGTAGTTGTTGCAGCAACAGCAGCAGACTCCCCCCCCCCCCCCCCCTCCCCTCTCACTGCCTCGATGATCGCCACTTCATCGCCATCACTCTCATCAGCCAAGGTCGTGAAGTTGTTGTGGGTCTTGACTGGCTGCCTTTTCAGCTTGCAGGCCGTTGCACTAGTTGACACCACTTTCCAAGGGGCTTCACGATCCTGGGAACACTTCCGGTAGCCTCACACTTCTTCTCCGCCATAGCTAGTCTCAAGGCCAAATTTTCATCTTTGAGACACTGAATCTCCTGCTCCACACTCTCCAGTCTTTCTTGCAAAGCAAGACAAAGCTGGAGAGTATGGGAGGAGACAGCAGACTCATCAACAACAGCCATCACTATGAAAGTTCACTAGGACCTCACTAAGGGTAAACCGGTACACTAGCTGTCACTGGGGACGTCCACACTAGTCACGGGTCAGAGGGCAACTGACCCGAGGCTGGATCTGTGGGAGTCTAAGGTTTAATTGAGATATATTGTACCCTATTGACTGCAAGAGGTTCTCCGTATGCTGTATAACATCGTGCAGAGTTAGCCAAGATAAAGTTAAAGCAATGCCATCATATACGGAAAACATTAAGGATTTTCTTCCCAATCTTGTCAACTATTAAATACCCTCCTAATGATGTCTTCTCATTATCGTCAACTATTAAATACCCTCCTAAATATTGCCTTCCCAATCTTGTCTATTAAATACCCTTCTAATATTGTCTTCCCAATCTTGCTAACTATTAAATACCCTTCTAATATTGTCTTCCCAATCTTGCCAACTATCATATACCCTCTTAATATTGTCTTCCCAATCTTGCCAACTATCATATACCCTCCTAATATTGTCTTCCCAGTATTGCCAACTATCAACTACCCTCCTAAATATTGTCTTACCAATCTTGTCAACTATTAGAGACCCTCCTAATATTGTCTTCTCAATCTTGTCATCACCTACAGTAAAAACCTCTTACAATTGTTCTTAGTTTTGTTAACTGGATGTATGTCAGTATGTACTGTATATAGGCATGGATGTGATAGCGAAAGGACTCGAACAAAAGGTTTCAAATTAGATCAATTTTGTTTCAGAAAAGATATAGGTAAATATTGGTTTGGTAACAGAGTTTTAGATAGGTGGAATAGGCTACCGAGTGCTATAGTGGGATCAAGAATGATAGAGAGCTTTATATAAAATTGGATGGGCATATGGACGAGATGGATTGGGTGTGAGGGGGATCTGCTAGGTGTGGGCCATTCGGCTTTCTGCAGACTCCCATTGTCTTATGTTCTTATGTTCTATACTCAGGCACATACCCTACAGCTGGGCTTGGCCGAATTGAGACAGAGCCCGAATAGAAACAACATTTAAAGCTCCAATTCTTAGGTTCCGGGACCACTTTCGCGTTCCCTCGCCTTTTTGTCTGTCTCGTCTTGTAGGTGAATTTTACAAGGGGAGGAGGATTCCTAGCCACCCGCCCCCGAAGTAGGAACAGTAGGACAGGCAAAGAGACAGACATAAATGGCTAAGGTTGGGTAGAGGATGCCAAACCTCACTCTGGGCGGGACCAACCTTCACCCAACTAGATATCTTCATATGTTTCTTCCCAATCAAGACAATCTCAAAATATGTCCGTAATTATGTCAAACACTCAACCACCTTAGCTAATTATCGCTTGTCTCCCTAATTCAAACAGCATATTGCCTGATTAACTACTTGTGAATTTTAAGTTATATGGAGTTTAAAGCCGTAGATATATCCTATTTTATTAATTCCACTCCCAACACCAAAAGACCTCCTAATGAAATTAGTGAAAGCATGTGATCGTCTCGGGATTCGAACCTGGGTTACCACATACAGATCTTAGACACTAATCATTATACCATCAAGACAGTTATAAGTACAGCACATGATTACGATATATATATATAACAGAAATACAAGCTATAATTATTGAATTTTAATATGCGCATGAGTACATACTGTATAGGCAAAAATAATCAGCAAAATGTCCACCCTTCATAAATCCAAACATTATTGCACTTCTGTATTTACGATTTGAGCTTCCTAATACTTCAAAAAATGTAATTAATCTATTGTTTGCATCCTCCCCTCACTCATCCAGTTGCGCAAGATGTATATAGTCTATTCGCTGTAAGTAGGCGAAAAATCATGGCCTCTAACCTCTGTAACTCAAAAGGCGACTAAAGTAATCGAGCTATTATGTCTACCATTTGGGAAGAGGTAGTTAAAAAATAGGTGTGGAAATTTACGGCCAATTTGCTCTAGCCCTTTTTGAGTTACAGAGGATAGAGTTAATGATTTTTCGCCTACTTACAGCGAATAGACTATAGTAACCCTCACCCTATACCGTAAAGCTCAGTAACGTATCCTCATCACCTATCTTCAATCACACACACACACACACATACACACACACACACACACAGTCTCCTAACCAAATCCATACCCCAAACCCAAGTACATATTTGTCTATCTTCACTTTTTCATTACAATACATTTGGTGCTATCAATGAAAGAATATATAAATTCGATTTCAGTATTTTAAGACAAGATGTATTGTCTGTTCACATAACAAAACACTAATAGATAAATTAATCAAGCATTTATTTGCATATTCCTTAGTCATAGGTTTTTGGGTACAGTAACAAACAAAATTCTTTCCCAACTATTCTTTGAGTTAAGAGGTTACCGCTTGGTTTTGGGGGCTATTACTGTAATTAATTTTTCATTTATATTTTAGTGTCCTCGCTAGACCTCCATCAAACTTAGAAATACACCCCCTAGACCCCCTTTAGGATACATTTGTGCATTTTTCGGTAGACAAATGTCCCGGCCGAAGGCCGGTTTCTTTTAAAATTACAGGCTCGCTATCGCTCGCCAGGAAAAAATCTACACCTAAATGGCACAAAAGGTCTGAATATTGATAAAGAAATGGGACGAAAGGTCTTAAAATCGACAAACTAATGGAAGGAACGTCTTAAAATCTAAAAACTAATATGCTAAACACGAGGGAGGAGGTCCAGAAAAAGCGAGTATAGCACCCCCTTAACTAAAATGCAAGACTATTGAAACACTACATCAAAATAGTGGGATCGAGAGACAGGGCATGAGGGAAGTTCAGGCATTCAGGCTTTGGCTATAGTCTATTCGCCGTAAGTAGACGAGAAATCATGACCTCTATCCGCTGTAGCTCAAAAAGGGCTAAAGCAAATTGGCTGTAAATTTCCACATCTATTCCGTGGCTGACTCTTCTCAAATGGTAGACATAATAGCTCGAATACTCTAGTCGTTTTTGAGCTACAGAGGCTAGAAGTCATGGTTTCTCGCCTACTTACAGCGAATAGACTATAGGACTCCACTATGGGCACATATGAGCAGGAAATCTGACCAGTGGCTATGCATGGTCTTTCATTGTTTTTTCATTGAACTACAGTATTTAATAGGGACAGCCTAAGTAATAAGTAACATCCCGTTCTTAACACTAATCATCAATTACAAACCCCAATGTACTTGAATAACCTAATGTAAGCATATGGTCCTCCCGGGATTCGAACTCGGTACACCACACCCAGAACACAAGCCATTACACTACCAACACAGTTAAAGGTTGAGTACAAGATCCCACATTGATGGATATCTCTATTATGTGACAGAGCATAGCAGTGAGTGATATGTCTTCAGCCCATTTTCTCTCTCTCTCTTGAGAGAGAGAAAAAGAAAATTATCTTAATTTTTACAATCCTGTTCTACTCAGTAGTGCCTATTAATTTCAAAACTAAGTTTTGATTACCTCACAGGGGCCACAGAGTTTGTGTAGTTAGTGTAGCCTACCTATGTAATTATATGTAAATATCCCCCCCTCTCTTCAGCTACCCCCCCCCCCCCCCCCCATAAACCCCCCCAACCAGCGGCGGCGCCCCTAGGCCATGAATATCATTAGCCGCCTGATCATCCCAAGCTAATTACGGCACGATTAGCTATCTTGGCTTCTGGAAACTCGCTCCATAAGGCCCCTTTTATGCACCATTGTAGCGGACTAATTAACGCGCCTGAAATATGAAACGTCTTTAGGGGGACATGGGGCGCTTTTTGTATACCCCTTTCTCCCTCGTGTTAAGCCCATTTGTTTTGAGATTTTAAGATGTTTGCCCCATTAGTTTGTCGATTTTAACACCTTTCGCCCCATTTTGTTGTTAATTTTAAGACCTTTTGTGCCATTTAGGTGTCGATTATATCCTGGCGAGCGATAGCGAGCCGGATATTTTAAGAGGAACCGGCCTTCGGCATGGACATTTTTCTACCGAAAAATGTACAAATTATATCTTGAAGGGGGGTCTATGGGGCGTTTTTCTAAGCTTTATGGAGGTCTAGCGAAGAAACTAAGAAATAAAGGAATAATTGATTAAATAGACGAAAAAAGCGGGGAGAGCCGGGGAGGGGAGAGCCGGGCGGGAGGTTCGCCCTATGAGTGGGATGCAATTTCTGCTCTCTTATTCCTTGCGCCTTCTTGGAATCGCCCGAATATTCTTTCGTGGGTGAGCTTCCTGGTATATTCTGTTTCTTAATTGCATAATATGTGTTGTACTTCCTTTCCGTCCGGTTCCTCTTAAAATATCAGGCTTGCTATCGCTTGCCAGGATATAATCGACACCTACTAAAAAAAAAAAAAAAATCAGAGGCTCTGACATATCGTTTTTCATCAATAACTTCCAAACAAAGACTTGGATCGGTATGGCGCTTTGGCACAGCTTGTTTCACACCCTGCCGTAATTTATGGCGCTATAGTGCATTGCCAGATGCGGTTAATTACGGCGATTACTCTTAACTCAGAAGGCGAAACCTGCATGAGCCAGATACATATTCGAACAGGTGAGGAATAACCGTGACGTAGTTGTGACGTCTGTCCACAAACCCCCTCCACTTCTGCCCTTCCTCTCTTTCCCTGCCTCCCTCCTCCTCCTTCACCATCCCCCACCCTCTCTCTCCTCCGCCTTTTCTCTCCCTTCTCTCTCTCTCTCTCTCTCTCTCTCTCTCTCTCCCCCCTGCCAACACTTCTCGCTCTCTTCCCCACCTTAACTTTCTCTCTCTCTCTCTCTCTTCCATAATGCATAATTATTATTATATATTTTTAACTCTTCCAACCCACCAACCAAACTATTTAGTCAATGAAATCAATGAAATTAAATAAATGTTATGGTCCTCACGGGGATACGACCCCGCGATCATATAAACACTATACACACACCTTAACCATTACACCACGAAGACAGAAATGCAGCTGTGCACATGTTATCGGTCTGTAGTGGCAAGTCAGTGTGCAGTAAATGCAGAGTATTGTAGGCAGTTGTATGCAAACGACCGTGATCACTGTTCTAACGTGTTTGGCCGTTTCTACGTGCTGCAGAGTTTTATGGTGGCCATTATATATCAACTGAAATATGTATATGATCCTGTTTTCCACAGTTACGTTGGACGTCTGGTGTGTTGGGGCAGCTGAGGCTTGGTTATTTATAGGAGGTTGGTCAGGGGTTAATAAGGTGTAAGAGTGGGAATAGGGCAGGGATTCAAGAGTAAAGTAGTATGTAAAAGGAAATGTAACTGAGAAACAAATAAATAAATAACAAAGTCAGGAGGGAAGGAGGTGCTAACCACCTCCTTCCCTCCTTGTGTTCAGAGGTCAGATTAGACAAATATAGCAAGGGGAAATTCAATGGGAGGACAAATGATACAAACAACTGAGCACATATTTTTTTATTTTAGTCTACATCACCATCGAGGAACAACTCGTCCTCATCATCGCTGTCGATAGTGATGATGACGGGAGCCACACCTTTGTGTATATTATCTGAAGTCCAGTACTGGTCCTCGAAGGTTCTCGATCGCTTTACAGCACCTGCCCACACTTTCCTTGTAGCGATCAGCTTGGCTTCTTCTAGCCTGGCCTGCAGATCTGCGCGGGTGAACCTCTGTAAAGAAGAGCGCACATGTCGCTTCATGCAGCCCCACACCTGCTCGATGCGTTGGAGCTCAGGGTGAGCGGGCGGCAGGCGGACGATCTCATGACCCCATGAGCGGATGTTGTCAACAGTGTACCGAGGTTCTGGCTGGTTCTGCTTGCAGAGCTGCAGAAGCTCGGGGCGTGTGGAGTGTGGAGGGTAGGGAATCTTGCGGCACTCCAGCCATTCACAAGCTCCGCTTTGTTGGTGGCGGTGGTGGGGCAGCGGCTCTCCTCCGCCAGCTGGAGCTGTGGTAGGGTGCGTTGTCCATCACCAGCACAGATGGCTCAGCCAGCGCTGGCAGGAGCTGCGACGTCAACCAACGGAGGAACAAGATGCTGTTCATTTCACCGTGGTAGTCACCGCTTTTGTTTTTGGCAGGGAAGCACACAAACGATTCGGCAACAAAACCGTCGACTGTGCCACCTGCAACTACCACAAACCGCTCCCCTTCTCCAGGCGGCACCTGACGGCTGTAGGTGGCACTAGTGGCAGGCTGGGAGGTGTCCATCCACTCTTTGCTGTGGTGCATCCGGGTGGTGAACCATGTCTCATCCACATAAACCACCTGTATTCCCTCATCCCGATGTCGCTGGAGTACTCGGAGAGCTTTAACACGGCGGCATACGACATCCAGCTACTCCTTCCTCACATACATTTTCCGCTGTGAGGTCTTGTATCGGAACCCCATGTTGTGCAGGATTCGCCATACCGCCGTCTGTGATGTTTCTTCTGGTATGATGCTCGCCATCTTTAATTCTTCACCCAAGGTGAAACCATGGTAATGGTTTGCTTGGCAGCAAACTTGCCATGTACATGGCGGCGAATGGCAGCAATTGTAAAACTGTCAAAAACAGCTGGTGTGGCAGGGTGTTTCCGTGATCCAGGCGGTGTTGTGGGGGGAGTGGCTGCCCCAGGAAGAGCACCCATGCTGCGCTGTACCATCAGCTGCACTGCATTCGCCGTTACACCAATGGCTTCTGCAACGCGATCATAAAGCCTGAGTGGGCAAAGCCAAATATGGAGATTAGATAATGTGTATGAAAACCAATTATATATCATAGAAGGCATTTTAAGCACGGTATCATGGTCAAAATAATTATCCTTTTTACATTATTATACAGTATACACTTTTATTACAATTACCGAGTTCATTGCTCCGATGGTGGTAATAAATTAAAATGTAAAACTTGCAAACTAAACAAACAAAAACTGTGACAAGGACAATATAAAGTCAAATTAAATTATCAACATCGCTATGTGGAAACAACGCTTAAGGGAAGGTTTTTAGTGCGTTTCCTAGACTTCCATCAAGCTTGAAATTACACCCCCTTTGATCCTCTTTCAAGAAAAATGTGTACATTTTTCGGTAGAAAAATATCCCGGCCGAAGGCCGGTTCTTCTTTAATTACAGGCTCGCTATCGCTCGTCAGGAAAGAAATCGACACCCAAATGGCACGAAAGGTCTTAATATTGACACAGAAATGGGGCGAAAGTTCTTAAAATCGTCAAAGTAATGGGGCGAA
>CM064480.1:51697561-51866431 GCA_032716605.1 Paralithodes platypus | reverse complement strand
AAATGCAAGACTATTGAAACACTACATCAAAATAGTGGGATCGAGAGACAGGGCATGAGGGAAGTTCAGGCATTCAGGCTTTGGCTATAGTCTATTCGCCGTAAGTAGACGAGAAATCATGACCTCTATCCGCTGTAGCTCAAAAAGGGCTAAAGCAAATTGGCTGTAAATTTCCACATCTATTCCGTGACTGACTCTACCCAAATGGTAAAAATAATAGCTCGAATACATTAGTCGTTTTTGAGGTACAGAGGTTAGAAGTCATGGTATCTCGCCTAATTACAGCGAATAGACTATAGGACTCCACTATGGGCACATATGAGCAGGAAATCTGACCAGTGGCTATGCATGGTCTTTCATTGTTTTTTCATTGAACGACAGTATTTAATAGGACAGCCTAAGTAATAAGTAACATCCCGTTCTTAACACTAATCATCAATTACAAACCCCAATGTACTTGAATAACCTAATGTAAGCATATGGTCCTCCCGGGATTCGAACTCGGTACACCACACCCAGAACACAAGCCATTACACTACCAACACAGTTAAAGGTTGAGTACAGATCCCACATGGATATCTCTATTATGTGACAGAGCATAGCAGTGAGTGATATGTCTTCAGCCCATTTTCTCTCTCTCTCTTGAGAGAGAGAAAAAGAAAATTATCTTAATTTTTAAAATCCTGTGCTACTCAGTAGTGCCTATTAATTTCAAAACTAAGTTTTGATTACCTCACAGGGGCCACAGAGTTTGTGTAGTTAGTGTAGCCTACCTATGTAATTATATGTAAATATCCCTCCCCTCTCTTCAGCTACCCCCACCCCCCCCCCCCCCACCCATAAACCCCCCCAACCAGCGGCGGCGCCCCTAGGCCATGAATATCATTAGCCGCCTGATCATCCCAAGCTAATTACGGCACGATTAGCTATCTTGGCTTCTGGAAACTCGCTCCATAAGGCCCCTTTTATGCACCATTGTAGCGGACTAATTAACGCGCCTGAAATATGAAACGTCTTTAGGGGGACATGGGGCGCTTTTTGTATACCCCTTTCTCCCTCGTGTTAAGCCCATTTGTTTTGAGATTTTAAGATGTTTGCCCCATTAGTTTGTCGATTTTAACACCTTTCGCCCCATTTTGTTGTTAATTTTAAGACCTTTTGTGCCATTTAGGTGTCGATTATATCTTGGCGAGCGATAGCGAGCCGGATATTTTAAGAGGAAGCGGCCTTCGGCAAGGACATTTTTCTACCGAAAAATGTACATATTATTTTGAAGGGGGGTCTATGGGGCGTTTTTTCTAAGCTTTATGGAGGTTCTAGCGAAGAAACTAAGAAATAAAGGAATAATTGATTAAATAGACGAAAAAAAAGCGGGGAGAGCCGGGGAGGGGAGAGCCGGGCGGGAGGTTCGCCCTATGAGTGGGATGCAATTTCTGCTCTCTTATTCCTTGCGCCTTCTTGGAATCGCCCGAATATTCTTTCGTGGGTGAGCTTCCTGGTATATTCTGTTTCTTAATTGCATACTATGTGTTGTACTTCCTTTCAGTCCGGTTCATCTTAAAATATCAGGCTTGCTATCGCTTGCCAGGATATAATCGACACCTACTAAAAAAAAAAAAAAAATCAGAGGCTCTGACATATCGTTTTTCATCAATAACTTCCAAACAAAGACTTGGATCGGTATGGCGCTTTGGCACAGCTTGTTTCACACCCTGCCGTAATTTATGGCGCTATAGTGCATTGCCAGATGCGGTTAATTACGGCGATTACTCTTAACTCAGAAGGCGAAACCTGCATGAGCCAGATACATATTCGAACAGGTGAGGAATAACCGTGACGTAGTTGTGACGTCTGTCCACAAACCCCCTCCACTTCTGCCCTTCCTCTCTTTCCCTGCCTCCCTCCTCCTCCTTCACCATCCCCCACCCTCTCTCTCCTCCGCCTTTTCTCTCCCTCCTCTCTCTCTCTCTCTCTCTCTCTCTCTCTCCCCTGCCAACACTTCTCGCTCTCTTCCCCACCTTAACTTTCTCTCTCTCTCTCTCTCACCATCTTCCATAAGGCATAATTATTATTATATATTTTTAACTCTTCCAACCCACCAACCAAACTATTTAGTCAATGAAATCAATTAAATTAAATAAATGTTATGGTCCTCACGGGGATACGACCCCGCGATCATATAAACACTATACACACACCTTAACCATTACACCACGAAGACAGAAATGCAGCTGTGCACATGTTATCGGTCTGTAGTGGCAAGTCAGTGTGCAGTAAATGCAGAGTATTGTAGGCAGTTGTATGCAAACGACCGTGATCACTGTTCTAACGTGTTTGGCCGTTTCTTACGTGCTGCAGAGTTTTATGGTGGCATTATATATCAACTGAAATATGTATATGATCCTGTTTTCCACAGTTACGTTGGACGTCTGGTGTGTTGGGGCAGCTGAGGCTTGGTTATTTATAGGAGGTTGGTCAGGGGTTAATAAGGTGTAAGAGTGGGAATAGGGCAGGGATTCAAGAGTAAAGTAGTATGTAAAAGGAAATGTAACTGAGAAACAAATAAATAAATAACAAAGTCAGGAGGGAAGGAGGTGCTAACCACCTCCTTCCCTCCTTGTGTTCAGAGGTCAGATTAGACAAATATAGCAAGGGGAAATTCAATGGGAGGACAAATGATACAAACAACTGAGCACATATTTTTTTATTTTAGTCTACATCACCATCGAGGAACAACTCGTCCTCATCATCGCTGTCGATAGTGATGATGACGGGAGCCACACCTTTGTGTATATTATCTGAAGTCCAGTACTGGTCCTCGAAGGTTCTCGATCGCTTTACAGCACCTGCCCACACTTTCCTTGTAGCGATCAGCTTGGCTTCTTCTAGCCTGGCCTGCAGATCTGCGCGGGTGAACCTCTGTAAAGAAGAGCGCACATGTCGCTTCATGCAGCCCCACACCTGCTCGATGGCGTTGAGCTCAGGGTGAGCGGGCGGCAGGCGGACGATCTCATGACCCCATGAGCGGAAGATGTTGTCAACAGTGTACCGAGGTTCTGGCTGGTTCTGCTTGCAGAGCTGCAGAAGCTCGGGGCGTGTGGAGTGTGGAGGGTAGGGAATCTTGCGGCACTCCAGCCATTTCACAAGCTCCGCTTTGTTGGTGGTGGTGGTGGGGCAGCGGCTCTCCTCCGCCAGCTGGCTGTGGTAGGGTGCGTTGTCCATCACCAGCGCAGATGGCTCAGCCAGCGCTGGCAGGAGCTGCGACGTCAACCAACGGAGGAACAAGATGCTGTTCATTTCACCGTGGTAGTCACCGCTTTTGTTTTTGGCAGGGAAGCACACAAACGATTCGGCAACAAAACCGTCGACTGTGCCACCTGCAACTACCACAAACCGCTCCCCTTCTCCAGGCGGCACCTGACGGCTGTAGGTGGCACTAGTGGCAGGCTGGGAGGTGTCCATCCACTCTTTGCTGTGGTGCATCCGGGTGGTGAACCATGTCTCATCCACATAAACCACCTGTATTCCCTCATCCCGATGTCGCTGGAGTACTCGGAGAGCTTTAACACGCGGCATACGACATCCAGCTACTCCTTCCTCACATACATTTTCCGCTGTGAGGTCTTGTATCGGAACCCCATGTTGTGCAGGATTCGCCATACCGCCGTCTGTGATGTTTCTTCTGGTATGATGCTCACCATCTTTAATTCTTCACCCAAGGTACCGATGGTAATGGTTTGCTTGGCAGCAAACTTGCCATGTACATGGCGGCGAATGGCACCAATTGTAAAACTGTCAAAAACAGCTGGTGTGGCAGGGTGTTTCCGTGATCCAGGCGGTGTTGTGGGGGGAGTGGCTGCCCCAGGAAGAGCACCCATGCTGCGCTGTACCATCAGCTGCACTGCATTCGCCGTTACACCAATGGCTTCTGCAACGCGATCATAAAGCCTGAGTGGGCAAAGCCAAATATGGAGATTAGATAATGTGCATGAAAACCAATTATATATCATAGAAGGCATTTTAAGCACGGTATCATGGTCAAAATAATTATCCTTTTTACATTATTATACAGTATACACTTTTATTACAATTACTGAGTTCATTGCTCCGATGGTGGTAATAAATTAAAATGTAAAACTTGCAAACTAAACAAACAAAAACTGTGACAAGGACAATATAAAGTCAAATTAAATTATCAACATCGCTATGTGGAAACAACGCTTAAGGGGAGGTTTTTAGTGCGTTTCCTAGACTTCCATCAAGCTTGAAATTACACCCCCTTTGATCCTCTTTCAAGAAAAATTTGTACATTTTTCGGTAGAAAAATATCCCGGCCGAAGGCCGGTTCTTCTTTAATTACAGGCTCGCTATCGCTCGCCAGGAAAAAATCGACACCTAAATAGCACGAAAGGTCTTAAAAGTGACATAAATGGGGCGAAAGTTCTTAAAATCGTCAAAGTAATGGGGCGAACGTCTTAAAATCTCAAAAGCAATGGGGCTAAACATTAGGGAGAAGGAAGTTTGAAAAAAAAAATCCTCAAGTGGAAACCTCCCCTTAATACAATGGAATTTATGAAATAAGAAAACACAATCCACCACATAGGGTGTACATCACTACATGAGCAAGTCAATCTGGTTCCCAAGCAAATGAATCGCACACATGACAACGCACTATCGTCACATTCAAGGTATTAGTCAACTTTTGGAAGTCCGGGACGTTCTGGTAAATTTTACTAAACTCTGCATGAATAATGAAACTACATGGTAAATGTCAAAATATTAATATAAAACAAAATTTGCAACATGACAAGACATTAACAATAGTACAAAATACAAATATTGATTATCTATACTATTACAAAATAATATATAATTTTAATAAAGTACAGTACAGCACTCACTAACGATAGTGCTATCGGGTAGGTACCTGTAAGCATAGCATGCCTCAAGTGACCCCTATCAATAACTACCCTACAAATAACCTACATTTATTGCACAAATAAACTAAGGAAATCGCAAAAGCAAGCAATTGATACTATCGACAATGAATACATATAATATAAAGACAAATAATTGCAAAATATGAAGACGTAACAACAGTTTTAAACAAAGAGTACTCTTTTAACAAGAACAATTAATTTTAAGAAATGGAGAGCAGAAACGCACTGATTGCATATAATTTACGATGATAAATGAGCATGAATATTCACTAACCTATTCAGACAAATCCTTAAGGTATTGGCAGCTTTCTCCCGGTTGTATATGGATAAAAGTCGCAAAGCAATTGCTTTTCTGCAACCACGTGGACATCGTAGCATGTTAGCCATGGCATCGAAGAGACAACCTTCTCTACAATACCCTGGTCTATGACTGGTGATACAGAATGCCAGTGACACACCACTATAACTTTCTGTAAACCTTAAAAACGGGCAAATATGCTTGAACAAGAACCACAGTCGTTAGCACAAACCACCGTACCATACTCAGCATATAATTCCCAGTTATCTCCCGCTATGTGAGAATATGGGTAACATGTGCATGGCTGCATATCTTATATAATAGTCCATGTTAGAGAGAGAGAGAGAGAGAGAGAGAAAGTTAAGGTGGGGAAGAGAGCGAGAAGTGTTGGCAGGGGAGAGAGAGAGATTTGATTTTGCCCCGAGGGGCGAGTTTATTGAGCAGCGCCCCCCATCCTGTGAGGGGACAACCACTAGTAAGGCGATACATACTGCTCAAAGAGCCATTATTCCACTGAAACAACAGCATCGTCGTCTGGTTACATTCATATTTGTGTTTATAAGTCAGGTTGGCATTATTCAGATGTGTTATTATAGTTTCCTCATTTAATTGTCACATGGTCTGTATAAAAAAAAAAAAAAAAAAAAAAGCAAGCTTGTAGTGACCGAATTATTAATTGACAGGTTGTAAATAATAGCACTACAGAACTAGTGCAATCGTATGAGGAGACTATTCATATTTTCATTACATCAATGATTATTGAGATCATAGTTAGCTGAATACAATTATTACAAAAATAGGCAATGGTATAAATCAACATAATACATAATTTAATACAGGCGGACATAATCATGATCCGGTTCGTTGTGCACTGGGAGCTAAGGTGTCTTGAGATCGCCTCGTAACCATACACAACGAACGTATTATAGTCTGCATGGTTGGTATCTAATTGAATATACTTAGTGGGTATTTCAAGAATGTCAGGGGGTAAGGAAATGTGATTTGTATATTAGAAGACTGTGATTAACGAGACGTGTAACATGTGGAGGGAGGTGGTAGAAAGAGAGGGATCTCGTTGGGGGTGGAAGTTTCGCTCCCAGGAATTTTCGTTCCTGTGGTATTTCAATAATAATAATAAAATAATAATAATAATAAGGGGACAACCACTGGTAAGGCAATACATACTGCTCAAAGAGCCATTATTCTACTGTAACAACAGTATCGTCGTCTGGTGTTATTATAGTTTCCTCATTTGATTGCCACATATGCTGTATATACGTGCTCATGAAAAAAAAAAAAAAAAATGACTGAATTATTAATTGACAGGTAAATAATAGCACTACAAACTAGTGCAATCATATGAGGAGGCCATTCATGTTTTCTTACATCAATGGTTATTGAGATCATAGGTAGCTGAATACAATTATTACATACAAGATGTGACTAATATTTCGAACTACATTAATTATTATGCAATAATAGTACCACAAATATATTACAATCATATGAGGGACACTTCACATTCTTCATTACATCAACGGTTATTGAGGTCATAGTTAGCTGAATACAAGAGTCACATACATAATGTGACTAATATTACCAACTACCGAAGTTATAATGGAATTATAGTAATACAAATATTTTGCAAAGATGAGTTACATGGTTCAAATTCTTATTACAATAATGGTTATTGAGGGGATAGTTAGCGCAATATGACCAGTGGAGAAGTTTACATGCCGATAGTAATATAATATTTAGTAGGGTGTGTGGTTATGGGAGAGAGGGAGGGGGGTTGTAGGAGGTAGAGGAATGGGTGGGAGAGGAGGAGGAGTAGGGGGGGGGGGGAGGAGGAGGAGGTAAGGTACTCCAGGGAGGAGGAAAGTGTGAGAGGGGAGGTGTGTGTGTGTGTATGTCCCTTCTTAAACATCCTAGAGGGACCCTACCCGTCGTGACCCAGTCACCAGACCCCAGCCAATGCCTTCTCTATACATAATTATGTATAGAGAAGGCATTGCCCCAGCACCCAAAACACACAGCCACACAGATTCAGATTCATATTCAAATTATTTTATTTCCATAAAATAATATTCGGAGGGAAGGTGCAAGTGGTCCTCCGGGAGGGACAGTGCCGCATATCCGGAGGTACTTGTACATCAAGCCATTAGCCGAGAATATTGAGGACAATACAGCAGTATGGTTAGGGGTTTTGTAGGAGGTAGAGGAATGGGTGGGAGAGGAGGAGGAGTAGGGGGGGGGGGGGGAGGAGGAGGAGGTAAGGTACTCCAGGGAGGAGGAAAGTGTGAGAGGGGAGGTGTGTGTGTGTGTGTATGTGTTGGGGAGGGTGGGACATACTACATATAAATAAGTTGTTTAAGGCCAGCGATAGTACTGAAGATAAATATGGTAGTAGGCTACACACAAAAAAAAAAAAAAAAAAAAATCTTAAAAGGGAAAGTTTGAATTTCAACGCAAGTCTACAGATATCGGCAGTATCGCTTCATCGTACCTGACACAACACATCAATAAGTAGGGAAGGAAACTGTATACGTGCAAAGATCAAGATTCAATTAAGTTTAGTAGCAAAACAATATTCAGAAGGAAGATACTAGTAGTCCTCCGGGATGGATATGCCGCATATCCGAAGGTACTTAATTGTAGATCAAACCATTAGCAAAGAATATTGAGGACAATTATGTTGCTTACATATGCAAGGGTCATGTATATTGGCTTGCAAAAGGATATGAATTGGCACTTAACAGATTATTTAAATAAAAGCTGTGTTAGAGGCTCAGAGGGATATGTATAATTATACTGTACATTGTCAATCTATTAAATGAGAATAGCAGTGATAAGTAAAGAAATACTGACTGATATTATAAGTGTGACATGAACAATGAAAATATGAAATCGTGTAGAGGGCGTTACAAAGGGTTTAAGTGTGACCTTGTAAGAAAGAAGAGATGTGTGGAGGGCAAGGGGTGCATACTTATAAGGTTCATGTTTCATGTTTACAGTACATATTATTGTGGGGGGGGCAAAGTTCTTGTGTTTTTTTAGTATGTTATTGATTACGTTATTCTTTAGCATGTATATTGCTTGATCCTCAATTGTGGTTAACTGATTATTCCTGTATTCCCTAATCATTGGGCATTCCAAGATATAGTGCTCGAGAGAGTGTTTGTTGGGAGCTCTGCAAACCCTACATTGCCTGTGCTCTTCTTCTACCTGCCAATTCAGCTGCCATGGATAACAATAGCCAAGCCTTATTCTTGCATGTACTGAGTCTACCCACCTACTCGTTGTACGTTTACCATAGGTGTATTTGGTCGTAAATGCTACTTTATTGTAGTAGTTTATAGATCGGCTGTTTATGATGTCTAGCTCTGTCTTCATCCACTCTTTCTTCTTGTGTCTTTTTAATTATAGTTCTCATTTGTTTCAATGACAGTTCAAGAATATGATCAGGTTCTTCTTTCTCTGAGGCCTCCTTGGCAAGCTTATCTGCCCTTTCATTGCCTGGGATGCCTACATGTGAAGGAATCCAGGCAAATTTGACCCCTAGCCCCTTCTCCCCTACACATTTTATCCCCCGTCTGATATCTTGTACAAGGAAAGGATAGGTGGGTTGGGGGCTAGAGATAGCTTCCAAGGCCGCCCTGCTGTCAGATAGGATAAGAATATTCTTTTCCCTTCGAAAGATACTCCCAATTCCCATCGCTATTGCCACCAGCTCAGTTTGAGTGGAGGAGGCCCAGTCCTGTAGCCTGGATAGTTCATCGTCTTCCTGAGCAAAGTTGCCACCACTCATAATAGTGATGGCAGCTCCTGCCCTCCCAGTTACGGTGTTAAGTGAGCCGTCACAGTATACCTGATCAGTGTTCTCATCTGTCATATCTTCTATTAGTGACATAAAGTTTGTCTTCAGAGCGTAGGACGGGATCTCAGACTTTTTTGTGTCGAGTTGTGTCACTATAATCTCAATAGTGGCCTCTTCCCAGGGCGGAAGGGGTAGTCAATTACTGATCTAATATAGGCAATGTACATGGTCCTGAGGATAGTGATGGAGGCACCCAAGCCTTTCCATGACATTACTTTAAGGGGCCTTAGTCGTCTTTTACAGGTGGTCATTACATGATTAAATTCAGCATTATTACCCTGTAGTCCCCCAACATACACTCCCAGATATTTATAATAGTCTACCCTCTCCAGTACATTACCATGAAGATGTAGAGGCTTGTTACGATTCCAACCTTTTGTTATGGCTTTTGTTTTGTTTGTTGATATTACCAGGCCTAATTGGTCACAAGCTTCTCCTACCAAGTCTAGGGCATGTTGCATGTCCCTGTGACTATCGGCCTGGATCAAAATATCATCAGCATAGCTTTCACAGATCACTCCTCTGGGAAATTTGAGTCTAACAATAATGTGCATTAATATGTTGAATAGTATTGGACTTAATACTCCCCCCTGTGGTGTACCCAGCTCAAGCTTACGTACTTCAGACTTTTTACCTTGAAAGACGACATATGCACTTCTATTGCTGAGGTATTCCTTGATCCAGCCCAATAGTTTACCTTTTACACCCATTTTCGCCAACTCGCAAAGTATTACATCCCTGTTTGCTACATCAAATGCACCCTTTAAATCTAAAAATACAGTAAAGTTACACCTATGGTTAGAGAGATATGATGTGATACAGGACATTGTACTTCTTGCCTTTGATGTAGCCATTCAAATGCGCGCTCAATTGTGACTATATTTTGTGCAGTCGCCTATTATGGTCAATCCTTTCAATTGTCTTGCAATAACAAGAAAGAAGTGATATAGGTCTCATGGCTGTAACAGAACCAGCCTTGGGTACAGGAATTATGACAGCTCTTTTCCAGTCAGGAGGGATGACACTGTTGCGATAGCTAAGGTTAAAGAAATCCAGCAATGGATTGCCTGCAATCTCTGTCATTGCACGTAGAATGGGATATGTTATCCCATCCTCCCCTGGGGCACTACTTTTGTTGTTGGATAGGGCTCTTTGGAGCTCGTAAGTGTTTATATCTTTACACGAGTCATCCTTAATGGCTATTGCTTCGTCTACTTGTTGGCGAAAATCCGGCAGGTTGGGTCCTAGCTTATTCCTAACTCTGAGAGGCAGATTACTGTAGGTGGAGGCAGAGGCCCATTCATCCATAAGGGTTTGAGCATATTCCTGAGGGTGGGGATGTGCTGCAGCTTGGTTAGTTTTCCCCCTTGCAATATTTATTTTCCTCCACACAAAACTGATGGATGTATCTTTATTTGTGTGATTTAAAAAGTCTAACCAGAATTTCTCCCTTGCTTTAATTTTAGCCTGATGGGCCCTTTGACCACAGATTTTTTATATTTTCAAAGTTTTCACCAGTTTTATTACCTTTCCAAATTTGTGTAGCAGTTTTTAACAAATTGGTGGTATCTTGTACCTCTTTATCATCCCTGTACCACCTTTGCCAGATTCCACCCTTGGCATTTGAACGGTATTTGTTTCCCCTATTATTTTTTTTTTTTTCTTGTTTGATTGCTGTTTGTTTGTTGTCTTTTTATGAGAGATTTGCTGTTCAGCATATCTTGTTAGATCTTGATAGAAAGTATTTATTGAGTTAGTCTCAGGATATGACTCAAACCACTTACTCATTCCCTCCACAAATTCTTTGGTATGCTGTGGTAGGAGTTGGAGCCTCTTCCTCCCCCCATCAACCCGCCTCTAGAGAGAGAGAGAGAGGAGGGAGAGAAAAGGCGGAGGAGAGAGAGGGTGGGGGATGGTGAAGGAGGAGGAGGGAGGCAGGGAAAGAGAGGAAGGGCAGAAGTGGAGGGGGTTTGTGGACAGACGTCACAACTACGTCACGGTTATTCCTCACCTGTTCGAATATGTATCTGGCTCATGCAGGTTTCGCCTTCTGAGTTAAGAGTAATCGCCGTAATTAACCGCATCTGGCAATGCACTATAGCGCCATAAATTACGGCAGGGTGTGAAACAAGCTGTGCCAAAGCGCCATACCGATCCAAGTCTTTGTTTGGAAGTTATTGATGAAAAACGATATGTCAGAGCCTCTGAAAAACCTAGTAAATGGCACGAAAGGTCATAGAATTGACAACGAAATTGGGCGACTGGTGTTAAAATCGACAAACTAATGGGGCAAACATCTTAAAATCTTTCCGCTTCTGTACCGGTGATGTACTTTTCATTATAGACTGGCAACTAGTAGACGATTTTGTTCAGCTAAGGAAGGACATCTACCAATTAAAAGGCGATACAGACTATCTCAAGTAATCCTTTTAGCTACCATATATCCTTCCTAAGTTTCATAAAATCGTCCAAATGTAGCTAAAATAGAGTAAAAAAGGACGTTGCCGGTACAGAAGGGGTTAAGGGGAGAGTTGTTCAGGAAGTTCGCCGTATGAGTGGGATGCATTTTCTGTTCTCCTATTCTTTGCGCCTTTTTGGAATCGCCCGAATATTCTTTCTTGGATGAGCTGCCTGGTATACTCTGTTTCTTGAGGGGAGATGGGTCGGTTTTCTAGATCCCCTTCTCCATCATGGTTAGCCCCATTAGTTTTCAGATTTTAAGATGTTTGCCCCATTAGTTTTCAGATTTTAAGATGTTTGTCCCATTAGTTTGTCTATTTTAAGACCTTTCATCTCATTTCTTTGTCAATATTAAGACCTTTCGTGCTATTTATGTGTCGATTTTTTTTCATGGCGAACGATACTGAGCCTGTAATTTTGGAAAAACCGGCCTTTGGACGGAAATTTGTTCTACCGAAAACTGTACAAATTGATCTAGAAGGGGGATCTAATGGATGTATTTTATAAAGTTTGATGGAGATCTACGGATGAAACTAGCAAAATAATAAAATGATACATAAAGGAGCAAATGAATATGCCCATCTCCCCTTAATTGCATAATATGTGTTGTATTTCCTTTCCACTTGTATGAAATGTGAAATATCATTAAGGGGAGAGTTTTTCAGGAAGTTCCGCCTATGAGCCGGGTGCATTTTCTGTTCTCCTATTGTTTGCGCCTTTTTGGAATTGCCCGGGTATTCTTTCTTAGGTGAACTTCCTGCTGCATTATGTTTCCTACTTAATACTATATGGTCTTAGTTCCCTTTCATTATCTTGGAAATATCCACATATACTTGCATTGTCATACTTTACCATATTCTATTATCCAATGAAAAGGCTATTTGCTATTAAGTCATCACTCAACGAAATGCATAAGACACCATAATTTTCATTATTTACACATCAATAACCATCACCATGTTTATTACAAGCTCTACCATTATCATAATCACTTCGACGATTCCCAAGCTATTAAACATATATATATGTATATATAAATCCCACGCTAGCCATTATTATCTTGTTCTATGGCTTAGTCAGCTGTTTTTGCCTTTCACTATAGCGTATACTCTCTTAGGTATTAATAAAGTATGAAGAAATAATGTAACAAACAGATGAATACATACAACATCCTTTCTTAATTGCCATCACATTATTGTACCTTACTAATAGTTATTACAATAATGATATCTCATAAACCCATTGAGACCATTAATCATTGCCACGATAACTAAAATAATGATCATCAAAATACATAACCTCATAGTTCCTTAATCCATTCAGTAACAATAAGGTCCTTTTCATTCAATCCTGGCTACTATTAGAAGATTTTATCCAGCTTAGGAAAGACGTCTTTACATTAATAGGTTGCTACCATATACATAATCTTTCCTGAGCTTCATAAAATCGTCTAAATGTAGCTGAATTCAAATACAAAAAGATAGCATAGGTACTGAGAGGGTTAACTTGATTTCCGCTCTCCTACTTATTATTAACTGAACGGTTACTTTAAAATTCACTACCAACCCCCATCAATAATAAACAACACCCATGCACTTTCGTGAACAAAAAAACATCAACAATTCTTAGAGTGCCATCATAATATCCCACAACATCACTAATGTTCACTGATTCCTGGCTTCGATTTACTGCTAAGTGGAACAGAAACATCAGTTGTGAGGAGACTCTGCTCGTCTTGCTCAAGGATCGAACTCGAGTTGTCTTAGTTGTAAACCAAGCTTATTACCCAATGCACCAAAATCTCTTCACTGCAATGTCTGACCACCACAACAATAGTAGTTCCCTACCAAAACCGTAATGTGTCCCCCTGACCGCTATTACCATAAACCCCACCACCACAGTCCTCCCCCCTGCTATATACCACCACCACAAATATCATCCTCTCCCCCTCCCCTCGCTCCTGTACAGTCACTCTCAGCCTCCTTATTGTTAACTGGGTTCGAATAAACTTGCACTGGGCTAATTATGAGGTTTATTTGGATTAATGATAGATATATAGACAGGTAGGTGCAATAGTAACTTCTATCATCCACCAGAGGTCTCAGGTGATTGTGACCACTCTGCTGCAAAGTTTGTAGTCGTTGAAGACCGTGGTCGGAAGCATTATGCTCCCCGGCGTTGGTGGTGGCGTGAGGGAACGTTATGGGATGCCTGAAATAATCGAGTCTGGTAGAGTGTTACCTGTAAATGTAGCTTGCGACTTGCCAGTTGTAATCAAAGCGAGGGGGCAGCCTGGTGTAAACGAGAAGGTGCTTGTTGCAAACAAAGCGGATTGTAACTGGCAAGCATAATTTGTCGCTTGCTAATTATAAGTGAAGGGGGTGTCTTTTGTAAACGAGAGTGTCAGTCGTAAACATGCCCTTGTCTCCGGATAATAGTTTCAGAGTTATGTTCATAGCACCACCATACGAATTGCTGTTTTTATGATCTCTGGCATCAGTAGAACTCGTGATTTGGCTAGATTTTTTAGGTGGCGTATTAAAAGGAAGATGAGCGCCTGTGCATGTGGGTGAAGGTAGATTGACAGGATATTGTAGTCTACAACACCATGCTGGGTCCCTGCAGGTTTTGTGACTGCTTCCCATTCTCCCCACACTAATAATAATCTATATACTGTATATACTCACAACAAGCACAACATTTTTAACATAACTTAGCTACAACAATACGAGCAATGGCAATTACATATTCATTATGAATATTAATTCTCTCAAATAGTACCGAATTTCACCCTGATCAGCCTATATTACGTTTGCAAATCACAAATATTTATCTGTTACTACCTTCATCACCTCTACCGGTAACCCAAGATCACACTAATGTTTATTCCAATACTACCAAGATGGCCGACACAAGATTCTCCATCATCACAACCTCACTCATCACTCATCATCTACGTCCAGCAGCATCATCACTAGCACCACCATCACAATCACACTACTCATTATGATCTTACCAACATCTGCCATCCTCATTAGAATAATTCTCTCTCTCTCTCTCTCTCTCTCTCTCTCTCTCTCTCTCTCTCTCTCTCTCTCTCTCTCTCTCTCTCTCTCTCTCTCTCTCTCTCTCTCTCTCTCTCTTCTCTCTCTCTCTCTCTCTCTCTCTCTCTCTCTCTCTCTCTCTCTCTCTCTCTCTCTCTCTCTCTCTCTCTCTCTCTCTCTCTCTCTCTCTCTCTCATTGCGAACCCGTTCTCAAATATTTTCAAAAATCAAATGTACAATGACAAGGGGACTGAATAACCAGTGGTATGTGTATGTGTGTCCTCAAATGTTTTACACACAATGCTTATTTAGTACAATGGAACACCCAGAATATGATTTACATGCATATTACTTAGTAACTGCATCCTCCCCTACTAACTCATTTGCCTTATTGGATAATAATGAAAGTCCTAATTTATTACAAACATATCGTTAAACAAGTGTGGTATTGATTTATTAATGAATTTGTTCTTTTGCACTATAACACAGTACTTGTACATATCTTTAACTGGAATAATTTTATTTTGATAATAAGTGACTCCATATGTGCTATATGTTACCAGTTTTTTATTATTTTAATGGCAGATTTTTTTGTATATATAATAGCATTCACTTGACGGCCCCCATACCTCTATTCCATAGTTGAGGTAAGGATATAGAAAAACTATCAAAGAGGGTAGCAAGGGTGGATACACCTAGCACTCGACGAGCTTTACATACAATTCCTATTCCCTTTGATATCTTATTTTTTCACTTTTTAATACATTCACACCATGTCTATTCAAAATCAATTATCGTTCTAAAAAAACTGATGTAATTCAGCCTCGTTACAATCCTATTACCTACGCATACATTTACTTTTGCCTCTATACATTTTCCTTTCATATGAACAAATATATAATTTATCTTTTCAACACTGATAGATAGTGTCTTTGAAATTATCCACTTCATTACTCCCTCCACCTCTGTATTCCTGCGTCATATTGCTTCCTCCATTATAATTTGCAGCATCGTGATAACCCTTTGTTTACATAATTGCAGTGTTACCACCTCCACAATAACTATGCTTTAAGGGGGTAGTGCTTGATTTGTTGTCTATGTATTTATCTATTAATATATATTTTAGTTTCCTCGCTAGACCTCTATCAAGCATAAAAAGACACCCTCTAGAGCCCCTTTCAAGATAAAATTGTACATTTTCGGTAGAAAAATGTAACGGCCGAAGGCCGGTTCCTTCTAAAATTACAGGCTTGCAATCGCTCACCAAAAAAAAATATATATACATAAATGGCATGAAAGGTCTTAATATTGAAAAAGAAATGGGGCAAAAGGTCTCAAAATTGCCAAACCAATGAAACGAACGTCTTAATATCTCAAAAGTAATATGCTTAACATGAGGGATAAGGGGGTTAGTTGATAGGGATTTTACTCATATGAATCCTAGAAGGCCTTATAAACCTCATTACAATTGCCTAATGTTAGTCCAAATTATGTGAAGACTGAAATGTTTAACGTCACCACCACTATCACCATCTATATCATTACTATTAAGGGGGGAAGGTTGCTTTTTATGGCCCCCTTTCTCTCTCATGCTAAGCAACATTAGTTTTGAGATTTTAAGACGTTCGACCCATTAGTTTGGCAATTTTGAGAGTTATCGTCTCATTTAGGTGCCGATTTTGTCCTGGCGAACGATAGCAGCCTGTAATTTAGGAGGAATCGGCCTTCGGCCAGGACATTTTTCTAGCAAAAAAATTTAAAAATTTATCTTGAAGGGGGATCTTGGGGATGATTTTTAAGTTTGATGGAGATCTAGGGAGAAACAAAGAAAATCATAAATGAATAAATATATCTACCAATAAATTAACCCTACAACACTTCACCGTCCACTTACCACAACACACTTCATCACCTTAACAATCTATCTCCATTATCACCACTGTTGCCATCATAAATATCCCGGTTTACAATCTTGATAACACTAGCTACTTTACCATCACCATTATCACAAACTCACTGCCATTCCCACCATTGCTTCTCGTATCCATATCTTCCTTTATTTATCCAAATCTTCAACCTCCAACACTACTATGGCCCATTCATTAGAAGTAGGTAAAATATTCTTGACCATTAACCTCTATAACTAAAAACCAACTGTGGTAATCAAGTTCAAAGATTTGCCATTTGGGAAGAGTCAGCCAGTGAATAGGTGTGGAAATTTACAGCCCATTTACTCTAGCCCTTTTCGAGTTCCAGAGGATATTAGTCATAATTGTTTACCTAATTATCATCAATAGACTATACCATACCGTCTCTTGCCATGACTACCATACAGCTTATCATTGCCGCCATTGTCACTACCATCACAACCATTGCCCTTGCTACTGTACAATTACTTTATTGACTCCACCCGCAACAAATATCTACTCTATCGTCATCATAATCCTTCTTTGTTACATTAATAGCTATCATCATAATACACGGACAGAACTACACACATTTACCAACTCAAACCATTTCAATACATGGAGTTACATGGAGGGATAGACAGACGAATGAGGAGTGAGCAGTGTTGTGTGGATGTAGATGTGCTGGAAAATGTGAAAAGGAACACCTTGAGATTTTTCGGCCATGTGGAACATATAGGAAGTGAGAGAATTACTAAGAGAGTGTACGAGAGCGAGGTGGAATGACGGAGAGGGAGAGGTAAACCGAGAGAGGTGGAAGAATGGAGTTAAGAAGTATATGCATGAAAATGGTGCTGGATAGGAGGAGGGGCGTCGACTGACTGGAGACGACAGAGGTGCATAGGGGCGTTTCGTTTGTGGCCACCCCTTCGGGAATCACGGCATCCGGCAATAGATAGATAGAATATATATATATAAATATATATATGAAAAGAGTGAAGTTGGGGAAAGCACCAGGAACAGATGGAGTTTGTGGGGAAAT
The DNA here is from genome assembly GCA_032716605.1 of Paralithodes platypus. Lineage (NCBI taxonomy): Eukaryota > Metazoa > Arthropoda > Malacostraca > Decapoda > Lithodidae > Paralithodes > Paralithodes platypus. Next base: position 51,848,863 of record CM064480.1, on the reverse strand, counting down.
GTTGAGGTATGGTGGTGAGATGTGATCGAATGGGTATGGAAAATGTTCAAACTAGCATGGGAGAAGGGGAGGGCACCTGATGACTGGAAGACTGGCATAATAGTCCCCCTATATACGGGCAAAGGAGAAAGAGGAGTATGTGGTAACCACCAAGGAATATGTCTTCTAAGCGTAGTAGGGAAGGTGTACAGTAGGGTAGTAATTGAGAGAGTGAGAGTGAGAACGGAGAAATGGATAGGCGACGAGCAGGGAGGTTTTAGGAAGGGAAGAGGATGTGTAGATCAGATATTAACCCTGAATTGTGTTGTGGAGAAGTATCTGGAGAATCAACAAAAGGTGTATGTTGCCTTTATGGCCTTGGAGAAGGCCTATGACAGAGTGGATAGAGAAGGTATGTGGAAAGTACTTAGAATATACGGAGTAGATGGCAAGTTGCTGAAAGCAGTGAAGAGCATGTATGAGGGTGCAAAGGCGGCAGTAGGCTACGTGTGGAGAATGAGCAGAGTGAGTTCTTTGACCTGAATGTTGGGTTGAAACAGGGGTGTGTGATGTCCCCATGGTTGTTTACTGTATATATGGATGGAGTCATGAAAGAAATACTAGGAAGAGAAGTGGATGTTTGTGTATCGCTGAAAAGGGAGGGAAATGAGTGGAAGCTGCCTATACTGCTGTTTGCGAATGATACAGTTCTGATGAGTGATAATGAATGGGAGTTGCAGGGTCTGGTAAATGAGTTTGGAACAGTGTGCGAAAAACGGAATTTGAAGGTAAATGCAGGGAAGAGCAAGGTTATGGTCTTCGAAAGGGGTGAAGTCACAAAGTGTGAGGTGAAGTTGAACGGTCAGGCTATGGAGATCGTCAGCTCTTTTAAGTATCTGGGCAGCGTGTTGAGTAAAGATGGGACTATGGATGAAGAAGTGCGGGAGAGGGTACAACAGGGGAAGAGGGTTGTAGGAACGCTGAAAGTAGTAACAAGAAATAGGGTGGTCAGCATGGAAGTGAAGAAGTCCTTGCATGACAGTGTGGTAATTCCGACACTGACTTACGGAAGCGAAGCATGGACGTTTGAGAAGAGACTCAGACCCAAGAGTGGAAGGGGTGGAAATGAGTTACTTGAGAAGTGCGTGCGGAGTTACATGGAGGGATAGACAGACGAATGAGGAAGTAAGAAGGAGGTGTGGTGTAGAGGTAGATGTGCTGGAAAGTGTGAAAAGGAACAACTTGAGATGGTTCGGCCATATGGAACGTATGGAAAGCGAGAGAATGACTAAGAAGGTGTACGAGAGCGAGGTGAAAGGACAGAGAGGCAGAGGTAGACCGAAAGAGAGGTGGAAGGATGGAGTGAGGAAGTATATGGATGAAGGCGGTGCTGGTTGGGAGGAGGGTGTCGACTGACTGGGGACAGAGGTGCATGGGGCCGCCCCCATGCCACCCCTTCGGGGATCACGGCGTCAGGCAATATATATATATATATATATATGTGTGTGTATGTATGTATTTATATATATTATATATACAGTATATATATATATATAAATATATATATATATATATATACTGTATATATATATATATATATATATATATATATATATATACTGTATATATATATATATATATATATATATATATATATATATAATAATACAGTATACAGTATATACTGTATATACAGTATATGCTACGTCACCACCAACAAATCACTCTTCTTCGCCATTATCAACTTTTTTCACCATATTCATCACCACCAACGCAATCCAGCATGCTCTCCACCATCCCTACCACACACCATTTTCATCATCACTACGATCAATATTGATTGATATAGTAAAAATCATCCCTAAAGTACATGGACATCAATGCCCTCGCCAGCACAGTTCTTTTTCCCCATAACTAATATATCCTATCACTACCATCAATATAACTTGTATCATTATACCATCACCAACATAAATTATCTCACAATTATCCATAAAGTACTTCAATATCCCCCTATCACCATGATGACAATCCTTCATCACCACCACCACAGTCCTACCCCACCATCATTACCACAATCTCCCACCACCTCCCCAACATCAACAATGCCAACAACTAGTTAATGAGAGAGGGTTGGTGAGCCCCTCCCAAAGTTATAACATCACTACAATCACAATTACTGTTTTTCACCATGCCACCATCGCCACAACGCTACATCCCCATCATAAGCCTGCATCAACACCATCACAATTTACATCTTCACAAACCTGCCCCAACAAAACCGCAAAGTTCTCACCATCACTATTAATGTTGTTCACTACCCCACCATCATCACCACAACCACCACAGTCCTGCCCCCACCACCACCATTACCAAAAACTCCCCCTCCCCCCCACCATTACCACAAACTCCCCCTACCCCCCTCCACCATTACCACAAACTCCCCCTACCCCCCTAACCTCACTACCCTCCCCCCCCCCCCCCCACCCTACCCCCGGCAGCAGCAGCAACAACATTGCCAACAACCAGTTAATCAGAGAGGGTTGGTGAGCCCCTCCCGCTGTTTTAATCAAAGTTCTGGTCCCGCCTCACCTTCACCGGGTATTATACCTCCACTTCCTTCCTTCTTCCCTCCCTCCCTCCCTCCCTCCCTTCCTTCCTTCCTTCCTTCATTCATGGAGTTGGGCATATTTATTTCCTCATTTATATATATTTGTATATTTTGTTTAGTTTCTTCCCTAGACTCATCGCTCGCCAGGAAAATATCAACACCTAAATGACACGAAAAGTCTTAATATTGACAAAGAAATGGGGCAAAAAGTCTCAATATCGCCAAACTAATTGACCGAACGTCATAAAACCTGAAAGCTAATGGGACTAAACATGAGGAAGAAGGGGGACCAGAAAAACGACCCATCTCCCCTTAACGGAGATATAAGGACATGGGAGAATCCGCACGTCTAGCCTCACAGCTATCCACACTGATATCCATTATGATAGCCACACTACACTGGGACACACGCTGCTATCCACATTGGTACACGCTCTAATAATCAAAGTTGTTATTCCGCCTCACCTTCCCTGAGTAATAAACCACCACCTTACTAAATTTAAAGCGGTATTTACAAAAAAGAAAATCCCTTCGCAGCGCCTAATATCGATCGAATATTTTGGGAATGAGCGTTGTTTACAGAGATTACACGGATTAGCACTCCTATTTCTCAAGCTAACGTAATTTTTCAGGTAATTTCATCCATTAAAGGCTCTGCGAAGGGAAAGAATTGTTTATGAATACCGCTCTAAACCTCCTCCACCTCCCTACCGCACCGCTAGCCATACCGATATCCATATTTTTGCTCACACTTATATCCACACTAATCGGCACACATATAGCCACATCAGTATCCGCCTGGTTAGCTACATCGGTATCCACACTGTTTATCATATTGGGATCCACGCAGACAGCCACCCCCTTTTTTCACACTTCTAGTCACGCTGGTATCCACACTCATTGTAAAGCTGGTATCCATGTTGATAGGTTTACTAATATCCACAGATTCCACACTGATAGCTTCCTTGTGATCCATACTGATAATCTCATTGGAACACGCAATTAATAGCCACAACGTATCCACATTAACAGCCACACCGTATACACATTAACAGCCACACCGTATCCACATTAACAGCCATACCGAATCCACATTAACAGCCACACCGTATCCACATTAACAGCCACACCGAATCCACATTAACAGCCACACCGTATCTATATGAACAGCCACACCGTATCCACATTAACAGCCACACCGTATCTATATGAACAGCCACACCGTATCCACATTAACAGCCACACCGTATCTATATGAACAGCCACACCGTATCCACATTAACAGCCACACCGTATCCACATTAGCAGCCACACCGTATCTTTATGAACAGCCACACCGTATCCACATTAACAGCCACACCGTATCCACATTAGCAGCCACACCGTATCTATATGAACAGCCACACCGTATCCACATTAACAGCCACACCGTATCCACATTAGCAGCCACACCGTATCTATATGAACAGCCACACCGTATACACATTAACAGCCACACCGTATCCACATTAACAGCCATACCGAATCCATATTAACAGCCACACCGTATCCACGTTAACAGCCACACCGAATCCACATTAACAGCCACACCGTGTCTATATGAACAGCCACACCGTATCCACATTAACAGCCACACCGTATCTATATTAACAGCCACATCGTATCCACATTATCAGCCACACCGTATCCACATTAAAACCACGCCGTATGCACATTAACAGCCACATTAATAGCCACACCACATGCACTTAACCCTTTGAGGATAATGCCGTATTTTGACAGTATATTCAGGCTATCATTAGACGATTGTATACGGTGGGAAATATTAGGATTAAGAATATCTCAATTAATCCTCTGATTTCCATATACCCTTCCCAATCTAAATACAATTTTCTAATAATAGCCAAAAAACTGTTAAGGGGAGGTTTATAGTTTGCTCCCTAGACCTCCCTCAAGCTTAAAGAAATATCTACATCACTAATCAAATCAACATTCACACTACTCGATCTACATACTTGTCATATAGATATTACGCGTGTAGCAAACCAGCTCCAGATCACAGTTTATGTACCTCAACCGCAATACTTACTAATTACTAACATTATACCACATTAGCTAAACATAAAATAGAATAAAATAGAAAATAAAAAATAAAAATAGGAAAAAATGGGGATTGGGCCTGAGCATATAGATAGATAGAGAGATAGCTAAACATGAGCAGCAGCATTTCGTGTTATGGTACTGTGCTTCTCAACATTGATATCACAACACCCACATCACAACATCCACACCACAACACCCACACCACAACACCCACATCATGACATCCACACCACAACACCCACATCACAACACCCACACACAACACCCACACAAGCACATCCACACCACACTATAACATAAACACAACCTAACCTGCACGCTACAACATTCACACCAAAATATATACGTCGCTCAACCCCTCTTTACGCCAGAACATCCACACCAGACTACGAAACTAACACGATAAAACCTATATCTCTGCAACTTGGACACGACATCTATTCCACAATATTCGCATTTCACAATTTCATATTACCTCAACATCTACACTATATTGCAATACACTACAATATATGTAACACAACATTCGCATTCCACATTATCCCACACCACTTATCATAACCCCACACCTCCACACCCACCCCACTCCACAAAACCCTCGCCACACAACTACCACCCCCACACCACAGATGCCTTCAATAATCACACCCATACCAATACACTTGCACCACAACATTCACACCACCACCTTCACACTACAAATGCCTTCAATAATCACACCCATACCATTACACCCATACCATTACACTCACACCAAAACATCCACACCACCACCACTACCACACTACTACCACCCCCACACCACAAATGACTTCAATAATCACACCACACCGATACACTCACACCAAGGCATCCACACCACCACCACCACACTACCATCACCCCCACCACTAATACCTTCAATAATCACACCTACATCCACACACCCACACTAATACACTCACACCAAAACATCCCCCCCCCCCCCTCACCCACCCACCACCACAAAGACCTTCGATATCCACCCCTTATTTACCCCCAAAACGCTCCCAAAACTCCAGGCATCCGTTTGAGTTGGACAAAGTTTCCTCTGCAGTTGTGGGTAATATGTTTTTTGGTTCGCTTCCAATGTGTGTAGCTAATGTAGTGTGCTTGTCCCGCCTGCACGCCCGTATTTCTTGCGGGAATGTCGGTCGTGGTCTGGAAACTGTGGGAGTGAACGAAGATTAAGGATCTGAGTGGTAATATGCGCAGATTAGACTAAGGATCTGAGTGGTAATATGCGCAGATTATAGACTAAGGATATGAGTGGTAATATGTGCAGATTAGACTAAGGATCTGAGTGGTAATATGCGCAGATTAGACAGGATCTGAGTGGTAATATGTGCAGATTAGATTAAGGAACTGAGTGGTAATATGTGCAGATTAGACTAAGGATCTGAGTGGTAATATGCGCAGATTAGATTAAGGATCTGAGTGGTAATATGTGCAGATTAGACTAAGGATCTGAGTGGTAATATGTGCAGATTAGATTAAGGATCTGAGTGGTAATATGTGCAGATTAGACTATGGATCTGAGTGGTAATATGCGCAGATTAGATTAAGGAACTGAGTGGTAATATGTGCAGATTAGATTAAGGAACTGAGTGGTAATATGTGCAGATTAGATTAAGGAACTGAGTGGTAATATGTGCAGATTAGATTAAGGAACTGAGTGGTAATATGTGCATATTAGATTAAGGATCTGAGTGGTAATATGTGCATATTAGATTAAGGAACTGAGTGGTAATATGTGCAGATTAGATTAAGGATCTGAGTGGTAATATGTGCAGATTAGACTAAGGATCTGAGTGGTAATATGTGCAGATTAGATTAAGGATCTGAGTGGTAATATGTGCAGATTAGACTAAGGATCTGAGTGGTAATATGCGCAGATTAGATTAAGGAACTGAGTGGTAATATGTGCATATTAGATTAAGGAACTGAGTGGTAATATGTGCAGATTAGACTAAGGATCTGAGTGGTAATATGCGCAGATTAGATTAAGGATCTGAGTGGTAATATGTGCAGATTAGACTAAGGATCTGAGTGGTAATATGTGCAGATTAGATTAAGGATCTGAGTGGTAATATGTGCAGATTAGACTAAGGATCTGAGTGGTAATATGCGCAGATTAGACAGGATCTGAGTGGTAATATGTGCAGATTAGATTAAGGAACTGAGTGGTAATATGTGCAGATTAGATTAAGGAACTGAGTGGTAATATGCGCAGATTAGACCTTTCGGTAGACCATGACACGTTCTTTTGTTTTTATTCTGGCTATTGTTAAACGGATTTTCTCCTGCCAGCGTACCACAACACATTTTCTTTTGCTATATTCTGGCTATTGTTAGACGATTTTTAAGTAGTTGAATGTATCCGTGAAAGCCAAAAGTCTAATTGGGATACAGTATATTCACCCCTTTTTATTTCAATTTCCTTTCTCAGCCGTATAAAATCGTGCAGTGTTAGCAAAGATAAAATACAAATAAAAGCCATATTACTGATAGTGTTAAGGAACCGAGTGTTTGCATGTGAAAGAGAAATAAATATCACACAGTGGCATAAAGGCCCGAGTCTGTATTTGTTGTGCAAATGTCCATCGTATTCTGGAAACTTTGGGTTGCTTACGTCATATCAAACAGGGTATTATCCCCTTCACCACCATTACGTAACTTTCATCCTATTCGGGTTACCATTAGACGATTTTCTTTAGTTTATATTCTACCTATAAGACTCAAATGGGTAAATACGATCTCAATAAACCCTCTTTGTAACATATTGTAGGTCCTTCTTAAACTTCATAAAATCATCTAATTATAGCCACAATCAAAGACAAAAATGTGTCATGGTGCTGAAGGGGTTAAGGAACTGAGTGTGTGAGAGGGAGCTTAAGGGGAGGCAGACCGATTTTCTGGACCCCCTTCTCCCTAATGTTTAGCCCCACTAGTTTTGAGATTATAAGACGTTCGGCTCATTAGTTTGGCGATTTTAACACCTTTCACCCCATTCTCTTGTCAATTTTAAGACCTTTCGTGCCATTTAGGTGTCGAATATTTCATGGTGAGCGATAGCGAGCCTACAGTTTTAAGAGGAACCGGCCACGACATTTTTCTACCGAAAAATGTACAAATTTATCTTGAAGGGGGGTCTAGGGGGTGTTTTTCTAAGCTTGATGGAGGTCTAGGGAGGAAACTAAAAACATATATGAATAAATTACTTAATAGATCAAACAAACGGCCAGTCTCCCCTTAATATTGCAGTTTCCTTGCATGGAAGTTGTAGAATAGGGCCAGCTCTCTAAATATGATTCGGTTTTCTATACATTCCGTGTGTAAACTCAGTGTTCTTGTGTCTGTGTATCCACCCTGTTGTGGATATTTTTGTTTCTGTTTTGTTCTGTCTATTGTTGCGCTTTTGGATGAATCTGATTAATGGTTCTTGTTTTGTTTTGTGTTTACACTTTGGATTTGGTGTGTATTATTCCTGTTCGTATTGTGGTCACATATTATATGTTTTGTTTCCTATAAACTGTACGTTCATAATAGAATTTATCTGTAATATACATATGTTATGGTCATATAATTCGTTCTGTGCATAGTCTGTGTTCGCACCCCTCCCTCTCTCTCTCTCTCTCTCTCTCTCTCTCTCTCTCTCTGGCAACACTCATTCACTAATCTTATTGTTGGAGAACTTTCGCGATTGTATCCTATGTGGCGATAAGAAAGTGCTACGCGGACCACCACCCCAATAAGGTCGAGTTTCCTTCCACGAGCGGTAGGATTTTTCACCCTTATGACTCCCCCTTTTCTGTCTCTCTCCACGAACGAGTAATTTTCACATGGCTATTTTATTTTTGCTCTCTCTCTCTCTCTCTTTTTAGGAATGAAGGCGAGGGCAAGCGGGAGATGGAAAACATGCAAATACTATAATCCTAGAGGAAAGGGGGCGCCGAGTTTTCATGTAATCAGATGAGCTTTTAAACCAGTTGGCGCGGGTGGATGTTATTACGGCGATACTTGTTAAGATGCTCATTTGATACTCTGGGAACTGAATGATGCTTACTTCTTCTACGTTGGTCTTATAATCTACTCACACTTTGGCAAGGAGCTTATGAATCAAATTTCCTAATCCACAGTAAGCATATCAAATAAATAGGACTTACCAGTAAGCACTTGTACGTGCAGACTCATCGGGGTCATATCAATTTATAATAATATTATAATTTTCGAAAGAGGGAATACAAACTGCTAAAAATATGACATTCAAAATAGGATTTAAAGCAAATATATTATAATATGTTGCATTCGAACCAGGATTTGTGTCAGATAAGAAATGAGTATCACATTTTAAAATAAGATAAACAATAGGTTATGCAAACTCTACACATTAGAAAAGGAAACATAGATGACCATACTTAATACCGAAAATCAGGTTCATTTCATATGCATTACCTACAGACATTACATACTAGAATTTCACGTATGAAAAACAGAATATTCAATACAAAAGGATACAATATTAACCCCTTCCGTACCGGCGACGTTTTTGTGTTGTATTCTAGCTATATTTAGACGATGTTGTGCAGTTTAAGAAGGATCTGCGGTAGTAAAATGATTTAGTGAGATAGTTCGAAGCCTGTTAATTGCTGGAGGCTCTTTTAAAACGGAAGAAACTCGTCTAATAGAAGCTAAAATAACGCTAAAGAGAAGTCACCGGTACAGAAGGGGTTAATACATACGAATAACGTTCCTAATGGTTGCGGCATTTTTAAATCCATTATTTGTTGTCATGAACGTGCAGTAGGTTACTGTACATATACATAGAATATTATAAAAGAATAACATACTTGCATGACAAAGAGGACTTGATACCTTCTAGTATTGTGTCCTCGAAAAATAATTTACATTCATTTATCTATAGGCAATGGGAAAAAGTGTTAGTATAAACGAATAAGGTCACTTGATAAATACATTTACTGCAGCAATACATACATTTAAACTAGTCATAGAATAGGTCTAGGTCAATTGTCTTGAAGATAAGTATTTATTTGACATTTATAGGTAGAAGTGTACACTGGTTGTCTAGTTTTGTTGAAATATTTATCCATAAATGATAACCTCTAAATATTAAATGTTTTATGAACCATATATGTTCTGCCTCTTGGGTTACGCAAATTACTTCTCTGCCCAGTAGTACAAAGGTGTACCTGTTCGATTGCACTAACCCTTTCTGTACCGGTGACTTATTTTGTTCAGCTAAAATTAGACGATTGTATGAAGCTTAGGAATGGTATATGTATAGCTAAAAGGATTAATTGAGATATTCTGTAACCTTTAAATTAAAAGATGTCCTTCTTAGGCTGAATATAATCGTCTAATAGTTGCCAGAATATAACGAAAAAGGACGTCACCGGTAGTTAATGGCTTAAACATATTCAAAACTCTGGTAATCAAATTGTTCATGAATTTGAATATATATTTTCCAATGCAAAATGTATATACTTTCGACAATGGCAAAAATTTAAGGGATTTATAATGGGGCTGTATGGTCTCTATAATGGTCGGTCTCTATAATAATGGTTGATGATTAAGCTCACAACCAGCACACATGCAATACTTATATGTGAAACCCAAGGGAGGGTTTGATTCTCTATAAGCATTGAATGTGTGCGCTGGTTGCATAGAGCTTTCATGTGACCTTCTATGATATCTTAATTTGGTGTTTTAGCGACTTTTGTTGAGGTAATACAGGGATTTGTGGATTCCAAAAGCATTGGGGAGATTGTAGACACCAATCGAGCAAGGCAATACCCTGGGAAGGCCTTTAGGCATGTGATAAGGAGTCTGGCTTCCCTCACTGTTTCTGTTTGTGTCTCACCTACACAGACACTAATCCAGCGAACTCTCTCAAAAATATCCTCCTCCTATTCATTTCACTACACTTAGTAAACACGCCAAGCTCCTCTCTAATACACCACAATTTTGTAAAAAAAAAAATAATAATAATAATAAAAATGGCATCGAATATACCTGCCTCAAAATCCCCGGAGGGGGGGGACCTTAAATTCCCTCAAAATCAATCTTCCTTCGCCTGACGATGCATCAAAATGTTCTGGACCACGACCTGTCACTCTTACGATCAATTTGTGTAACATTCGCGGTCATTCCCATACCTTTCCCTTTGTTGAACACCCCCTCTCCTCAAACAAACCTGATCTTCATTTCCTCACAGAGACTCGGGTGTCTGAAGCAACTGCCAGCATCCCCTTCTCTGTATCCTCCTACTTTCTATATCCTAGTTTCCAAGCCAAAGGAGGAGGATGTGTGTATGTGCACAACAAACTCACTTGCTCTTGCGTTTCCGACTTCGACGTTTCTGAATTCTCAACTTTATAGCTCAAACTTCCCTGTCATTCTTACACTAAATGTTTCTGTGTTGTCTACCTATCCCCTATCTTTACTGACTTTCCTCAACTCTCTGACTATCTAAACTCTAAAATGGAACACATCCTATCGATCTTCCCTTTCTCTGAAATCTCCATCTTAGGAGATTTCAATGTTCACCACCGCCAAAGGCTCTCCTTTCATTTCACTGACCAACCAGGTGAAGAAGCCTACTACATCTTTTCTATCCTAAATGACCTAAAGCAGATAATCCAGCATATTACTCGTACTCCTGACCGCCTTGGAGATTGGTTCAACATCCTTGACTTATTTATAATCTCTAATAATTCAGCTTACGCTGTAAATCTTTTCTCTCCTCTGCTCACGGAGGCCATGAAAGCAATAATCATTCCATGGGATATCAAAGAAGTTCTGCCGAAGAGCCTCCTATTCAGCAGCGCCAAAGTACATAAACGGGTCGAACTCGTAGCGGGTCGAATTCTCCAATTCTCTCTAGATAGATAGATAGATAGAGAGATAGAGAGAGAGAGATAGTCAGTCAGTCAGTCATAATTTTATTTCATAAAAAGACATATACATACACTTTTTACAGAGTTATTTACGTAATCTACATTAAGCTAAAAGTCCTTAGCGCATAGTTGGTTCTGTGTTCTGTACATAAACAATTCTTGATCTGATATCATTGATATTAGATAGATAGATAGATAGATAGATAGATAGATAGATAGATAGATAGATAGATAGATAGATAGATAGATCGATAGATAGATAGATAGATAGATAGATAGATAGATAGATAGATAGATAGATAGATAGATAGATAGATAGATAGATAGATAGATAGATAGATAGAGATAGAGAGAGATAGATAGATAGAGAGAGAGAGATAGTGAGAGAGAGAGAGAGAGAGAGAGAGAGAGAGAGAGAGAGAGAGAGAGAGAGAGAGAGAGAGAGAGAGAGAGAGAGAGAGAGAGAGAGAGAGAGAGAGAGAGAGAGAGAGAGAGAGAGAGAGAGAGAGAGAGAGAGAGAGAGAGAGAGAGAGAGCGAGAGAGAGAGAGAGAGAGAGAGAGAGAGAGAGAGAGAGAGAGAGAGAGAGAGAGAGAGAGAGAGAGAGAGAGAGAGAGAGAGAGAGAGAGAGAGAGAGAGAGAGAGAGAGGAGAGAGAGAGAGAGAGAGAGGAGAGAGAGAGAGAGAGAGAGAGAGAGAGAGGAGAGAGAGAGAGAGAGAGAGAGAGAGAGAGAGAGAGAGAGAGAGAGAGAGAGAGAGAGAGAGAGAGAGAGAGTGAGTGAGTGAGAGTGAGAGTGAGTGAGTGAGTGAGTGAGTGTGAGTGAGAGTGAGTGAGTGAGTGAGTGAGTGAGTGAGGTGAGTGAGTGAGTGAGTGAGATAGCACGTGAGTAGATAGATAGATAGATAGATAGATAGATAGATAGATAGATAGATAGATAGATAGATAGATAGATAGATAGATAGATAGATAGTCAGTCAGTCAGTCATATTTTTATTTCATAAAAAGACATATACATACACTTTTTACAGAGTTATTTACGTAATCTACATTAAGCTAAAAGTCCTTAGCGCATAGTTGGTTCTGTAGATAGATAGATAAATAGATAGATAGATAGATAGATAGATAGATAGATAGATAGATAGATAGATAGATAGATAGATAGATAGATAGATAGATAGATAGATAGATAGATAGATAGATAGATAGATAGATAGATAGATAGAATAGATAGATAGATAGATAGATAGATAGATAGATAGATAGATAGATAGATAGATAGATAGATAGATAGATAGATAGATAGATAGATAGATAGATAGATAGATAGATAGATAGATAGATAGATAGATAGATAGATAGATAGATAGATAGATCGATAGATAGATAGATAGATAGATAGATAGATAGATAGATAGATAGATAGATAGATAGATAGATAGTAGATATATGAGAGAGAGAGAGAGAGAGAATATCATGAAGTAGACAGAGAGATAGAGACAGATAAAAAGACAGCCACCAGAGATCATGGAGAGAGACAGACTTGGCAGAGACGAGAAACCTTACTTGGCTAATGGTGTTTTCAATTTGCTCCATTTTCACCCTAACCCCCTCAGCGAGCACCTCTAATGCTCTCTTTCTCAAGTGATGGACTTCACTCACTGCACACGCTAATATAATTACCTATAAGAAATTTATATTTGTTAACTGTAGTTATATACAGTATATTCTGTATATATAATGTAATTATATATATATATATATATATATATATATATATATATATATATATATATATATATATATATATATATAATATAACAGTATATATACTGTATATATATACATAATTATATATATTACTCGGTGCTGTCTCCAACGTGATATCAGATCTCACTCTATCTATGTAATCTGCTATGCTATCCTTGTCTTCTACTTTGGAGCTATGCTAGAATTAGGTCCTGATCATCTCGTTTGGATCGTAAGATCTGTGTGGTCAGTGTACTTGTGTAAACTTCTGTAAATCCCATACACTCACGCTCACTCTCACATACATACACACGGGCGCGCACGCTCACTAAACTAACCAAAACACAAAATACCTTAATAATTAATGCAAGGCAAAAATATATATGTTCTAAAAACTCCTCCACATACCGGTTCTCATTTTACAGTGCAGTAAGGTGACACTGAACACTTATCACCCATAAAATAACGCCCTCAAAAACGTTAATTGACATCCGGCTTGACTCGTACAGCATTAACGTTTTATCTCCTGGAAAAAAAAAAACGTTGCCTTCCATGTCCCACTTTGCTGATTTCCCAATAAGGGTGCTCGAGGTGACGTCATAAGCATAGTTAAGGGGACCGACCTGCTTTTTCTCTCTGGGTTATATCCATTCGGCCCCATTCAGCCTACTATTTTAAAACGTTTGTCCCCATTCAGGTATCGATATTTTCCTGGCGAGCGAAAGCGAGCCATCATTGTATGGAGAAATCCGGCTTCGCCGGAGAAATTTTTCTACCAAAAAATGTACAAATTAAGTCAGCTGTCTAAAACGTAATCCAAAATATGCTGGTTCGCTATCGCTCGCCAGGTTTAAATTGACACCTGTATGAGGAAAAACGTCTTAAAACAGTAGGCTGAATGAGGTCGAATAGCTACTAACCGGAACAAAAAAAAAAAACGGTTCGGTCCCCTTAACCAACACCTTCCATTTCATTCGGGTTATCATATGACAATTGTATTAAGATAGGAAGGGATCTGTGAGAGTCAAAGGGATACGTGAGCCGTGTGTTATCCTGTGAATGTTAGAGATCCTTCCTAAACTGTATAAAATCGTTTAGTGTTAGGAAATATATAAATGAAAACAGCCTCCTCGAATACTGAAAGGGTTAAGGTGCCTTGAGAGACCTAGTTAGCCCCTTCACTTCGACATTCTTAAATACCGGTTCATCCCTATTTATTCAGCATAACTGTATTAATTATTGTCATTCATGGATTTCCCCTCATTTTACAGGAGGCCGATTTTTGTTTCTGTTTCTTGTTCCTTATAAGTTCATTCCAAGTCTTCATTTTCAAGCATTCTCTTTTTCCCTTCCAAGTGCTAATTTCAACCTTCTACTGTATATATTCCCCTTATATTTCAATCTTCTACTGTATATTCCCCTTATATTTTGTCCATACACGTAATCCTATTCCTTCCCCTAATACCTTCCACCACCTTCTCGCGTTCTTCCTTCTTATCCTTGTCAATATCCTCCTCTGGTTCTTCCTTTTTTTTTTGTCCTCTTCTTCCTCATATTACTTTTCCTTCCCCTCTTCCTCCTACATACGTATGCTTCTCCCTGTCTTCCCATTGTCCTCTGTTGTTCCTGTTGCTTCTTCTCTTCTTGTCCTCCTCTCTTTCTTCCTCCTACATTCGCTTATCCATGTCTTGTCATCGTCCTATTCTGACACTTCTTCTTCTTCCTCCTCATTTCCTCGTCTCTCTCTTCCTCGTACACACTTCTCTCCGGCTTCTCATCGTTTCTCCTTCCTTCTCCATATTTGCTTCCTCTTCTACTTTCTGCTTCTCCACCTTCTCTGTGCCTCATCTTCCTATTCCTCTACATACATTTTTCTGTCATGTCTCCAGCAAATCACTCCCATTTTCTCCTAACTCCAAACATCGTGTTATCTCCCCATTGTTTCCTCAAATGCACACCCCCTCTATCCCAACCCTAAACATTTCCACCTTGTCTCTCAAAAGCACAATCCTTACTCTCCCAACCCGAAACATCCCACCATCAACCCTTCTGTCTCACCATAACACACCCTTCCTCTCCCAACTTCAATCATATCCCCAAATACACACACCTCTCTCTCAACTCCAATCATATCCCCATATATCCCTGTCTCCCCTCTTCTCCCAACCCCAATCATCCCCATTGCATTCCCCCACCTTTCCCCCACCCCTCCATAACCCCACCACCATCATCATCTCCTCCACCCCGGACTCCAAAATTCTTTAACAAGTGTATACGAAAGAAAATGATGTTTGGGTAAAATATTAAAAGGAAGGCCCCCGCTACACCTACACCGTTGACCAATATTACATCGTGTCCGTCCCGCTGATTCTAATCAAACTTTTCCCATTTTCCATTATGCTCGCCTGGTGTGAGGATAATGAAAACGGGAGCGAGAGGCAGCGGGGACGATTCTTTATGCGTGGTGACAAGTGGGGGAGAGAGAAGTAGTAGTTGGCAGGAAAGGAGATGAGAATGTGAAAGGAATAGGGAGAAAAGAAGAGAGGAATAAGAGAAAATAAGGAGAGGCAATGGGCCAAAGGAAGTAAAGTTATAATAAATGGTGGCAAGTTATGGAAAGAAAAGTAATATTTGGAACGAAAGATCTGAATAGGACGGAGAGAGAGAGAAGGGAATAACGAGAGTAGGACCTGAAAATGAGGAGAAAAAGGAGAAAAGAAAGTAAGAGAAAATAGGAAAGGGAGGAAATTAGAGGTAAAGGGTAACACATAAATATGTGGTGACCAGTGAGGAAGAGGGGTAGTAGCAATTGGAAGGAAATGAGAAAGTCAAAGGAACAAGGACAAAATAGAGGTGAAAGGCAAAAGGAGCAAGTGAGTAAGCGACGGAGTATGAAGGAGAAGCAAACGGAACAAGGAAATAGTCAATAATGAGTAGTAACAGAGATTGAGAAAGGGGAAAAGAGAAAGGGGGGTTGAGAAGGAGAAAGGAACATTTGTAAGAAGAGAAGGGCAAAAGAAAGGGAGAGGCAAACAGAGCAAGGAAGTAATGAAATCGTAATGTTGGATGAGAGAAATAGTAGAAGGAAGGAGAGGAGAGGAGGTGAAAAGGAGAGAGAGGAACGGGAATACAGACAAAATTAAATCGGATAGTCAAAAGGATCAAGGAAGACGTCTATTGGAGGAAGAAAAAGGTGTAATGCAAGAAAGTAGGGAAATATAAGCAGTAACAAAATAAGAATAGGAAGGAAGGAGAGAAGAAGAAATGAGAAAGGAGTAAGGAATGAGGGGAGAAAACCATGAGAAAAGAAAAT
The DNA here is from genome assembly GCA_032716605.1 of Paralithodes platypus. Classification (NCBI taxonomy): domain Eukaryota; kingdom Metazoa; phylum Arthropoda; class Malacostraca; order Decapoda; family Lithodidae; genus Paralithodes; species Paralithodes platypus. The sequence continues at coordinate 51,832,178 of CM064480.1, read as the reverse complement.
ACAGGAGCAAGAAAAAGAGAAACCAAATTTAAAGGAGAGGCAAAGTAAGCGAGAAAGTAAGAAAACATAAATTGTGACAAGTAGGTTGGAAGGAAGAGAGAAGGAGAAGTGGAAAAGAGTAAGAAAGAGGAGGAAAAGTGGAGTAGAGTAAGAAAGTAAACAAACAAAGAAGAAGAAGCGCAGTAGGAAAGGATGGAATGAGTAGGTGAAATAAAATGGAGTAGTTAAAGGAAGTAGGAAAAAGTTAAAAGTAGAGGCAAACGCAGCAAGGAAAAGGGAAATGAGAAAAGAGAGGACTAGGAGCGAGAGAGATAATAAAGAATAAATACTAAAGACAAAATGTGCGGGGAAAGAATAGACACGAGAGTCAAACTTAATACATAAGAAAAACATAATGAAAGGCTACATCAGCAAGAACGAGTTAGGAAAGAATAACAACTAGAAACAAAATAAGAAAGAAAGTGGGAAAAAGGAGACAGAGAAGATGGGAAATTTTAGCTTTATAGGGGAGTTATGAATAAAAGAAGAACTAAGGAGGAGCGAAGATAATTGCAAATATCTGAATAATAATAATAATAATAATAATAATAATAATAATAATAATAATAAATAACATAAATGTACTCTTAATGCGATTTTACTGAGCTTTACAAGGCTATGTATCAACTAAAAGAGTACAGTCTATCTCATGTAACCCTCTGACTTCCAAAATTATGTCCTAAACTGAAAGTAATCGTCTACTGATAGCCAAAATATAAGGAAGAGAATCGTCAGTGTATAATGGAAAGGGTTAATAAATAGCACTGAATGAAAAGGTTACTGCATTCCATGAAATCTTTTAAGGGGGGTCACCGGTTTTTATTTATCTTTCTCTCCTTTTCTCTCTTTCCCTGGCTTGTATCCATTCGGCCCCATTCAGCCAACTGTTTTAGGACGTTTATCCCCATCCAGGTGTCGATGTTTCCCTGGCGAGTGATAACGAGCCAGCATCGTATGGAGAATTCTATCGAAAAATGTACAAATTTAGCTTGCTGTCAAAACAAAAAAATATATATGCTGGCTCGCTACCGCTCACCAGAAAAATATTGACACCTGGATGGGGGTAAACGTCTTAAAACAGTAGGCTGAATGGGACCGAATGGATACAAGCCAAAGAGAGAGGGAGAGAAAGAGAAAAAAAGCGAGGTGGGCTCCCTTAACCCCTTGTGGGTTATGCCGCGTATTGACAGTTTTTTCTTGCTATCATTAAGCGATTGTATACAGCTTAGCAAGGATCTGTGGGAATTTTAAAGGGTAAAGACTATCTCAATTAACCCTCTGACTTCCATAATATTATACCCTTCCTAATCTGCATAAAATCGTCTAATGGTAGCCAGAGAACAGAACAGAAGTGCGTCATCATATCCTGAATGGGTTAATAAGGTGACAGTTTTGCGTAATGACATATTTGCAAAAAAGGATAAAATTATGAAATGTGGATAAGAATGAATGAAAGAGATCTATGTTAGCTCTTAATAAGATGAATAATGAATATATATACAAACACAAAATAATAATATGATGAATTGACCACTTGCTAGTTTCAGGCTATAAGTAAGTTGGAGCCGTAAACATCGATATTAAATGGATATGCAAAACTAATGTAAGTTTCTGATGGATAGAAAGTATGTTGAATTAGAGTTTGCGTGTTTAGGCCTATACAGTATATGCACTACAACCGTATTATACCTGTTAATTATACTAAATACCAATGCCTACGGCTCCAACTTCCTTATAGCCCGAAACTTGCAAGTGGTCAATTTTAATTCATATTATCACCAACCCACCAATTAAACCTAATTAATGAAATCAATTAAACTAATAATGATAACAGAGAAGCAAAGATGTGTGCGGGGTGTTGTAAAAGATATCATAACCCGTTATCACACGAGCGCTTTTTTTCCTGGGCTTTTATCTTCAACACTGGTCTGGTAATTTATTTGGTAAGCTTTTTAAATCATTAGGTCACCTAAATTAATATTTTTTTTGCTGTGTTTTGGATACCAGTGTTAAATATCCCATAAATGTTGCCGGAAATATTAGACTATCGGATATTGATGACAAAATATCTCCTTTAAATCCCCCTGATTAAGAAGGATGTTAAACAGGAATAGCACCGAAGTCAATTTATAGATCGATGCTTTAGTAAGAAACTAAAGAGCTTTAATCGACATAAAACTGAGGGAAACAAAAACAATATGATGATTAAGAGCAGAAGCGAAGTAATCTATCTGTGTGGTGTATTCTAATATATATATATATATATATATATATATATATAATATTTAAAAAAACAAAACAGATATGGTGATGAATAAGAATAGCAATGACTGATAAATAATAATGTTAACGTGATGAACAATAGAGTCTCCACTTCATTAAGGGAGGTTTTTAGTTAGTTCCCTAGGCCTCCATCAAGCTTAAAATTACACCCTCTAGGCCCCCTTTCAAGATAAATGTGTACATTTTTCGGTAGAAAAATTTCCCGGCCAAAGGCCGGTTCCTCTTAAATTACAGGCTCGCTATCGCTCGCCAGGAAAACATCGACACCTAAATTGCATGAAAGGTCTTAAAATTGACAGAAATGGGGCGAAAGTTCTTAATTATGGTGCGAATGTCTTAAAATATAAAAAACAATGGGGCTAAACATGAGGGAGAAAGGGGTCCAGAAAAAAATCCCTCAAGTGGATATCTCGGGTTAAGGGGAGGTGGGCGTATTTATTTGCTTATTGTTTTATCTTTTTATCATTTTTGGTGTCCTCCCCAGACCTCCTTCAACCTGTGAAAAACACCCCCTAGACCACCTTCAAGACAAATGTGTATATTTTTCGATAGACAAATGTCCCGGCCGAAGGTTGGTTACTCTTAAAATTACAGGCTCGCTATTGCTCGCCAGGAAAAAATTGACACCTAAATGGCACGAAAGGTCTTAATATTGACAAAGAAATGGGGTGTAAAGTCTTAAAATCGACAAACTAATGAGCTGATCGTCTTAAAATAAAATATAACAATGGGGCCAAATACAAGGGAGAAGAGGGCCAGAAAAACCAGCCAATCCCCCCTTAAATTCACCACCTGTTCTACAATCACACTCGGATTCAGAATGAAAATAAACACTTACCTTTCTATTACTGGACCCATGGTAACTAATGAACATTGCCTGAATAAAGGGGCATATGAAGGGAGCCCACTTCGCTTTTGTTTTCTCTTTCTCTCCTGCTCTCTTTGGCTTGTATCCATTCGGCCCCATTCAGCCTACTGTTTTAAGACGCTTACCCCCATCCAGGTGTCAATATTTTCCTGGCGATCGGTAGCGAGCCAGCATATACAGTATATATATTTGTTTTGACAGCAAGCTAAATTTGTAAAAATTTTGATAGAAAAATTTCTCCGGCGAAGCCTGATATTTCCATACAATGCTGGCTTGCTATCGCTCGCCAAGAAGAAATCGACACCTGGTTGGGGATAAAAGTCTTAAAACAGTTGGCTGAATGGGACCGAATGAATACAAGCCAGGGAAAGAGAAAGGGAGAGAAAAAGAAAAGAAAACGGTGACCCCCCTTAAACTGGCGACTATTGTGTTGGTGGTGAGTAAACATTCAGTGACAGCTACAATAGTGTTATGTATACTTTCCTCAATCATAAAGGACAATTTCGTAACCAATTTCGACAATTCTGAACATTGATGGACGTTTTCCCATTGATCCCCATGATGATTTTACTTCGAATAGAAAATATATGTTGGCAAATGTCATATTCAAAAGAGTAAAATCAACCAGAGAACCACATGCGATCAACTCTCTCGACTGTCGGAATTGGTTGCGAAAAATATTGTTTGCAATGACGAAAAGTAAGGTGGAAAGTGCTTCGTTCTAACAAATAATACAATGAGCTATATGCCCCACTATAAAGCCCTCCCCCACAAGACAATGAGGCACCGCAACATGAGGTCTATCTTCATTGGCTTCATGGGTCTCATTAATGAGGCCCTGGAGGGGGGCTGATGAGGAGGGGGCTACTGGGTGGGGGAGGGCGGGGGGGGGGGGGTTTCATGTGTGGGTGGGGAGGGATAGTTCACCTTTGGGATGGATTATTATTTATTATTTATTTATTTTTTAGTTTCCTCGCTAGACCTCCCTCAAGCTTAGAAAAACACCACATAGACCCCCTTTCAAGATAAATTTGTACATTTTTCGGTTTCTAGGTTCCTTCTAAAATTAGAGACTCGCTTTCGCTTGCAAGGAAATAATTGACACCTAAATGGCACGAAAAGTCTTAATTATGACAACAAAATAAGGCGTAAGGTCTCAAAATCGCCAAACTAACGGCGAACGTCTTAAAACCTCAAAACTAATATGCTAAACATGAAGGAGAAGGTGGTCCAGAAAAGGCGAGTACTACCCCCTTAATGAGGTCCTGGAGGGGGGGCTGCTGTGGGGGGGGGGGGGAGAGGGGATGACCGGACAACTCAACCAGTGGACCATTTCAACCAGTAGCTCTCGACCAGTACCAAATCAACCAATACGGTTAGGTTATAGGTTAGGCTAGGTTAGTACTATATTTTGGCACTGGTTTGGTTGGTCTTGGTTGATTTGGCACTGGTTGAGAGCTACTGGTTTAAATGGTCTACTGGTTGAGATGTCCGGGAACCGAGAGAGAGAGAGGTATAGGGGGGAAGGGGTTTCGTGGGTGGGGAGGGAGAGTTCACCTTTGGGATGGATGGGGGAGGGGAAAGTGGGATGAGAAGGGGAGGATATCCAGCAACTAAAGACATTTCTATGGTACTGCCTACTACAATCTCAGTAGTACCTACCTCAATCTGTGCTCTAATTTAATGAATGATTAACTCAACAAATCAATGATACAAAATGAATGAAACATGTTTTAATTGATGATTACTTGAATTAACAATTAAATAGATGAATGATTGAATTAATTAACAAATATATACATGATTGAATGAAGGAGTGGGTGGATATTATAATTAAAGGATTGTTTGCCAATTGGACCAGTAACAAATTGTGCTGTACACAAGATGCATCTTCGTTTCTTTTTGTTTTTTTAAGGCAGGAGATTGTGTGAATATAATATGGATATGTTATCTGGACGAAGATTTGTGTTCCAATAGATGTGTGGATTATAAACTATATATTTGTGTTCAAATAGATGTGTGGATTATAAACTATATATTTGTGTTCCAATAGATGTGTGGATTATAAACTATATATTTGTGTTCCAATAGATGTGTGGATTATAAACTATATATTTGTGTTCCAATAGATGTGTGGTAAACTATATTGGTTATAAACTATATATTTGTGTTCCAATAGATGTGTGGATTATAAACTATATATTTGTGTTCCAATAGATGTGTGGATTATAAACTATATATTTGTGTTCCAATAGATTGTGTGGATTATAAACTATATATTTGTGTTCCAATAGATGTGTGGATTATAAACTATATATTTGTGTTCCAATAGATGTGTGGATTATAAACTATATATTTGTGTTCCAATAGATGTGTGGATTATAAACTATATATTTGTGTTCAAATAGATGTGTGGATTATAAACTATATATTTGATTTGTCTTCGAAAATCTGTCCTAAGTTATGATAGGCTTTTAGGAATAACGGTTACATGCGACATAGCCACTCATTAGCCGCATATATCTCATACTTGATATATTGTGTGCTCCCTCTAAACAACAATGTTTTGTTAGATGTGAATGATTATAATCAAGGAAACATGAGGCATGTTGATTTTTTTTTAAGTAAATGAGATGCAAAACTATGACGTGAGAAATAGAACTATTATGTAGGAAGACAGAGGCTAGAGAGTGAGGGATATAGCCTATAGTGCAGGTAAAGGATGAGGGTGATAATAGTCGCTTCCCATGATTAAAAACAATGGCAATATATAATAGACAATCCTATCAAAGGGTTAGGGAGAGTAGGAGATGAAGCAACGAGTACGAATAAACTGTGAGAAATTAGTAGGTAGTACATTATAATTTTCATCAGTTTGAGAATGAATTGTGAGAGTCAGGGGATTGATTGATTGGTAAGACTGTACCCCGCTTCCTATACAACTTTCCAATGTTGAACACAATCGACAGATAACCATAGTATAAGAGAAGAAGGTCATCCTAGTATAATGAAAGGGTTAACAGAGAGAGATAGAGAGACGCCACCTAGTATGATCCATGAGTGCTAGTGAGCCAATCCTGCAGATTATCCCTTTTCCATTCATCAGGTGAGGCATTCCGAGGTTGGAGAGGGGTGCGGGGGGCTTGATCAGAGGGGGAGACACGCCCCCTGCAATGCCAAGAGGGGGGCAAGAGGATTAGGAATAATAATGGGTGTGGAGAAGATGGATGATCAGAATTAGGAGAAGAGTTGCAAGTCAAATTCAAATAATTGAATACTTAATAGGGGATGGATTTGTGTAAGCTTAAGGCAGCCCACCTCGCTTTTTTCTCTTTCTCTCCCTCTCTCTTTGGCTTGTATCCATTCGGCCCCATTCAGCCTACTGTTTTAAGACGTTTACCCCCATCCAGGTGTCAATATTTTCCTGACGAAGCCAGTATATATACAGTATATGTGTATTTGTTGTAGCAAGCTAAATTTCTCCGGCGAAGCCGGATTTCTCTATACACCTGGATGGGGATAAAAGTCTTAAAACGGTTGGCTGAATGGGGCCGAATGGATACAAGCCAGAGAAAGAGAGAAAAGGAGAGAAAGAGAAAAGAAGCAGGTCACCCCTCTTAATCCATCCTCTTACAAGATTGCGAACGTGGAAGGAACTGCGCGAAGGGTTAAGCTGAAAAAGACGTGGAATTGGGTTCTACGATCTGATCTCAAATTTGAAAATTTGACAAGTGAGGTGGCCCAGAACAGGGTTGCCTGGAATGCTGCCAATAGGATGAGGAGAGAAACCAATCTTCTTATTAATCACTCTTAACCCATACAGTACCACTGTACTAGGGTCGTCTTTTTCATCCTATTCTGGCAGCTAATAGACGATTTTATTCAGCTTAGGCAGGACCTCTAGCAATATATAAGGGTTATTATTGTATGTATGTATGTATGCATGTATGTATGTATGTATGTAGGTAGGTAGGTAGGTAGGTAGATAGGTAATGGCTGAAGGATAGAAGAAAGTTAACCCTCTCAATAACAATGTGCCATTTTCATTTTATTTTGGTTGACACTAAACGATTATACTTGGCCTGTTAATGACCTATAAACACCAAAGGGGTAACAACATATCTTCATTAACCCTTTAAATCTTCCTAAGTTAAATAAAAAAATCGTCTGATAATTAAAATATACCATAGATATAATTTGCGCCATCTGATTGAAAGATTTATAGGAAAGAAGGATATCTATAGTCTATTCGCTGTAAGTAGGCGAAAAATTATTAACTCTATCCTCTGTAACTCAAAAAGGGCTGAAGCAAATTGGCTGTAAATTTCCACATCTAATCCTTGACTAACTCTTCCCAAATGGTATTAATATTAGCTCGATTACTCTAGTCGTTTTTGAGTTACAGAGGTTAGAGGTCATGATTTCTCGCCTACTTACAGCGAATAGACTATAGTAAGACTGTGCGTCGTTAGGAGAGAGAGATAGATACTTATATGGAGGTATGATAACCGACTGATACAAAAGCGGAAAAGAGATTATATTTTGATTATATTAACAGAATTAGGTTTGGTTGAACACAAAACTAAATTAATCGCCCAATCAGTGTATGAAAGAGGTTTAAGAAATCAGACATCGAATTGTACATAAATATATATATATATATACAGTATGTGTATAGTTTTATACGTATTCATTAATCTACGTAAGGATAACTGGCACTTCAAAATTATATATGGATTGTCCCTAATGCATATTATTTTAACATATAACAAAATCTAATAAAAACAATGGACTAATAAATACCTATGAGAGAGAGAGAGAGAGAGAATCGGAAATGGAACACAATGACCAGGAGGAAATGGAAATAGAAAGTGGTTCGGTGCATAGCGGGGAAAAAATCGGAGAACCTACAAAAAGAGAGGACTAATAGAAAGAGAAAAAATATGCGTAGATACTGTATGAAGCTAGGTATATATAGGAGTGTGTGTACTGTGTATATATATATATATATATATATATGCAGAGAGAGAGACAGAGAGAGAATGTGTGTGTGTGCGCGTCCGTGTGTGTGTGCGCGTCCGTGTGTGTGAATTAAGAGGAGAGAGCAGGTAGCAGACAGTCCCCTGGGAGGCCGCGTTAATATACTATGGGTGACATAAATTACTGCTTGAATTATGCCAAATTTATTGAATATTGGACATGTAACTCACCCTCTCTTGGACATTATCACCCCATTGTTGAAGCTCTACCCCCCTCCCCCCCCCCCCCTCCCCTCCCAGTGAACATTCTATTTTGTAACTGTTGTATTTACTATTTAGTATGATGATGTATGTAAATGTGTAGAGAGGCTATACCCTGTTCCAAATGGGTAGTCCAGAAATCGTGAACCCTAACCTCTGTAGCTCAAAAAGGGCTAGAGTAAATGGGCTGTAAATTGCCAAACCTATTCCCTAGGTGACCCTTCCCAAGTGGTAGAAATATTAGCTTTATTACTCTAGTCGTTTGTGAGTTATAGAGATTAATGTTAAAGAGCTTGGGCAAAATTACTTGGAACTGGGTCTAGTCACTCTAGTGGTTATAATAGTGAGCCATGCTATGTAATGTGTAGTGCATTCCATTCAATTTGTTTCCATCAATGTTCGTTCTCTGTGTTTCATCTCCTAGTATTATCTCTGCCTTTCCCAACATTCATTCTTGTCATCATTTTATTTCACACCTGTTTCCGCTTCTTCCTTTTCTTGTACCCTTCATTTTCTTATCATGTTCTCTATCAGTTATTTTCTTTTTTCCCTCGTCATGTACTTTAACCCTTTGAGTACCAGCGACGTGTGTTATATATTATTCTAACTATATTTAGACGATATTAAGCAGCTTAGGAAGGATTTGTGGTAGTTAAAAGGGTTGGAAGAGATCTATTGAGGTCATATTATTGATAAAGGTTCTTCCGAAGCTGAATGAAATCGTATAATAGTTGCCAGAATCTGATAAAAATTACGTCCCTGGTACTGAATGGGATAATTACCTTTGCTTTCCCCTTGTGTTCACTAATAATACGGTTCCTGTTCCATTTTCTTTTTATCTTCCCTTATATAGTCCATGGGCCAGGGTGATTTTCGGTACTAGCAGATTAGACTTAAGGGGAGATGGGCTTATTTATTTGATTAGTGTTTGGGTTTCTTAAATAGTTTTTGTTTCCTCCCTAGACCTCCATTAAGCTGTAAAAACAACCCTTAGGGCCCCCCCCCCCCCATTCAAGTTAAATTTGTACCTTTTTCAGTAGAAAAATGTCCTCTTAATGTTACTCTTTAAAATTACAGGCTCACTATCACTAGCCAGGAAAAAATCGAAACCTAAATGGCACGTAAGGTCTTATTATTGACAAAGAAATGGGGTGTTAATTCTTAAAATCTCCAAACTAATGGGCCGAACATCTTAAAATGAAAATAAAATCAATGGGGCTAAACACAGATAGAAGGGGTGCCCCAAAAAATACAGCCCATCTCCCCTTAACGCATTTTTTTTTTTTAAGACAAAATATAGAGGAGGTAAACACAAAGACAAAACAAAAAAGGTTCATGTGCCTAAAGGCATCCTCCATTTATAACATGTTTGTAACAATTGGACTTTAACTGTTGTTTATAAATTTGTGGAAAGCAACTCCTAGGAAGTTAATTCCAGAGAGCAGAACTTCTGGGGACAATTGAATTTTGATAAGCGGAAGCAGTAGGCTACATTGTGGAGGAGAGAGTGTGAATTCATGGTAATTTCCAGCTACCTCAGTTCTGCGGGGAAAGATGAGGAGAGGTGGTCCAATTGAAGCAAGTTGCTTAAAAAAATATCGTGAAAATACCTGTAGAGTAATGCAAGGGATGCAACATATCTTCGTATGAGTAATGGAGGAAGATTTTGCGTGACTACAGAGTTATTGATTATTCTAATGGATTTGTTTTGAATTTTGTCCAACTGCCTTAATGAATATTTGTTATTGTTCCAAGTATGATGTTTGGATATAGCTGCTTTGGTTATCAAGCTCCCATATAACTTAATAGTCGTATATTGAAGAGATGCTGACAGTGTGATCTCCTTGGATGGTACCGATTAATGTCATTTTGGGATATGACCCATCGACTAATATGCATTGTCTGCGTTTATCTCCAGATATTCTCCTGCTCAGTCTTCTTTCCTCTTTTTTCTGTTCTCAATTAGGTTCCTTACATAAGTTTCCTATCTCTAGCTTTTTTCATTTACTGTATCTTTCTGTATCTACATATTACCTTTATAATCGTGTACAGTCGCAAGCAGGTATATTTCTCTGATATTCACTATCAGAATAACCAAAATACGCATGTGTAATCCTAAGCATGGTCTTAAAAGTTGCTGGCAGGTTGTGTATTTACAAAACTACAAACCTCATTAAACAATTATGCAGTGACCCACAGATGTGAAGAACAGAGAGAGAGAGAGAGAGAGAGCAGAGTGCGTGTGCCTATAATATTTATGTACAGTATGTGCAGGCAGAAGAAAACGGAGGAGAATGTAGGAGAGTTGAATACATTGCAGCCTAACCCATGGAATTAGAAGCTATGACGGTGCCATCCCTGTACATCGCGTTACCCCGGCCCTTAGTACGTGATCCGGGTACCTTTAACGATGCTTACTATACCAAGCTCGTTAAATATTAAGTACATTGGTGTTTATTGTCGCCTGGCCCTCTATATCTTGGAAGGTGCTTGCGGTGTTCAAGAGTGAGATCACCTAAATAACCATCTCCCTTTCTTTAATTTATGTATATATATATATATATATATATATATATATATATATATGAAAACTTAGTGTTTATATAATACCTCTCTCTCTCTCTCTCTCTCTCTCTCTCTCTCTCTCTCTCTCTCTCTACCAGTGACATGCCAAGTCCAGGAGGATTAGTGCATAGGGGTGAAGTTCTTGGTAGAATTAGAGGAGGTAGCAAACAAAATAGGTAATTTAAATAGGTTCAATTTATTTGGCCCAGATGGCTTTCTTCCCAGAGTTGTACGAGAAATGCGAGATGAAATCGCAACTTTCTTGGCAGAAATCTTCAATAAATCACTAGAAACTGGGGAGGCCGATAAAGACTGGGAACTGGTAAATGTGACCCCAATTTTGTAGAAAGGTGATCATGAGTGTCCCAAGAATTATTGGTCAATTAGTTTGACTTCTATCATAGTAAAACTATTTGAAGAAGGGATACTAGTATGGATAAGGACAATATGCAAAAAGGCTTGCTTAGTTAAAATTTCTTGACCATATGCTTGTATCAGGGAATCAATAGGTCCACATTTATTTTGGAATGAGACTACTCAGTAAAGCACATACCTCTGCCGTGCCTGAATACCTTGGTGGCGGCACTACATTCAATAACTACGTAAGGTAACATACTCAAATTTACTTAAGTTGTTGAGAAATCCTGTAAACAAACTAACAGACACACAGTAATGATCGCAGGCCAAATTCATTTTCTTGATTTTGTGTACCGCAACCTGCATTGCGATAAGGTCATCTAGTTTTCGCCAAAACTAAGCAAAAATAACACGGTCGTATTGATGGGATTAAGAGATGACTTAACGAAAACATAAAATTCACAAATAGATGTGTTTGTTTGATATTTACTTTGAATTAGAGGTATCTCATTGCTAAAACATAAATATCATCCATATTTTCAGCAGGAATAGAAGAACAAAGTACGCTACGAGCAGTTCCATACTTTATTACCAAACGTTTCGACATCACACTGGTGTCATCTTCAGTGGTCTACAAATCAAAAGATAATATTACAAATATGAAAGCTTAAAAGCTTATTGAAAATAATTAGAACATAACAAAAACAAAAACAAAATATATATATGGGGCTGAATGATAGGGTTAATACAAAGGAGGGGTAATTTAAACAAAGTTAAGCGGGTGCGATGATACCGTAGAGTTAAGGGAGGGTTTTAATATTGAAATATAGAGGGATTCTAAAACTCTAATATCAACACGTTGACAGGAATCCAAAATATCAAAATGATCCTGTTTCACACCAAAACCACAAGATATAGCGTGTTCCCGTACAGCTGAGTAAGAAGGCGACTTGAAAGGCAGACCTGTTCTACTAGACTGACCTATGTGCTCGTCAATTCGTGTTTTGAAAGCTCGGTATGAGCTTCCAATATACCCTGCCTGGCAGCTGGGGAAAGCGAACTTGTAAATAATTGACGAACGAAGGTCAGTGGGTAGTCTATCTTTAAACTTTAAAAATGAACCAATTTTAAATGTATTCTTATGAATGAAGCTGAAAGTAATTTGCGGGTCAAATTTGAGCAAATATCTTCTTAAATTATTTTCTATTTTACTCGAGACTTCGCCTAGGTAAGGAATGACTAAAAATATCTCCTCCTTTCTAACTGTCGGAATACTATGTTTTGGTTGGTAAATTCTACACAAATAATTATTTACAATTTTATAAAAGATGTTGGTGCTATAACCATTCTTAACAAAAACGTATTTTAGAAATATAATTTCCTTATGAAATAATTGGTAACTGGATGTGAGTGAGTAGGCTCTGTGAACCACTGAACCACTTGTAGACCACTAAAGATGACACCAGTGTGATGTCGAAACGTTTGGTAATAAAGTATGGAACTGATCGTAGCGTACTTTGTTCTTCTATTCCTGCTGAAGATACGGTTCCCAAGGAACACTCCTCTCTCCGATCATCCATATCTATTACATTAGTTATTTAATGGACGGATTGCTGATGTGTGTACAGCCCCGGACTTGTCCATGCATAACAGGACTGACAATTTTGAATCCCCATTAATAATATGAGACTAAGAGTTTGGATATATAGACAAACATAAAATAAAATAAAAAATAATAATAATAATAAAATAGAATAAAATAAAAAATAATAAATAAAAATAAAAATAGGAAAAGTGGGGATTGGGCCTGATCATATAGATAGATAGATAGATAGAAGAGTTTGAAACAATAGACAAATATGAATTAATCCATTAACTATATACAATATGACTAGCAGATTTTGGGACAAAATAACTCGGTAAAGCAGGTATCTCTGCCATGCATGTAAACCTAAGTAAATGTCAACTGCATTCCTCCAGACTGTTCTAAGCTTTTAAAATTGGGAAAAATGGTTGAAATGGATAAAATTATCACATTTGAATTGGGTCGCAAGAATGAACTGGGCTGAGCAGTCGAATTGAGCCGAGTGACTGAATGAGTCGAAGTAGGTTGAGCAGTTAACACTCAAGGGGGGAGCGGAAAGCATCGTCTGCTGCATCTTTCCAATACACCCATTGTCACCCAATAGTAATCAGTTTTCATCCAGTGAGTCGAAATATATAAATCGAAGTCTTCAAAATATCACTCATTTCTATATTCATTAATGTTACAGACATATTACTCTCAAATTCTATTCAGTACATTGCCCAATATACAAAGTATATAATTATGATGAATAAAACAGAATATATCAGGCCTACAGAGACATATGGCAAGAATCCGAAAAGTAGGACTAGTTTTTGGAGAAAATGGAATGTATGCCTCCATGCCTGAAAGGGTTACCTCGGTGATGCGTTCAGCACTCTCCGAGGGTCCCCGGCCATGGAAGCAAAAATCATTCCATGGGAAATCAAAGAAGTAATGCCGAAGAGCCTCCCAGTCAGCAGCGCCAAAGTGTCACAAGTGCCACCGGCTGGGAGGATCGGGTGGCCGTACTGTAGAGATAGGACATGTGACAGAAAACTTATAAGAAAATAATTACCCCTTGTTGATAACGAGTCACTTAGCCTCAAAATATTCCGTTATCTTTCAGCATAGCTAGAATGAAGGGTCATTTTGTGTGTCTGTACTGTAAATGATGGTGCAGGTATAGGACTCAATCACTATCCTAACATTTGCATCACAACATTAAACCCTATTGTACCGGCGACGTCATTTTAATATTATACTAGCTATATTTAGACGATTTTGTGCAACTTAGGAAGGATAATTATATGGTAACTAAAAGGATTATTTGAGATAGGAATTAGTCTTTTAATTGGTAGACGTCCTTCCTAAGATGAATAAAACAGTTTAATAGTTTCCAAAATATAATGAAAAGGATGTCATCGGTACTGAATGGGTTAAGAAAAAGGAATGGAGAGAGAGGACCACCAAGAGACACCCACCCATTTATCTTACAGATATAAAGTCCTTCCTAAGATGAATAAAACCGTCTAATAATTGCCAAGGAAGGATATATGGTAACTAAAAGGATTATTTGAGATAGGATGTAGTCTTTTAATTGGTAGACGTCCTTCCGAACATGAATGAAACCGTCTAATAGTTGAATACGTCTAATAGTTGCCAAAATCTAATGAAAAGGAAGTCACCGGTACTGAATGGGTTAAGAAGAAGGAATGGAGAGAGAGAGAACCACCGAGAGACACCCACCCATTTCTCTTACCAATATAAAGTCACTGGGCCGCAATATTTTCCTCTTACTCTCGGGGTTACCTATAACTTTTTTCCTCCCTCCCTCCCTCCCTCCCCGGTTCGTCCTACCTGGGACCCTTAAGGGGGGATGGTTGCCTTTGTTTTGGACCCTCTTCTACCTCGTGTTTAACCCAATTAGTTTTGAAATTATTAGTTTGGCGATTTTACAACCTTTCGACCCATTTCGTTGTCAATTTTAAGACCTTTCGTGCCATTTAGGTGTCGATTTTTTACTGCCGAGCGATAGCGACCCTGTCATTTTAAGAGTAATCAGCCTTTGGCCGGGACATTTTTCTACCGAAAAATTTACAAATTTATCTTGAAGGGGGGTCTAGAACGTTTGTATTTGTTTTAAGCTTGATGGAGGTCTAGTGAGGAAACTAAATAATAAATGAATTAATAAATATAGAGACAGACAATAACCACTACCCAGAGATCAGACAACTTTTTATTAGGACTCTATTTTTGTGCCGTAGTGATCAAATATTGGACTGGGATATATTTTGTAACCCTTAGAAGTTCTGATGACCCATAAATTTTCTGTTATCTGGCTATTACTAGACGATTTTATTCAGATTTGGAAGGGTATAAGGAAGTCAGCGGGTTAATTGAGATGGTCTTTTCCCTTATAATTTTCATAAATCTTTCATAAACTGTATATCTTCTAATGATATCCAAAATAAAGTGGATAAAGCGACATAGTCTTCGAAAGGTTAAGCACGTAGGATTTAGATCCAACGACCAAACTATATAGCCATTGGTGCTGTTTGCCTCTTGTTTCCACTCTAGTATACGTCTATGACCATAATTAACCCATTAAGCCCCATCCGAAAACATAACTTATATAACACCCAGTCCTAGGCATTTTTTCCTATTTGTTTTTGTTTTTTCTTTGTATATTCAACAAAATGGGATGGCTCAGGGTGGTCTTTGTGGGCTGCCAACTTTGCCACACATCCTAAGGTATCATGTGTACCAATTTGAGACACCTATGATCCTTTTGCAAGACATGAAATTATAAAAAATAAGGCGAGAATAGCCGACATACAGTACTATGGACGACGCTGGGGCTGTGCGTAACAAAAGTAGGAGTCGGCCAACATACGTCGCTGGGACTGGATGAGTTAACGTTCAAGAATTCACGAGAATAGACGAGACAGAGTAAGAGGCGAGGGAACACGAAAGTGGTTCCGGACCCTAAGAATTGGAACTTTAATTGTTGCTTCAGTTCGGGCTCTTTCTCGAGTCGGGCACCCCCAGCTTTGGGGTATTTTCCTGAGTATATACATACATACATACATACATATACATACATACAATACTGGGACAGGAGATATTGTTTGATCTTTGGATTTAACACCTGAATGACCCAAGTTAAAATATATCTATATCCATAATAAACGTTAGGCAATATTGGGACAGGATATATAGTTTAGTCTTTGGATCTAAGTTCTACATAATCAATAATATAATATATCCCTGTTGATTGATAAGGGACAGATGGATTGATAATGTATACACAGGGCTTTTTCTTTGGACGCCATTTTGGGGTTGTAATTAGCAAATAACGGGATGATATTATAAACAGGTAGAATATAGATACAAACACCAGACTATATGGCCATTGGTGCCATTTCCCTCTGTACACTCCAATATGTCTATACTCATAATACACATTCAACAATGCTGGTACAGAAGATATAGTTCAGTCTTTGGATCTAAATACTACATAATAAAAATAATATAACGTTTACAATTGTAAATTATGGTACCAAAATGGTGTGAATAGAAAAAAAAAAAATATATATATATATATATACCGTATATATATATATACAGTATATATACGAATAGATACTTGAGGAAAAATATTCAGTAGGCGAGAGCGGCCATACACTATATATATATATATATATATGGCCCGGTGGCCGCTCTATTCTACTGGAGGAACTCTAATCCGGCTGTCCGGTATCAAGACATCTCGTTACTTGACCACCTCGCTACCAAAAACCGAAAAATCTGAAAATTCATTAGATAACCGAATTTTTCAAACATAACTTGCTTATAATATGGTTAGGTAAAGTGAGGTTAGGTTGACTGGTTGCATAAATATTCATCGGAGTCATACGTTAAATAAAAAATAACTACAATAGTTGATTGTGCTGGAAAATGACCATCTTAACGGGCCTTTTTTTTATTTATTTTTTTATTTTTTCAACATATCTATGTAGAAGAAAGAGCTACTGAGAATCTAAATAACTACACCTGATAAAAATTAGGCTAGATTAAGTTAAAATTTCGTACGTTATGTTAGGTAAGTTACGTTTCCTTAGTCGTTTACTTAATTTGAGCACTGAGTAGCGAGGTAGGTTAAGTTAAGTTACTTTATATTTTATTAGGATTGTAATTAATTTTATTTCTGTGTAGCAAGGTAGGTCATGTTAGGCTAGTTACGTTTTGTTGTGTTCTATCATGAACGGAAGTACTGGATAGCTAGGCGAGTCATTTATTATGTTCCTTCCAACAACCAACTATACTCCTAAAATCGATTAATGAAATTTACAAACACATGTGGCAGTCCGTGGATTCGAATCCAGGATGCTCACACCGAAAATCAACACCTTATGCATCGCACCACGTAGACAGTTAAAGAATGGTAGACACTGCCTACGATTTATTATGCAACTTCGAATCCTGCATATCAATCTAAGCATGTACACACATCCCAACTGCAACTCACGTAGGCTATGCATATGTGAATGGAAAGAGCAATTAATGGGGCCTTAACCACTAGGGAAGTCCTCTCGATAAATTACCCCTGAACCAATATCAATTATTATGTTCCTTCCAACAACCAACTATACTCCTAAAATCGATTAATGAAATTTACAAACACATGTGGCAGTCCGTGGATTCGAATCCAGGATGCTCACACCGAAAATCAACACCTTATGCATCGCACCACGTAGACAGTTAAAGAATGGTAGACACTGCCTACGATTTATTATGCAACTTCGAATCCTGCATATCAATCTAAGCATGTACACACATCCCAACTGCAACTCACGTAGGCTATGCATATGTGAATGGAAAGAGCAATTAATGGGGCCTTAACCACTAGGGAAGTCCTCTCGATAAATTACCCCTGAACCAATATCAATTATTATGTTCCTTCCAACAACCAACTATACTCCTAAAATCGATTAATGAAATTTACAAACACATGTGGCAGTCCGTGGATTCGAATCCAGGATGCTCACACCGAAAATCAACACCTTATGCATCGCACCACGTAGACAGTTAAAGAATGGTAGACACTGCCTACGATTTATTATGCAACTTCGAATCCTGCATATCAATCTAAGCATGTACACACATCCCAACTGCAACTCACGTAGGCTATGCATATGTGAATGGAAAGAGCAATTAATGGGGCCTTAACCACTAGGGAAGTCCTCTCGATAAATTACCCCTGAACCAATATCAATTATTATGTTCCTTCCAACAACCAACTATACTCCTAAAATCGATTAATGAAATTTACAAACACATGTGGCAGTCCGTGGATTCGAATCCAGGATGCTCACACCGAAAATCAACACCTTATGCATCGCACCACGTAGACAGTTAAAGAATGGTAGACACTGCCTACGATTTATTATGCAACTTCGAATCCTGCATATCAATCTAAGCATGTACACACATCCCAACTGCAACTCACGTAGGCTATGCATATGTGAATGGAAAGAGCAATTAATGGGGCCTTAACCACTAGGGAAGTCCTCTCGATAAATTACCCCTGAACCAATATCAATTATTATGTTCCTTCCAACAACCAACTATACTCCTAAAATCGATTAATGAAATTTACAAACACATGTGGCAGTCCGTGGATTCGAATCCAGGATGCTCACACCGAAAATCAACACCTTATGCATCGCACCACGTAGACAGTTAAAGAATGGTAGACACTGCCTACGATTTATTATGCAACTTCGAATCCTGCATATCAATCTAAGCATGTACACACATCCCAACTGCAACTCACGTAGGCTATGCATATGTGAATGGAAAGAGCAATTAATGGGGCCTTAACCACTAGGGAAGTCCTCTCGATAAATTACCCCTGAACCAATATCAATTATTATGTTCCTTCCAACAACCAACTATACTCCTAAAATCGATTAATGAAATTTACAAACACATGTGGCAGTCCGTGGATTCGAATCCAGGATGCTCACACCGAAAATCAACACCTTATGCATCGCACCACGTAGACAGTTAAAGAATGGTAGACACTGCCTACGATTTATTATGCAACTTCGAATCCTGCATATCAATCTAAGCATGTACACACATCCCAACTGCAACTCACGTAGGCTATGCATATGTGAATGGAAAGAGCAATTAATGGGGCCTTAACCACTAGGGAAGTCCTCTCGATAAATTACCCCTGAACCAATATCAATTATTATGTTCCTTCCAACAACCAACTATACTCCTAAAATCGATTAATGAAATTTACAAACACATGTGGCAGTCCGTGGATTCGAATCCAGGATGCTCACACCGAAAATCAACACCTTATGCATCGCACCACGTAGACAGTTAAAGAATGGTAGACACTGCCTACGATTTATTATGCAACTTCGAATCCTGCATATCAATCTAAGCATGTACACACATCCCAACTGCAACTCACGTAGGCTATGCATATGTGAATGGAAAGAGCAATTAATGGGGCCTTAACCACTAGGGAAGTCCTCTCGATAAATTACCCCTGAACCAATATCAATTATTATGTTCCTTCCAACAACCAACTATACTCCTAAAATCGATTAATGAAATTTACAAACACATGTGGCAGTCCGTGGATTCGAATCCAGGATGCTCACACCGAAAATCAACACCTTATGCATCGCACCACGTAGACAGTTAAAGAATGGTAGACACTGCCTACGATTTATTATGCAACTTCGAATCCTGCATATCAATCTAAGCATGTACACCATGAACGGAAGTACTGGATAGCTAGGCGAGTCATGTTAGGTTAGTTACGTTTTATTAAGTTTTGTTATGAATGTTAGCACTGGATAGCGAGGTAGGTCATGTTAGGTTAGCTACGTTCTATTAGTTATATTATGAATGTTAGTACTGGATAGCGAGGTGGGTCATGTTAGGTTAGCTACGTTCTATTAAGTTTGGTATGAATGTTAGTATATACTGGATAGCGAGGGGGGTTATGTTAGGTTAGTTACATTTTATTAAGTTATATTATGAACGTAAGTACTGGATAGCTAGGGGTGTTATTTTAGGTTAGTTAAGTGCTATTCAGTTTTGTTATGAATGTTAGTACTGGATAGCTAGATGGGTTATGTTAGGTTAGTTACGTTCTATTAAGTTATACTATGAATGTTAGTACTGGATAGCTAGGTGGGTTATGTTAGGTTAGTTACATATTATTAACCTTTCACGCATATGACGCGATTTTGAGCCTATTGGGGATAATTTAAAGCCTTTGTTACCATCAGGGGTATTTATAAACCTTTAGTTTAATTACTTCAACCTCTGCAGTTGTCTCTGAGTTAGCTGTGGGCAGAAAACTAATTTTGGAGAGGTAATTATAAGAGTGAGAGAACTCTATTATTGCTAATCTGGCAACCTCTGCGTCATAAAAGCGTGAAAGGGTTAAGTTGGGTTATTAATGTCAGCACTGGCTAGCGAGGTGGGTCATTTTAGGGTAGTTACGTTTTACTAGGTTATATGTATCGCATGTTACTATACCCTGTTCCAAGTAAGTAGGCCAAAACTCTTAAACATTAACCTCTATTACTCGCAAACGACTAGAGTAATGAGCTAATGTTTTTGCGATTTGGAAAGGGTCAGACAGGGAATAGGTATGGAAATTCACAGCCCATTTTCCCCAGCCCTTTTTGAGTTACAGAGGATAAGGGTCACGACTGTTGGCCTATTTATAATGAACGGGGTATAGTACTAGGTAGCGAGGTGTGTGTCTAGCATCCCTTAGTCCTAGAGACCCTGTTGTG
Organism: Paralithodes platypus; assembly: GCA_032716605.1. Taxonomy (NCBI): domain Eukaryota; kingdom Metazoa; phylum Arthropoda; class Malacostraca; order Decapoda; family Lithodidae; genus Paralithodes; species Paralithodes platypus. Next base: position 51,811,424 of record CM064480.1, on the reverse strand, counting down.
TTAGAGATCGGCTAACCTCCTCCGTCGCCATATTGGTGCCACTGGTGTAATTAGCCTCTCTTTACACTCAATTATGTTCAATACCCATAATAAATATTCGGTAATACTATAGTCCATTCGCTGAAAGTAAGCGAGAAATCGTGACTTCTATCCTCTGTAACTCATAAAGGGCTAGAGCAAATTGGCTGTAAATTTCCACATCTATTCCTTGACTAACTCTTCCCAAATGTTAGAAATATTAGCTCGATTACTTAAGTCAGTTTTGAGTTACAGAGGTTAGAGGTCATGATTTCTCGCCTACTTACAGCGAATAGACTATCGTACAGGATACATAGCTTGTTCTCTGGATAAAAAATGTATACATGACCAAAATAAATATATCATCTTCTTGCTTGATAATCAGGAAACAAGGCGCCTGGCAATAGATAGACACATAGACACAAAGATAGATAGATAGTTTGATAATAATTACGACACCGAAATGGCATCCACATAAAAAAAGAGTGGCCGTGCTCTCTTGTACCCCTGGCCCTCTCCTCCTCGGCCCTCTCCTCCTCGGCCCTCTCTATACCTGGCGTACTGGTGGATCTGTACCTTTTTATCCCGTCTCCTGATCTGAGCCTCGTAAATCCCGCGGGCCATCGATATATCGCTCCAGACGAGACATAATTTCCAATATTCTCAATTTCACTTGTTAACTTTATTGCGCTGACGAAGATTACTAGCATGCGAGCGGCAGTCAATACTCGACGGGGGTGGCCGGGGATTGTGGACCTTCTGGATGGGGGTGATAGGGGCGCTTTACCCCCTGCGCCGACGTCCCCCTCCCCCTCCAGGTTAAGCATGAAAGATTGATTAGGTAGGAGAGAGATGTTATTCAGATAGATTGAATTTAATCCAACAAATGTAGCTCGGTCGGCCCTCGAGACACCACGAAATTGCAGGAAAAATGTTGGTCTTTTGAAGCGGGGGGTTGGTTTTTAGCTTGTGTCCTCTTTCTCACTCCCCCCCCCCCCTCTCTCTCTCTCTCTCTCTCTCGCTCTCTCTCTCTCTCTCTCTCTCTCTCTATTTCGGACTCTGTAAGTGGAAAATATAGTACAGGGTGGATGAGAGTCGCATAGGTAGAGAGAGAGAGAGAAAGGAAGAGCTTTAAAATTGAGTTAATAAGCCAGTGTCACACGAGCGCTTTTTCCGGCAATTTTCGAAGAGCAAGTTTGTTCTCACAATAGTTTGAAACTCTTTCACATTGGAATCGGAAAGTAGACTTAAGGTAGACTTCTTAGGTGGCTGAAAAGCTATCTTTAACACCAGCTTTAAGTAGAGAACATAAAACAGGTAAAGTACTGCTGAGAGAGAAAATATATGAAATTAACTAGTTAGATTGGGAAGAGAACAGTGAAAATTTTGTATTGGAGAAAAGTGATAAAGAATTAATAAAAATTAAATGCTTGAAGTAACAAATAAATAATGACGACATGGACATAACAAATAGTTTGGAAACACTTGTCATATGTACCAACTCTCCCACCAGACTAATATATCAGTAAATATTAACTAACTTTTCACCATGTAAAAGAATATAAATTAAGCAATATTTCAATAAGAAAAAATACAGTGACGGAGTTCTTCAATAGGAAATAATATGTCGTATATCAATAAAGTAAGCATTGGTTGTGATAACAGTGTTCGGATTTTTCTAGATGATGAATTTCCATGCCCCCATCTTGTCGACTCAGTTATTTTAACGTTGTTTACAACCACATATGTTGGTAATTATGATAATTTTGCATTAATATGATATAAACATATAGACTCTTCATATTTTGTGTCTACTAGGTAAAGAGCAATCAACAGTTAAAGAGCATTGCTAAAAAAAATCCCTTTCCTTTGTATCACTGTATAAAGCATGTTAAAGCATGATTGATACTGCACAGTTGTCTTGGTTTGTCATAAATTTTGACCTAATATAGTAAACAAAGCCATGCAAGATATTTTAAGCTTAGAAAGTTTATGGCAAACCCTTCCGCCTCTCTTGTGGTAGTGATAATGGAATTAGACCGCGGGATTCGAATCTGTTTCGATATTGCCTTTATCTAGCTTACCGTGATATTGTTCGTACATGATTAAGTCATTTGAAGGCAGTATGACATTTATATCATATGAGTGTAAAAATGTTCTATCCTGAAGTATCTATCAATACAATTATTCATATTTTGGTTTCGTTAATCATAAATTAATACGCATTGGCAGCTCAATCCATATGGCATTACACTAGTGGTACCGGCCCTAATGGTTATAAGGTATTTTTGTAAAATCGTGTACAGCCAATGTATCAAAATATTCCATCTTGATTTTCACTTTCACAGTGTGGAGTGAACAGAGATACTGAGAATCAAAATGGTGGCCAGTGACCTGACTCCTGGAACTCTTTGACCGATTGAGTTATCCTATGAGTACCCCTAATTCCTCCGTATACGTCACGACATGTAGGAAACCTCTCACCACCACTATCCAAAACACTAATTTATATAAATTTACATTTATAAGAAACTCTGACTACTATTAGGAGAGGTGTGGTGGAGTGGTCTTGCCACTGGACTGGTAATCCAAGGGTCCCGGGTTCGAATCCCGATATATCAATGGGAAAATACTATTGTGATGGAATTTGTGCTGTACCTAGTATCAGTGCATTACCACAAAGCCCACCCAAACGCCAAATAAATACCTTACCTTATGATACCTTATGATGTGTTCGCCACTCTTCTAGCGGCACCAAGGAGCGCGACGCCCCTCGTTTTGGGTGGTGATTTGGTGCAGTAGACTGTTTGAAGCGACAGCTCGCTCCCTTGCGAGGATGGGCTCGTCTGGCACCTTTTGCAGTTCGACATCCAGGGCTCTCTTGAAGCTGTCTAACGAGACGTCCCTCATGTCTCTTACTCGCCGTGGGAGTTTGTTGAAGAGACGTGGGCCTCTGTGTGATAACCAGCCCTCTCGCAGAGAGCCCATAGCACCCCTGTTATTCATCCGGGGGATTTCGCATTCCCAGCCTCTCCTATCACTGAATTTCATGACTATCGGAGTATGTAGGTTTGGTACTAAACCCTCTGCGATTTTCCACGTGTATATTATTAGGTAACGTTCTCTTCTACGTTCCAGTGAGTACAGATTCAGTGCTCTTAAACACTCCCAATAGTGTAGCTGTTTTATCGAACTTATATGCGAAGTGAAATTTCTTTGTACACTCTCTACGTCATTTATTTCACCTGCTTTGTATGGGGATGTTAATACGCTACAATCTTCAAGCCGCGGTAGCACTAGAGATTTGAAGAGCGTTATCATAGGTACTTCACCGCGTGTTTTAAAAGTACGCAGAATCCAACCCGTTAGACGTTTCGCAGCCGCCACTTTGACCTGGTTATGTACTTTGAAACCCATATTTTCAGACATTAATACCCCAAGGTCTTTCACACTGTCTTTCCATTCTATTATGTGGTTAGATTCTGTTAAGTAATTTGTAATTTCTTAAACACCATTATTATCTCCGTACCGTATTAATTGGAATATTTCCTCATTGAATTGCATGTTGTTTTCCCTGGTCCACTGGAACACTACATTCATGTCTTCCTGCAGTCGGCCCGTGTCTTCTTGTGTGTTTACTATCTTGCTTAATTTTGTGTCATCAGCAAAAGACGACACCGTACTGTGTCTGGTGTTGGTATCTATGTCGCAAATTAGTATGAGGAACAGAAGGGGCGCTAGCACTGTTCCTTGGGGCACTGAGCTTTTGACATCCGAAGGCTCAGATGTGACTTGGTTTACTGCTACTGATTGTTTTCGGTTTACGAGGAAATTGTATATCCACCGTCCGATTTTCCCAGTTATACCTTTTGCTTTCAGTTTGTGGGCTATTATACCATGGTCACATTTATCAAATGCCTTAGCAAAATCGGTGTAAATGACATCCACGTTTTTCTTTTCTTCTAGCGCTTTAAGAATTTTGTCATAGTGTTCCAAAAGTTGTGAGAGACATGATCTTCCCGCTCTGAACCCGTGTTGACCGGTGTTGTGTAGTTCATTTGTCTCCATGAATGTTGAAATATTTCTTCGCAGGACTCGTTCGAAAACTTTAATGATGTGAGAGGTTAGAGCTACCGGGTGGTAGTTTTTTGGTAGTGCTTTACTCCCTCCTTTATGCAGTGGGGCAATTATTGCGTTTTTCAAGCTATCTGGTATGTCACCAGTGTCTAGACTCCTTCTCCACATTATAGCCAGGGGTTTTGAGAGGTTTTCCTTACATTTCTTCATTAGGATCGAATTCCATGAGCCTGGTGCCGAGTGGGATGGCATGTTGGAAATGGCCTCTTCTATGTCTTTTGGACCGAAATCAATATCCAGCATCTGAGGGGTTTCCGTGGGGGAGGTTTCCATGAAAAATATATTTTGGTCTCTGATGACTTTTGTTTCATCAGGCTCACTGAATGCCATTTCATACTGCCTGCTTAAGAGTTCGCTCATTTCCTTTTTGTCCCCTGTGAAAGAGCCATCCCCTTTGCTCAGTGGGCCGATGTTTGATATTGTTTTAGCCTTTTGTTTGGCGTATGAAAAGAAGTATTTGGAATTTTCCTTTATACCTGCAATACCTTTCCTCTCCTCTTCCATATGTTGTAGTTCATATGATATTCTTAGCCTTTGTTCAATTTCCACAATTTCTCTATCTATTTCGGCCTTTTGCCTATCCTGTAGATTTTGATGTGTGCGTCTTTATGTGAGTAATTTTCTTCTTCTGTACAGCCTCCTCCTTTCCCGATCTTGTTTGCTTCTTCGTTTTGTTTGTCTTGCAGGTATATGGTGGCTACAGATTTGGGTCATGGTTTCTGTTATTAAGACTAGACATTCTGCTGGTGTCAGGTTATTCATTAAATCTTCCCAGTCTATTTCCTCCATTTCTTGATTTACCTCTTCCCACCTAATGTTTTTGTTATTGAAGTTAAATTTACTGAAGGGGCCGGTTTTTGTTCTCGATTCTGAAGTTGTCTGTACACTTTCTAAGGTTGTTTTGATCTCAATTAATTTATGATCTGAGTATGTTGTGTCCGATATGTTAATGCTGTGTACTAGAGAGTCGTTGTTAGTGAAGACCAGGTCTAAGATATTGTTTTCCCGTGTGGGTTCAGCAATATGTTGGGTAAGACTAAAAAAATCGCTCAAAAAGCTCTCTCGTATTTGCTTCTCCGATGTTGTTTGCCACTAACTGGTTTTCTAGTTGTCTCCATTTAATGTTTGGTAGGTTAAAGTCTCCTAGCCATATAATATTTGGTGTTGGGTTCCCCAGGGTTTCCACTTCTGATTTTATTTTGTTGAGCTGGGTTTTGAATTCTTCTCGGGATGAGTCTGGAGGCCTGTATGTAACAATAACTGCTAAATTTAGGGATTCTATTTTAACTCCAAGTATTTCCACCACTTCATTACTGTTATTTAGGAATTCAGTACATATCAGTGAGTCATGTATGTACAAGGCTACACCTCCATGTGATCTATGCGTTCTGTCCGCCCTATGTAGGTTGTAACCAGGAATCCATACCTCACTATCTTCCTGATCTTTAATGTGAGTTTCTGTGAGAGCCGCAAATATAGCGTTTCCTTCTTCTAGCAGGCCCCTAATAAATGGTACTTTGTTCGTGGTTCTATTTTTTAGGCCTTGGATATTTGCAAACAAGATTGGGGAGAGATTGTTTGGAGTACTATGTGTACCTAATAGTCTTCGGGATGTATTTGCCACTCTTGGGAGGCCAGGAGGTGCTCGAGGTGTTCTATGTGCTCTTCCATCTCCCTCAGTCTCTTCATCTTCGTCTGCCCTTTCCCTCCTTGACTTTTTCCTCTGTCTCGTCCTCGCATAGCTAGTGAGTTTTTTGGGCTACCATTCGTGTTAGGTCTAGCATATCTCCAAGTCCCTTTAATATGAAAAGCTGGGCATTTCATATTGTAGCAGGTCTTGATGTCTTGCAAAGGGATGGGTGGTGGTATTTGCAGGTTTCACCAAATCTACATTTTCCATGACTGGTTATGTTGTTGCAAATTTTGGGATGAGCAAATCTACATGACTTCCCATTATATTGGCCCTTTTGACCAAAGTAGCACCTTCTTTCCAGATAATATCTGCACACTGGTGTAGACAACCCCAGTAGGTGTGGCTGGGGCTGCGAGGGGTTATGTGGTGAGCTAAGTGTGGTTGTGGTTGATAGTGGGCTTGGTGTATGGGTGGGTGAGGCCTGCAGGGGGGTGGAGTTACGTGTCGGTTGTAGGTGGGCAGGTGGTGAGCTATGCTGGGTCTGGGAGGGGGAGGTCTGGTAGTTGGGGGAAATAGTGGTGGGGTTTAGGGATGGTATGGTGTTATGAGGTGGTGTAGAGGGGGCTGGGTGTCATGATCTGCCGGGCGTAAGTAGGCAGATGGCAGAGGTGGGGGGGGGGCGGGTCATGTGGGGAGGCGGGAGGCGGCGGCGGTGTGGTATTGGTGACGTCGCGGTGTTCGAGGTGGTAGGGAGGGGCTGATGAGAGTTTTGTGTGGGAAGAGTTGTGTGGTGTTTGTTCAGAGGGAGGTGTTGTTGGTTGTTTTGGGTGAGACGAAATAGGAGTACTTGAATTCGATACGGTTGTGGTCAGGGATGTAGGAGGGGATATTCTTGGTGTGTTTCCCCAATTTTGTTGGAATAACACCGCCTCTTGGCTATATTTAGGTCTATCTTGTACCTCTGTTTTTTCCACAGTCTGGATGATTTGCATTGTGAACTCGGCACAGCTGTTGCAAAAATGGAAGTTCTTCCCCTTATTATTATAAGCCATGTTTATCGGTGGTGAAAGTCCTATGCAGCACCAATGAAGAGCTTCCAATCATTAGCACTGGCTTTGGTTTAAACTGTAAGTAACACTTTCGATAAACTTATGAAACAGAATCATCACTGCCCTAACCACTTCCTGTCTCTCTTATCCCCGGTCCGAATTTACACTATTGATGGTTGCATGAGAGTAGCACTGTACGAATATTTCCATATTCAAAATATGCTATAGGGGGGCAATGACTAGGTAGTTAAATGCTCAATAGGTGGCGTTCTGAAAGTGAGGGTCCTCTCTGGGGGGTGAGACGGTGAAGCACTAAGGCAGAGCAGCTTCAGAGAGTGAATGCTTCGAGCCGTGACTAGAACTAAGTGCTTCAGATGGCTCACTCCCTAGACTGGAACAAGACCTCACGGGCTTCACCGTGTTGAGTGGTTGGATGTATAGGCTCACAGCCTATGCCCGAGAGGGAGTAGTTGAAATATAGAAAAAAAAAAAAAAAGTAACTCCAAGTCCATGGCAAACCTACTGAGTAAACGATAAAACTGTTTTGTATTAGAATATTATATAATCTGTGTTATTAGTAATCGTTTTCGATATATAACTTTCGCTAAGAATGATAAAGATCACTACTAATTTTCTTAAGTTCATAGTCATTTCAAATTTAAAACAAAATTTATCTTATGGATTGTACACTTCATCGTCGGCATAAATGATGATTATAATAGGAACATTTTAGAATTTTACATAAAATCATGTTATGTGATGCATGACTCACTTCCATTCATTTTGGAATGATACCCTCCCATTTTATTTTTCATATTAGATAGGGAGGATTCAGCTCTAAATTATTTAATCATTCAATAAGCTCTCTTATTAATTTTCTTATATAAAATCTCGGTCGCTTTACTGCATCTCTTTTGGCTTAGTTCTTTCCATTATATTATAATCATTGTTGAATCTCTTACATATAAATCTTTGAAAAATGATGATCGTCCCTTGATCCGTAAGTCGTTTCGATACGCTTCGAATGCACAATGAACCGAAGCTTCCCATCTCCATAGAAAACGGGGGTGATCAGGGGGAACTGCCGAGGTCCTTAATCGATCGGCCGCCAGAAATATTTGCTAATAAACTTTAGGTTATCAAAGGGTTGGATTAAGGTGCATGTGGCTTGATGTCACGGGCGGCTTTTGGGCGGGGGTAATGTGATGGAAACTGGGGCGGGGGTGGGGGGCATGTGTGTGTGTGTGTGTGTTTGTGTTCCGGCCGAGTTACTCACATATACTGATACGCATTTACAGATATACGTACACAAAAAGTACAGACATGTGCGCAAAAATTATGCTTGTATAGATAAATATAAATGGTGTTTCTATTCAATAACAATTACATCCATCTGCACAACAAATTGATGCGCATAATACATAGTACTTTACCCTGTTCATTATAAGTAGTCCAGAAACACGACATCAACCTTTTATAAATCAATTAGGATGTCAGTAATTAAGGGGGGGGGGGTCACCGGTTTTTTATCTTTCTCTCCTTTTCTCTCTTTCCCTGGCTTGTATCCATTCGGCCCCATTCAGCCAACTGTTTTAAGACGTTTATCCCCATCCAGGTGTCGATTTCTTCCTGGCAAGCGATAGCAAGCCAACATTGTATGGAGAAATCCGGCTTTGCCGGAGAAATTTTCTGTCGAAAAATGTACAAATTTAGCTTGCTGTCAAAACACAAATATGTATATGCTGGCTCGCTGCCGCTCGCCAGGAAAATATTGACACCTGGATGGGGGTAAACGTCTTAAAACAGTAGGCTGAATGGGGCGGAATGGATAGGCCTACAAGCCAAAGAGAGAGGTGGGCTCCCTTAAGCTGTTACTTCTACCATTTGGAAAGAGTCAACCAGTAAATAGGTGGGGAAATTCACAGCCCATTTGCTCTTGCCCTTTTTAGTTACAGAGGTTATGAGTCAATTTCTGGCCTACCTATAATAAATGGACTATAGTACACTATACATATTTATGAATAAATGATACCGTACAATCCCTCTCAAAAGTCACGTCACAGTATCTCCGCACAAGAAAACGGTAAGATCCTGTGTAGCGGGGAGAACTATTTTTCAGATGCCAATTTAGTAAGAAACTTTGAACAATATCTTTAACCTAACCTAACCTAACCAAATGTTAACGTAACCTAATCTAGTATATTAGTGTACTATTTATAAATGTAAATTGTCAAAATATATAGCAACATTACCAAATTATTGAGATATACAGAAAGTACAGGTCTCACCGCTACACAGGATTATGCCATTTAATATTGTATTATACAGGGTGTCCCATGAGGAAAGGGCATAACTTTGGGAAATGATAAAACAAGGTATTCTAAGCCTAAAATGTTCTATAACAAAAAGTCCAAATCTCAACCGTTAAAAAGATATTGAAGGTTTTATGTAGTGTCCTCCCCCGCCTCACTGTAATGGACTCGTCCATGTTAGATAGTTTCCAACGGGTCCAAAGTGAGCTAATATTTCTATAATAATTTTGCAACTTACAGAATTATAATATTTGTATAAGACCATGGTAAAATAATTGCAGTTAGATGGAGGTGTGGTAGGCGATAGGACAGCTAGGCCACTCTTATGGGGAAATACTTAAGAAAATGCCATTTTCAACATGCAATATCTCTTTACTGGTTGAGATTTGGAATATTAGTCCGTGAGCCAGGACCCCAAATTTGGGCCACCGGTACCATCTGAGGGGAATAATTCTCATAGTGATTTTCAACAAGGTATACACCCCTAGTGTTGGAAAATATGCGGCTCTGGTGTAGTGACTAGCATCTCGGACTTCCACCCAGAAGGCCCGGGTTCGCGCCCACGCTCGGCGCATTAAAGATTTTTCACAAGCACTGAGTCGTTACCATCCCTCATGAGCAAAGGGATGGGGTAGTAGTACAGGACCCCAATGGAAATACGCCTAATCGGCCTTATTGAGCTATCCTTAGCTAGCTTAGCATGCGCTAGCTTTAAGAACTATTATTATTATTATTATTATAATAGCATTGCAGCAGTGGTAGCTTTATATGAGTTATTGCTTGATTACTAACCTTATGCCAAAACACATTTTTCACAACTATGCATAGTGCCGAATAAGACATTCTAATTCAAACTGATGGTTCTCTCATATTATTGACCTTTTCTCTTTCAATCTTAGTGGGAATATAGCTCAGCCAATATGCTATTCAGAAAAGTTATTAACATTAGCTTCTGTTTTACATATCATCCACTACTGGCAGTGACAATTCAGTGACTCTGCATTGCAGAATATACACAAAGTGTTCATGAAGATTTAACACAAAATATTCGTCTGTACAATATGTAAGAAATTCTTACTTTGTTTACATACATACATTTAAAGAAGATTTACAAAAGACTTCAATAAACCATACATAGTTAATTAAGTATGAAGCTTAGGATAATGTATGCATGCCCTACATATATGTCACCTTTGCAACAGATGCTTTTCTAACAAGCAATACTGATTACCTATTGTATTTTTTTTAAGTACTATGGTAGTGGGATAATCCTGTTCAATAGAGAGGAGAGTATTGAAGATAAACATCAGTCTAGAGTAGCTGGTTCATCTTACTTCAGAATGGAGAGCCAAAAACATGAAGAACCTATCAAGAAACATTGTATCATACATCAGAAAACATCAAAGGAAGATGATGACCATTTATTTATTCCTCAAGACTATGAATCCTGGAAAACATTACTTGAAACAACCAATGTGAGAAACTATGCCCCTATTTTAGACGTTGCTAAAGACCTTGGAGAACAAGATATCCCAAGAATATATTATCACCGAAAATGCCGAAGTATTTTCACCATGAAGAGAGACTTAGAGACTCTGAAAAGGAAAGCCAAGGAAAACAATATTGATGAAGCTGGTGAGAATACCTCTGCATCAAAAAGACCAAATAGAAAGTCTTCCTCAGAAGCAAAGGTGTATGAAAAAATCTGCATTTTTTGTGATAAAGTCAAGTTTCTTAAAGGCTCCAAGTCACGTGCAAAACGTACTCAATCTGTATAACTGAGAGCTGACCATACATTACGACAATGTGCAACCCAAAAGGGAAATTAAAACATTCTAGCAGTAACAAGCAGAGACATAGTAGCTGCTGAAGCTGACTATCATGTGGCATGCTATAAGGATTATACCAGAATCACAATAAAGCACCCGAGCCCAAAGAAAATGCTGAAACAGATTATGATGATGAAATGTATAATATAATTGAAATAGAAGCCCGTAAAGAGCTGTTGATGTACATCAGGTCCTATATAATACCCACCAAGATTATCACAAAAGTCACCTCTTTGGTCATGAAACTTGAATCTTTCGTGCTATCTGGTGGAGTTACAGTCATGCGAGATTCAACACTGAAGCACATATGTAGAACACTGGAATTTGAGTTGGGCAGTTCAAGTAGATATATTTTCAGATGACAGAGGACAATTGTTGTTAGTTCCTGAAACTGTATCATTACGAGATGTCATCTTGGAAAATCAAACTTTACAGAGGGAACTTAAAGTTTGGAGGGACAAGTCAACCAATGTCAACAAGATCATAGATAAGACTTCATCACACCTCAGATCAATCATTAAGCAAGAGATGACTGCGACTCCATGGCCATTCCATTCATCTGATGTTAAAGATAGTGCTCATATCTCCATACCAGATCAACCAGAGCGGCTTCTTGTTGGACTTCTCACTGGAAATCCTGACACCAAGACTCAAACACAAAGGGTCACTACTCTAGTTCATTTAGTCAGGACATAATACTGTATATGCTGTGACATGTGGTCAAGTTAAACCACCAAAGCAGCTTCTACTTCCTTATGCAGTAAAAACACTGACAGGTAACACTGAGCTCATCCACAAACTGAATAAGCTTGGACATGGGGTGAGAAATGAAGAGATACGGAGGAGAGTGGGGCAGCAGGAATATTTGTCAGCCAGAGTGGACAGAAGGGTGCTGAGCTGGTATGGTCATGTTGAACGAATGGGAGATGAAAGGCTTACAAAGAGAATATGTGAGTCAGGTACAAGGGGAGATAGAAGGGCAGGAAGACCCACATTGAGATGGAGAGACTGTGTAAGAAAGGCTTTGGATGATAGAGGAATGACTATAGATCAGGCAGGGGAAGTGGTGATGGACAGGAGTGAATGGAGAATGCTTGTGAATAGTTGAGTGAACACGTGGTCATTTGGAGTAAGGGGTCGGGCGCAAGTTGGACTAGATAATAGTCCATCAGGCGCCTGGCCCGGGGAGACGATTAATATGAAGGGTGTGCCTGGAAGTGTGGTGGGAGGGCTTGTGGCTTTGGCTCCGCTGCATGTCTGCCTGCCGAGATCGGAACCTCTCCGGGTGGTCAGGAGCCGGGGGAGTGCTGGAGCGACCTTCGTAACCCTGGTCTCTGGGTCTTCTCCTGGGTGACCTGGATGTGTGTGAGTTTGTGTTTTTTATCTGTGTTTATTTTTTGTTTTATGTTGTTTTTGTGTTTTCCCTGTTCTTGCTCTGTCTTGAGTCAGCTACCCCCAAAATGGGGATTGGGCCTAAGCATATAGATAGATAGATGGCCTTGATATTGAGAAACGATATAGAAGGCTCAGTAAACGTGGGAAAACCTAAAGAGTAGAGGAAAGAATATCACTTTTGTTTTAGTTAGGCAAAGAGAAAATGGTTCATTAGGCCCTGGTCTCAATAAAAGACACAGCAGGGTTTCGATTTCATTATTTAGGATTAATCACTAATAACGGGTCGTAGGATCGAAGCCGACTTGAGTCAATACCTGAATAGCGGGGATTCAGTTAGGGAGTAACGGGCACTTTAGGGGTCCAAAGTGCAACCTAGCATGAATCGACGTAATATTCAATCTGCGTCATGAACTCATCTCGGCCCGAGCCAAGAACCTATTATTAGAGTAGTTAGGAAGTCTGTTAAATAAAATATACGAACTTCTAAATGACTGTCGAATTATCCCCCGTAGTAGTAGTAGCGGTAGCATTCAAGGAGACTACTGCAAGACTCTTCTTCTTCTTCTTCTTCTTCTTACCTCTGACCGGGTATAGGCTATCCTAGTGTTTACTACCCTATACCCCTTTGAAAGGACATTAGCCTAACCTAACAACCTTACCTAACCTAACCTAGTATTATAGGTGGGGGCTGCCGCCCCCACACCCCCGCTTTGACTTAGATTTTTGGTGTATTTGTCTGTGAAGTGGGAATTTTTCAATTTGTTGATAACGAAAATCCTCCATGCGGACTATATGGAGAAAAATATGGCGAATCTATTGGTGCCTATTTTCCCTAATAAATTGTTTCTCATAACGTCGCACTAGTGTCCTTGAATATTATCGTAGTAGCATAACAGAATTAATATTAAATACTACAATAATAATAATGAAAAATAATAATAACAATGATAATAATAATAATGAGGATAATAATATAGGAAGAAGTAGGGGGTCTAAGGCAGAAGCGAAGTTAAGGCAGGGAACATGAAACAAAAAATATAGAGGAAAGTTGAATTGAGCTTAAAAGGGGGAGAGAGAGAGAGAGAGAGAGAGGTAAATACACGAAATCAAGCAACGACGACAACAACAGCAGCAGCAATAATAATAATAATAATAACACAAATAACAATGATAAAAACAATAATAACACATGTACAAAGTAATAGCGACGACACAGTAATGCAGAAGAAGAACAACAACAAACACACATTCAATACAAAAGCTTCATTAAAAATCCCCAAACCGATCCCAAACCCCGGCAAATAATGAATGAGGGCAATACAAACAAGCACCACCGATCACACAGGCTCACTCTTTCTAATTTCGTGATGGGGGCCAATTTCAGGACATTAAAGTAGCGTTCGATTTTGCGATAATAAGGGGCCATTATTGCACTACTTGCTTAGTCCGGGGGTGATGGGGGAGGGAGGAGAGGTAAATGAGAGAGAGTGAGTGTGTGTGTGTGTGTGTGTGTATATGAGTGAGAGTGAGAATTGGAAAGGTTGTGCGAGGGAGATAGGAGTGTTTGTTGTAATTTGTATTTCCCAAAGACTACGTGATCCAATGCAGAGATATATTTAAAAACAGTAGGGTGAGGGCTGGTCCTATCCAGAGTGAGGTTTGGCATCCTCTACCCAACCTTAGGCGTTTCTGCCTGTCTCTTTTACTGTCCTACTTTTCCTTCTGGGTGCAGGGGGCTAGGAATCATCCTCCCCCTACAAAATTCACCTACTAGACGAGATAGTAAGGGGCGACGGAACGCGAAAGTGGTCCCGAATCCTAGGAATTAAACTTAAGTGTTGTTTCTGTTCGGGCTCTGTCTCGAGTCGGCCACCCCCAGCTATGGGGTATGTGTCTGAGTACATACATACATACATACATAAATAAAATATACATGTGACAGAGAGAGAGAGAGAGAGCGATCCAATATAAAATATACGATGACAGATTCAAAACAGCGAGGGCCGGGAAATAAAAAGAGTAAAGAGATTAATTTAATGAAGTAGTTGAGAGACGTAAAGAGGGCTATAGCGAGGGAAGGGAGGGCATGTGGGAGAGTAAGGGAGATTTGAAATTATGAAAACATTAGACAGCAATAGCCAATTAATGCCAATTTTTCATCTGGTTAACTTATTTCAACGAGTATAAATGCTACTCTAATTTACTACCTTCTTGTTCTTGTTCCTGAAGGGTTTGAAGGTTGGATCGGACATCACCACGCCTGTAACCATCCTATCTTCGTAACGGCACTTAGAAGTCAAACATCTTGGCCGGGCACGTAATGACGAATGTGCAGAACAGCCAACATGCCACAGAACGCCACCTGGTGATCCAGAAACTCAGTCAGGGCAGCACCATAGAGTACAGATGACCTAGAGGTGTAAGCGTGACGTCACATATCTGAAAATAGCGATCCGCGCGTTCGAGAGATGGCACCACGATCGCAATGGGGTCCCCACAAAGACATTATATTGACTATCCTTGGTCCCCATTAATTCGTAATAATCCCTACCTTGTACTAATAACGCTATTAATAATCAATTGAACATTATCCAGAGACTGCAGATATGACATAGTTAAATAGACATAAGTAGAGGCTACTGTATAGGCCAGTCATCGTGTAATTGTCGTCATTATGAGGAGGTACTGTACACAAGCAAAATTCCTCCAACACCCGCCATTGTTGATGTGAGATTTGGGAGTTGCCTACGTCAATGGTGGGACAAAATATCCCTAGATGTCATAAGTATTAATGTCAAGTTTTAGTGTTACTTTACAAATTAACATCTACATAACATGTAACATAATAATATATATTCAAAATGACATTATAATGTTGTTGTGTTGCTTGAAGGTATACAGCTTGCATCACATATGAGTATGTTTTATAGCGTATATGTATACTTAATGTTTTCATCTTGCTTATATATATCTAATATATATTAAATAATTTACAAGTGTTTTTACCAACATTAAATAACTCTTAAATACGTTCCCTCTTTAATCTATTGCTCCCTCGTTTTGCGGATATTCCCTTAACTTTGGTAACACTGCAGCAAGCCAGCTGGCAGGCGCACAGACTATCTATAATAAGGACTAGCCACTGAGGTGCTTTGGTTGTTGTACCGTACAACAGTGCTGCCACCAAATCCCTAGGACGCGCGGCAAAATAACACGCTTTTGCCTCTAGGTCATCTGATGATGATGATGATGATGTTGAGGGATAGCTTTAAGTATCGGCCCCTGTACTCTATGGGCAGCACACAGCCAATCCAACAGCCGGAATAGCAATACCACCAAGACCTCACGTACACCTACTGTATATTCTTAAATCTTATCATAGTGAATTCCAACGTAATGATAAACGAAATAAGTAGAAATTACTTGAAACTTTAAGAAAAAAAGGTCTACTATTCGCCAAACGATCGCAGCCACTTATGTAATGATACATCAAGCTACTATGGGTTTCATAGGCCGTGTGGCATCGTTTTTTCGGGAATAACTCATTAACAAAAAGTTGGATCAGTATGATATTTTGACACAGCTTTTTTCACACCGTCCCCTAATTTTTGTCAAAACTTTCTCTTCATAATTGCTGAGGGGCACAGGGCCCTGGGTGGGGCTTTGGTTTCCCGGGCGTTTCCGCGCCCTCCTCAGCTCCCCGCCATGGAGTGGCTTCGGTCACCCAGGCTTTATTGTGGTCGGCGGGGAGGGTTTTGTGGGGGCGCTCGGTTATGGCCTTGGAATTGCTCGGGGCCTTGGGGCTGTTCGGCCAGGCAGCTTGGGGAACAACAACAACAACAACAACCAAAAGTGTAGAAATAAGCCACTTGTCTCTGTGTCATGAGGTTAAAGTCGCACATTAATGACCAAGAAACGGACAAGGTTACCGTGGCTTACCTGTGAGAACCACCAAACCATTAGTGCTCTTCCATCAAACATGGTAGTTATCAGCCGCCACCCAACCCTATTATCGCCTTTAAATTTAAGTAATATGTCAATATCAAGTATAAATATACAAAAATACATACTGTTTGTATAATGAATACATGCAAAAATGGCCCAAAAAGTGATGCATCCCCCATTAATCGCGGCCCCAGCTTTACCCTCGAATAGCTTAATTAAGGGGAGATAGGCCGGTTTTCTGGTCCTCTTTCTTCCTCATGCTTATCCCTATTAGTTTTGAAATGTTGAGTTGTTTGCCCCATTATGTTGTCGATTTTAAGACCTTTAAGACCATTTCTTTGTCAATATAAAGATCTTTCGTTGTCGATTATTTTCCTGGCGAGCAAAAGCGAGCCTGTAATTATGGAGGAACCGGACTTCGGCCGTGACATTTTTCTACCGAAAAATTTACAAATTAATCTCGTAAGGGGATCTAATAGATGTGTTTTTAAAGTTTGATGGAGGTCTAGGGAGGAAACTAAAAATAAATGCATATATAAATAAATAGACCCCCCAAAATAACCACTGTCCCCTTAAATGAACCTCTGAAAGGCAAATATCCAGCCAGAATGGGTTGAGAAGATTCGAATTATGTCGGGATAGCTTCGAAAACTTGCGGTAACGATTTATGACTTACGGGGAGATGGGTCGTTTTTCTGGGCGCTCTTCTTCCTCATGTTTAGCCCCATTAGTTTTCAGATTTTAAGACGTTCGGCTCATTAGTTCGGCGATTATAAGACCTATCACCCCATTTCTTTGTCAATATTCAAAATGTTCGCGTCATCCTGGCGAGCGATAGCGAGTTTCTAATTTAAGAGGAAGCAGCCTCAGGGACATTTCTCTATCGAAAAATGTACACATTTATTTTGAAGGAGGGTCTCGTTTTTTTTTTTAATGGAGGTCTAGGGAGGACACTAACAAAATGTTAACAATATATATTAATGAACATTTAAATACGCCCACCCTACCTTAAAATGTATATACTATACACTTTAATACCACCGATATACTGTGTTTTTGGAACTATCCGGAACTTAATCGAATCTTGTTATTCATTCATTATTCTGCTTATGTTTTTTCGGAGGTTCATGCAATCAGTTCGAGGAGTGAAAAAGGCACAGAATTGATGTCCTAGAATGTACGAGAAGCGAATATATTGTTTGTTTCTTGTAGGTGATGAAAGGCAAGTGAGCATACTTTATGGTAGTGACAAAGGAACTGTTATGCCCTGTTTTTCTACAGGTTTAACTTGGGTAATGTGAGTTCTAATTGACTGGGTATATAAGGCTGCATGCACAATACAAGATATGAGGAATAGAGAACACAAAGAAACACATGGTAGCAAGTTACACGATCACGTTTATTGATATACCACTGCAGAATACTTGTGTAAGACAATATAATAGAATCGAACAACACTAGCATAAGTGGATCTGGATGGAGCCTAGTCTCCCACTTCCAACGTTCAGGTATTAATCTTCTGATCACTGGCTTTGATTTAACAGGTTTATATACCGAAGACCATCAATGTTACTTATAGAATCATATTCACTGTTAGATTTCTTACTGGTAGCTCTGGTGCACAAGTCGTAGTTCACAGACTAGATTAGACACGCGTATTTTAGAGCACGGGAATTCTAGTAACCTCAGGGGGTACTGATCTAAGTTTTATTATCTTGTCTCAGAAATACATAGAACGCAAATCAGTGGGCGAACATTCAGATATCACTAGGGTTTCCTTCTAGGTAATAATATCTGGGTATATGGTTGATTACGAGAGTTAGTATCGCCTGTTAAATAATGAACACTGATACGCTTAGCACTTCCTAATTGAATGGTTATATGAATTATACTGGGGCAAAGAGATAGCCACGTCGTAGAAATATTAATTAGTGAATCTTTAAACAGCACAGTAATATGTAGTACTGCTAAAGGGAATCTTGGGTAGCATCTGATGGGTCTGGTCCTGGTTATCTTGCGTCCATGATGTTGGGGGCTAACGACTGGTTCCGCGGCCGTCCAGGGGGCCCATATGTGTGAAGTTCTCAAATACGTGGGCAGGTCCTTCTATCCAAATCTGCCACGGAGTCTGCCGGCTCTGGAATCTCACTCCGGAACAACACAAGGGCAGAGCTAGAAGTTAACTGCAGGGGAGTGACCCCTGGTTGGTGTCTAGCTTTCAACTGATTTGACTGGGGGCGGGAGCTAGATTTATAGGCTCGGTTCTGGGCCCTGTAGACAGTAGGGATCTCGAGTCTTATGGACTTATTTGAGCTCTCAATAGATATGGGGACTAGGTAAGATGGTATTTACTGTTGTGGCACATGGCTATAGGAAGCCTTTATATTTCCATATAACTGAGCCTTAGTAAGAGGTACTATTTTGGCTATACTGGAAGTATTTAGGGGAGAGAGACTGGATCTACTTTGCGAGGAGGATGGGGACAGCTGTGATAGGAGCGTCTCTCTAGATTGTTCAATCTTCATTCTATGGTATAGCTGAGGTGCTAATTTAGTGATCAGAGCATGCAAGAAAGGTAAATGGTTTATTGTGAGTTAATAGAGGTTAGTAAAGGTGTTAGTCATGCATGGTTAGTTCATTGATAGGAAGAATTCCTGTGCTACCTGGCAATGACTCGGAAGTCAAAACAGGGGCCAGGTATACCTCCGCGGGAGTGGGGGTCTCCCTCCTCGGGTGGGCAAAAAGGGGGAGCTGGGCGCCCTCTCTCTGTGATAGTCGTCCGGCGGCTGTGGCTAGGGGCTTGCCATATCACCAGTGTTTGTAATAACCCTCTGTGTATGAGACAGATGTGGGTGTCCTTAATATCAAAACCGAAGGTGCCTTAGCTAGCTGGTTTTACTCGGCTGGTTGTTAATTGTAGGGTTTGCTGGATGTGGTGGAGACTGGGTTGCTAACTCTGCCACATTTATCTGGAAGTATGGCAATAGAAGTTAGTTACTGGCGAGGCAGCTAGCCTCGCACCGACGACCATTGGGTGCAGGGTTGTGAATGGGTTGTAAGAGAATAGATGGCATGCACGGGGTTAGTAAAGTTCTAATGTTGTTCTGGCCTACTAAGGGAAGGTAGGCTGGATAGGAGTATATATATAAAGAGCTGGAGAGCGTTAGTAACGGACAATTCAAGGATCTTCAAGAGGTATGAGAGAGAGGCTAGGTCGGACAAGAGTAGAGAAGTGCGGGGTCTTATAATGAGAGGGGGGGGAGTGCAGGGGGCTATAGGGGAATTTGACCCTAAGGTCTCTGGGCGTGGGGGTGGCATTAGGCTGCAGTTGATATGGAAGTTTGAAAAGGCAGTAGAATACGTTAGCCAAATGCTACCGGGGAATGCAACTATGGGGTGGTATATGAGTCTGGAAAAGATAGAGTTATGTGATCAGTCTGAGGGGTTATGGATACTATTAGTTGGCCCTGGGAACTGCGTTTTCTATTAAATATAAATATACCAACAACAGCGGCAGTTCGTAGGGGTACTTAGTTATTGTTTCGGGGTACTTATGACAGATACTGGTAACCAGGTTATCTTATACAATCTCTGGTTGGGGTAAGAGGTGTAAGACACGAAGTAAATTGGCGTAGTGTGGACTGTGGATATGAAGGAGGCAAGGGGAAGACGTATGACAATTGTGGAAAGTAAATGGAAAAAGGTGAACACAATGGCGGATAAAAATACTTAACCTAAGGATTGCATACATCGATGAACGATGACATTATAGTCGTCGTCCTAATAAGGTGATGAAACCTGGTTGATCTGTACTTGGCACAATACGACACAAGGACAGTGCCGCTATGTCGTATCAATGCTGGTGGCAGTTAATATTATAGACTTAGTTACTAGAGGAACAATGCAAGGGGCGACTGAGCACGGGTTACATATATCTATACTCGTCATGGAAAATGATATACGAGGTCTAGGGACAAGCGTGGGTGTTTTAACTTCTAAGATATATAACATCTACTTCTCGGATGTAAGAACATACATAGATATAATTATGGCTGTCTGATGTGTTGGCATTGGCTCAACGTCGAGACAGGGCATGGGTGTTTTTAATATGAATGTATATTCCTGTTCATCATCTTTGTAGCAAGGACAGTGCCGCTATGTCGTATCAATGCTGGTGGCAGTTAATATTATAGACTTAGTTACTAGAGGAACAATGCAAGGGGCGACTGAGCACGGGTTACATATATCTATACTCGTCATGGAAAATGATATACGAGGTCTAGGGACAAGCGTGGGTGTTTTAACTTCTAAGATATATAACATCTACTTCTCGGATGTAAGAACATACATAGATATAATTATGGCTGTCTGATGTGTTGGCATTGGCTCAACGTCGGGACAGGGCATGGGTGTTTTTAATATGAATGTATATTCCTGTTCATCATCTTTGTAGTTAGGAGTGTAGGACACGAGGGGGTTAGTGTACGTGAGGTGTGGAAAATGGTCAGTTTAGAAAAGGTAAATGGGTGCAGCCTGGAGCTGCTTAGCCCTGCGGGCTTGGGCCTGTCTGAAATGGCTGGCTCGGTCAGCTGGTCCTTTCGTTCTGTGGACCTTTCCTTTGGGTGTTTCTGTGTGGTGTTCGCTCGTGGCTTCTGTGGTGGGCTTCTTATTCTGGGGCATTTTAGGAACCAACATCTAAAAACGTGCATCATTAGGTTATTTAAGGGGTACGAATAATTGTGTAAGGTGCAATGAAGACTTGAAGAGGAATAAATAGGAGGTACTGGTGTATGTATGTGATAAAAACGTGAGAGAAGTAATGAGTTGTGTTTCGTTTGAAGGGTGTGGTAAGTGGGGTGCGTATGGGATATGCAGTTAAAATATGTGATATTTTGGAGGGGGCGTATCGTATAAATACGATAGAATATGACTATTTTGTGATCTCTTATTCTCTGTGACGTCACGATCGCTCCTACAGCACGACGTAGGACTAATAGATTGTATATTATAAGATTGTAAATAAGTTTAGTTATAAAAGGCCTAATATGCTATTAAGCAATATTGCCATGGTCTTATGTAGTATATATGAATTTATCGTATATATTAATATAATTTATCGTATAGAGCAACCTAGATGCGGTACGATAATTTGGGCTCCTGGCGGTTTGCCAAGGCAGCAAGGTGTGCTTTCGAGGAACGCCAGAGGCTCAGAGCCTTGCCCTTGAAGCCTTCACAAACACCAACCAGTTAACATCTAATTTTCCGCCCTCAGTTGATCGTGCTTTTGTGCCTCTAATCACAATACACATACAGCAATACACTCAGCTACACCATCACGACGCTCTCATCGACGCCATGACTGACTGACAGATAAGCATAATATTCATGTCCATTCCCATGTAATCATTTATTCTTTCTTTAACTTGTCTCGGGACCGAAGTCTCGATCCCCATTGTCCACCGCCATATTGGGTAAAACGTTCTCCCTTGCCTCATTGCCACGTGGAACTATTGGTGAGTTAATTCCTGGCTAATATTAACCCTTATAACCTTACCCTATATATAAATTTATTATGTGAGACCTTTGGATATAAATTAGCTTGTTTCAGATTGAATTCAATTTAGATATGGAGTAGTTTTCATTTAGATTGATTTATTTGATTCATTATAGCTTAGTAATATTTAACTTCCATTGATAGTTTACCACATATAAAATATGCAAAAGGTATGTAAATAATGCTAGTAGTGTACAGTTGCCCACATAAGTTCTGTTCCTCGTCGTGATCTTATGTATGACAGCAAAATTCGTATGAATGAATATTATTGTCAGTGTGGTTTCTTGTCATTATCAGTTGACTAGTCAGGAGTTACCCACTGCATAAAAAACTACACTTGTAATACAAACACGCGCATTATATGTCCATGTATAAGATCACGGAGAGGAACAGAACTTATGTGAGCAACTGTACGTTCTACTTGGAGAATGTATTTCAATTCATGCACAAGTCGTACGATCATTATACCAGGATACAATACAGGCCGTGGTGTAGTGGATTAAAAGCATGGACACTCGTTCTGAATGCCGGAGGTTCAGCAGGGAAGCATCCTTGGTCCCTTACTCTTTCTCTGTTATGTGAACGACATGGAACTGAGCGTCTCGTGTAAATTATTACTGTATGCAGACGACAGCGTGCTTCTGGTTTCAGGAAAAGACCCAATAAGTATTGCCGATTCACTTTCCAAAGAACTAGAATCATGTAGTGAATGGCTAGTGGACAATAGACTATCTCTTCACCTGGGCAAGACGGAAGCCATCTTATGTGGAACAAAACGCAAACTGAAAGACATTGTGGGCTTCTCGGTCAACTGTAATGATATTCCTATAACAACAGTGTCACAAGTTAAATATCTCGGACTAAAACTGGACGCGAGTTTGTCAGGTGAAACAATTTTGGAATCTATCCTGAGTAAGTGTAGAGCACGTATAAAATACCTGTAAAGACAGGTGGGATGCTTGCCCGCGGCGACCAAAAAGACCCTCTGCCAAGCGCTTGTTCAATGTCATTTTGACTATTATGTGTCATCTTGGTACTCTGCATCATCTAAATCGGCACAGCACAAACTTCAGGTCACTCAAAATAAAATGGTTAGGTTCATGCTGAACCTAGAACCCAGATCACATGTTGGCCAGGAACAACTTCAGTCACTAGGTATGCTCAATGTCTCTGACAGGGCCAAACAAATCAGGCTCACTAATGCCTTCAAAATTTTCTATGACAGAGCTCCAGAGTATCTAAAGAGTGATTTTGTTAAAGCAAATGAGAGGAGTGCACATAATGCAAGAAACAGGATGTTTAATTTTAAGGACCTGAGAATCCAAGGACAGGGTAAGCAAACATTCTTCTTCACTGCCATCAAAGACTGGAACGACCTACCCCAGTCAGTCCATGAAAAGAGAACACTGTATTTATTCAGACGTAGCCTGAAGGAACACCTGAACCGGACAGCTGCGAGAAGGGAGCACCAAGCTTATGTCTACTACTAAATACGACATAAGAGATAGACAAACCAAACTGAAATTATTACTGATTACGGATTACTGATATTTACTATAGGATGTAAGGTATCTTAAAATAGCTCCCTAGAAATACTTTCTCTAAAGTATCTATTTCTTTATCCTCCCCATTTCCCCAGCTAACCTAATCCCACAAGGACCCCAATGGAAATACGCCTAACGGCCTTATTGGGCTATCCTTAGTTGGAATTATGCAAAGCTGGTACATGTCATATTTGTAACATACTATGTGGTACGAACTCTGTAAATTGCTAACTGAATAAATAAATAGTATTATTATTATTATTATTATTATTATTATCCCGGCTGGGAGTATGTAAACATTTATTAGCTCACGTGTATTTGTGAGATATACTAAATATTAATGACTCGGGTTTGGCTGGGCGAGAATTTAAATGAAATCTCTATTACCCAAGCTGTGTGGGCAATCTTGTAAAAATCCCTGTATGGTATCCTGGAATATGGATCGTACAACTTGTGTATGAATCGAAATACATTCCCCAAGTAGGATTTCCTTTCTCCTTAATATAGATAGGAAAAGGTTAAGATTCCTTTACCACGCCGCGGTGTAGTGGATTAAAAACTTGGACCATCGTTCTGAATGTCCGAGGTTCGATCCCGGCTGGAAATGTATAAACATTTATTAGCTCTCGTATATTTGTGAGATACACTTTATATATATATATATATATATGTATATATATATATATATCTATAAACTCGGTATATATATATACTGTATATACTGTATATTGCAAGAGAAAAAATATATAGTAGAGAAGGAGAAAGGGGGAGAGTGAGTATAAGGAAAGTAAAAAAAAAAAAAATCCATTTTAATATGCACCCTATTATCCAGGCGGAGGCCCCCGCTTCACGGCGCGCTGCCCCCGCCCTTTGACTGACCGACGACGATAACTTTAATTAAAACTTAATCAAACTACGACGAAAATAGAGAGGAAAAACAGCGGCCGAAACTTGCGCTCGTTTCATGACTGAGAGGAGCGGGTAATTAGATTCCCGCGTAATCTACCGGTGCTGCTGCTGCCCTGATGGTGGGGGGAAGGGGGTGGGGGGAGACAGGGGGTGGTGATAGAGAGGAGAGAGGGGGTGGTGATAGAGAGGAGAGGAGAGAGATAGAGAGAGTGAGGGTGGTAATAGAGAGGAGAGGAGAGAAGGGGTGGTGATAGAGAGGAGAGAGAGTGAGGGTGGTGATAGAGAGAAGATGAGAGAGACGGGATATAGAGAGAAAGAGAGAGTGGTGGGGGATAAATAAAGAGGGAGAAACTGAGATAGAAGTGTGTGTGTATGTGAGAGAGTAAGACAAAGTGAAAAGTGTCTGTAGCAGTGTGTGTGTGTGCGATTAAGAGAGAGAGAGTATTGTGGGAGAGAGAAACAAAAACAGGAGGGAGGCAGAGAGAGAGAGAGTTACAATGAGTTATAAGGAATAGTTAGTATCTCATAGACCTTGCGGCCCATTCCGAGGAGATACTCGAAGTGAAAGGAGATTGACTGTTTAGTGCACCACACTCATTACAGACTGTACAAAATACTATCTATTATCTTTGTGAACTGCTCTACTGAAGAACTGTTCACAACTTCTGAGGGAAGTTTGTTCCAGGTAGAACAGATCTTATATGTGAAAATGTTTCCACATGTAGGCTACTAGTGCTGAACCTTTTCAATTCTAATTTCCAGCCATGGTTGCGTGTTGTATTCATATTGAGGCTAAACATTTTGCTATAATCCACATTGTCATAGAGAGATCAAGAGCTCTCAACCGGTACTCATAGCTCAGTCTTCTAATCGATGGAATAAGCTTTGTAGCTCTAGCTTGTACTCTTTCTAGTCGCTCTATATACAGTATTTCCTGAGTGCTGGAAACCAGAATTGAGCAGCATACTCCAGGAGAGGCCTTATCATAACGTTTCGAAGTGTGAGGACTTTTTCCTTATTTCTGTACTTAAATTGCCTCCTAATATATCCCAATAATGTCTGAGCTTTCTTTTCTACTTCAATGCACTATTTAGAAAACTTTAGGTCACTGCTAATCAGAACACCCTAATCCTTTTCCAAGTCAGTCATTTCCAGAGGTATTCACAATAGTAAATAGTCTGACTTGGGGTTTGCTTGGCCGATATGCATCACCTTGCACTTTTCCAGGTTTAGAGGCATCTACCATGTCTCCGACCATTCACCCAGTCTGTTGAGGTCCATCCCGAGCTGTTCAACTCCTTTGGGGTCCTTCACATTCATTCCAAGCTTTATGTCATCTGCAAACTTGGAGATCACACTCAACAATCCAATATCGATGTCATTGACATAATTATATGATAAACAGAAGTGGGCAAGGACAGATCCTGCGAGAGAGAGAGAGAGAGAGAGAGAGAGATGGGGGGGGGGGGGAGAGATAGGGAATGAAGGAGAGAGAGAGAGATAATAGTTGTGAGAGAAAAAACAGTGGAGGGGCGAGTTAGTGAAAAAGTTTGAGAGAGAGAGAGAGAGCTACAAGGAATAGTTAGTATATCAGAGACCTTGAGGTCCATTCCGAGGAACTGGAAGTGGAAGGAGAGAGACTGTTTAGTGCACTACACTCATTACAGAGTGTGCAAAATACTATCTTCTCTCTTCATGAACTGCTCTACTGAAGAACTGTTTACAACTTCGGAAGGAAGTTTGTTCCAGGTAGAACGGATTTTGTATGTGAAAAAGTTTCCTCAAATACTAGTGCTGAATCTTTTCAATTCTAATTTCCAGCCATGGTCGCGTGTTGTATTCAAATTGAGGCTAAACATTTTGCTATAATGTACATTGTCAAACCCACTAAGTATTTTAAAAACTTCAATGAGCTGACCTCATAGTCTGCGTGTCTCCATCGGGAAGAGATCAAGAGCTCTCAACCGGTCCTCAAAGCTCAGTCTTCTAAGCGATGGAATACGCTTTGTAGCCCTAGCTTGTACTCTTTCTAGTCGCTCTATATATTTCCTGAATGCTGAAGACCAGAATTGAACAGCATACTCCAGAAGTGGGCTAAGGACAGATCCCTGTGGAACTCCAGAAGTGACTGCAGTCCACTCAGAAAAAAACACCATTGATTACCACTCGTTGTCTAACTGTTAGCCAACTTTCTGAGAGGGAGGGAAGGAGGGAGAGGGAATGGGTAGGGAAGATAGAATATGGCAGAAGGGTGGGAGAGATGAGAAAGGGGGCAGTCTAGTATCTCAACACCTTATATAAAAACAAAAACAAATATATATATATATACTGAACATACAAATGTATTTAAATATATAGTTGAAACGAAAAAGAAAAAGGAAAACAAGAGATTTGTTTGCACAGTAGGCAAATACAATCATTGAAGAAATGTGAAAAATACTAGATGTCCTCCTTTTTAATTGCTTACGAGGTTTCTTCGAGGTAGATTAGATAATACTTTGTGATTTGTATCTTTATATAATAGTTAGTGACGGCTCATGTGGTAAGCCTTTTTCAGCTTACACGTCCATCCACTAACCCATTCAGTACCAGTGCCGTCCATTGAACTTTATTCTGGCTACTATTGGATATTCAATTTTAAATGGGCCTCCAGCAATTAACAGGCTTCGTACACTCTCAAATATCCATTATTACTACCACGGATCCTGCTTAAACCACAACAAATCGTCTAAATATAGCTAGAATAAAATAAAAAAGACGTCGCCGGTACAGAAGGGGTTAACCGTATCTGATGCGAGGTGGGTCTTTTTGTATCCCTCCCCCCGTTTCACTCCATAAGTTTAGAGATTGTAATACGTTTCACCATATTAGTTTGTTTGGCGATTATAAGACATTTCACCCCATTCAGGTATTGATATTTTTTGGGCGAGCTTTTGCGAGCCTGCAATTTAGTAGAAACCGGTTTTCGATCAGGATATCTCTCTTCAGAAAAAAAAAATATTGAGTTTGAAAGGAGACTGAGGTGGCCCTTTTTAGTTTGAAAGTGGTCTGGGGAGGCGCTTCCCTAACTCCCCCTTTTAAGAATATTACACCATTAACCTCTGAAGTGCGCATGGGGGTAATTAGACACCTCTGCCTGTGCGCATGTATTTGAGCTGTTTCCATCACTAAAATATTCATTTTACCATAAATAGCATTAATACTTATCCATATGCGCCTATTATAGGTTGATTATCAAGGTATTAACCTGTTACAACAATAAAACAAGTGAAAACAGCGTTTGGATGGTCAAAATCGGCGATACAGGGCGGGAGTTACATAATGTATGGGTGAGGCAACCTCCTTTCCCGCCAATTTCCCCCAAGGCTGGAGAGACACTGTCGATCGATACTCTCTCTCTCTCTCTCTTGCACTCGCTTGCTAACAGTGATGACAATGCCCTGCTTGCAACTCGCTAATGTTAGCACGAAAGTATACCTCAGAATAAGGGAATAACAGGGAAAATAGGTGATAACTGAAGGAGGGGAGGTAGAGGAGTGATATTTTGCATGGCCCAGGGGCAAAACCATTTTTTTTTTTCGATGTTTAAAGTTGATTTTTTTTCTTTCTGACTCTTACCTCTGAAGTGCGCATGGGGGTAATTAGACACCTCTCCCTGTGCGCATGTATTTGAGGTGTTTCCGTCACTAAAATATTCATTGTACCATTAATAGCATTAATACTTATCCATATGCGCCTATTATGGGTTGATTATAAAGGTATTAACCTGAAACAACAATAAAACGAGTGAAAACAGCGTTTGGATGGTCAAAATCGGAGATATAGCCCGCGAGTTGTATAATGTATGGGTGAGGCAAGCTGCTTTCCCGCCAATTTCCCCAAGGCCACTGAGACACAGTCGATCGATACTCTCTCTCTCTCTCTTGCATTCGCTTGCTATCAGTGATGACCACACCCTCCAACCGGATTTCTAATGTTAGCACGAAAATATACCTCAGAATAAGGGAATAACAGGGAAAATAGGTGATAACTGAAGGAGAGGAGGAAAGTGGGGAAGGAGGGGAGGTAGAGGACTGAGATTTTGCATGGCCCAGGGGCCAAAAAAAAAAAAAAATAAATAAATAAATAAAAATTCGATGTCAAAAGTTGATTTTTTTTCACTCGCTCTTAAGAGTCTCCCCGCAGTCCGCCGGGGGAACTCTTAAGAGTCTCCCCGCAGTTCCCGGGTTAAGAGTCTTCCCGCAGTCCGCCGGGGGAACTCTTAAGAGTCTTCCCGTAGTTCCCGGGTTAAGGGAGCTCAGACGGTATTGAGCAGTATAATTTACTGGTTCAGCTCAATGGTTTAAGGAAGGGGTTTAGTTTGCTCTCTAAACCTCTATCAAACTTTAAAAAACACCCACAAGACCCCCCTTCGATATAAATTTGTAAATTTTTCAGTAGAAAAATATCCCGGCCGAAAGCCGATTCCTCTTTAAATACAGGCTCGCTATCGCTCGCCAGGAAAAAAAATCGACACCTAAATGGCACGAAAGGTCTTAATATTGGCAAAGAAATGGGGCAAAAGGTCTGAAAATCGCCAAACTAATGGGGCGATGGTCTTGTAATCTCATAACTAATAGGGCTAAACATGAGGGAGGAGGAGAGCTTGAAAACCCAACTGCCTCCCCTTAATTACAAATCATTAGTAATTGTTATTAACTGACTGAACATCTTTGAAGGAGGAATAACCAACCAGGTAGTTAGTATTTTAGTTATTATCAAAGTACATACACTCTAAAAAAAAATCTTATATATCTTATAAGTTGTTTATTAACAAAGTCTATTATGGATCTTGCTTATTACACCCCTGCAGAGGGTATTGGTATGTATAAAAAACACCATCTGAGGAAGAGCACTTTATTGACAATGTTTAGCAGATAGCTTCATCAGGTCACTGTGTTTCAAAGTGAGAACAATATATTTTTCCGTACTTCAAGGTATCATATGCATCACCCAAAATGATAAATATGATCAAATTATTTTCAAAAATATACTTTAAATAATGTGATTAATTATTTGTTGCTACTTGCTTCCCTCTCCTTTGAAGAGCATCCTGTATGAGTACAAACAAATGGTAGGGCCTATACTCTACGAAGTTAATTATATCATTGAAATATTGTTTTAATATATGACTTGAATGGGAAAGCAGGTAGGATTAAGCCTAGTTGCCAATGTATGTCTTAGAGTGTATGTGTGCACAGCAGTGTCTTTTAAAAGGCTAGCTTGTGTACGAATGTGTGCTTACCCCCGTTTACCAAAGTGTGCGCTCTTCCTCCGAAAAGGGAGAGAAGGATCGAGGCTCTGCAATATGTCAAGGTTACTGTCGGAAAACCTTACTCTCCCTTCTCCCACTCCATCTCTTATATCCCCTCGGACCCCTTACCCCCCTCAAGAAGAAGAAGAAGGAAGTAGTGAAGGTTAGTTGGCCCCCCACCCCTCCTTCTTTTCTAAGCTTCCCTTAGAAATCTTGTCATAATAAGAAAGATTGGCAATTTTTTCATGTAGACACTTTTTTGGTGCCGAAGGAGGGGAGTTATTTGGACCCCCTTCTCCCTCATGTTTAGCCCGATTAGTTTCGAGATTTTATGAAGTTTACCCCATTATTTTGGTGATATTAAGACCTTTCGCTCCATTATTTTGTCTATCTAATGACCTTCCATGCCATTTAGGTGTCACTTTTTTTTTCTTTTCTGGAGAGCAGTAATCTAGAAGAAACCAGCCTTTGGCCAGGACATTTCCTACCGAAAAATATACATAATTAATTCAAAGGAAGGGGGATTTTTTTTTTTTTTTTTTTTTTTTTTTTTTTAACCTTGATGGAGATCTAAGGAGCAAACTATGGAAAACAATAATTAATACAAAATAGTCTCCCCCTAATTATCAAGCAACGTGGTTCTTTTGTTTGATTGTATATAATTTAAATCCATCCAATTTTGTTATGTGTATGAAAGAGACAAGAGGCAAATGTGCTTGCAACAAGTGTCCCCCCCCAAAAAAAAAAAAATAAAAAAAATTGAAAGAGTAACAGAGCCAAATTAAGGACTGTTTGGTCATCTTCATCTTCAACATATATAACAGTATTTCTCTATATCATCCCCAATGAGTTTATATATATTTGTTTAACTTTTTAGTTTTTTAGTGTAGCCTACGTCTGCATATACATATGTACTGCAGCTCTCTGTCGTCTTCCCCATGTTCTATCTTCTTCAATCCACTGTTTTTACTTTTATCGTTTTCCGTTTGCCTCTCTTCGTCTACTCCAACTGTATCCCCTTGTCCCTCATATTTTCCCATTTTGCGTCTCTCCCTCTTTTTCTTCTGTTGCGTGTTTATTTAATTATGCATACACGGCAGTATGTTTTATGCTACTGAATAGAAATAAAGTTGTAATGTAGGCTATCTACCTACATCATTATACAATTTTATGACACTGTTCCTCTCTCTCCAACACCCCTTCCCCCCTCTCTATACTCTTCAGAAAAAATAGGAAATGTAGAATGTAGATACGAGGTGCCATTAAAAAGGCTTATCCCTCAATACTTCATCTGATGTAAACTCCTATTAACTTAGCCAGCAATATCTGGCAGTATATTAATTTTGTTGTTGCTGGTTACTATGACAACTAGTGAGTACATCTGGTAAATAAATGTCTTTATATATAGCTTTAGAAGTTTAAAAATCGGTTTTTAGACTTGGAATTTCGAAGAAAATTAACAATATAATGTATACATATTTATCAGAAGTTATTATATACACCTATATTTCTTATAAAACAAATTGAAATATTAGTTATATTTAATTGTTTAATACTGGCTTATTTTAATATCCACTTGTGTTTACTATAGTTTTATATAATAATTTTAGGCTATATATTAGACTAATATACTATTAAAAATATAACTCAGCCATGTAGATATTATAAGTTGACATTCCACCAAAACAAACTTTGCTAGCAGTGGGCTGGTGGGAATTTTTCTAGCTTAAATTGATCAGTATGCCATCGTAGCTCTCACAATAATCTAAATAACTGCACTAGATCTCTGTATTTGTCAGACAGATTGATTTATATTAAGTACTAGCAGCTGTCTTGTCTTGCCTAGAGAGGAGCGATGTCCAGACTAGAGACGTGACTGTGACTAGGGTAAAGTGGTAAGTGTGCCTGTGGTAAGAAATAGCCTACTAGATTGACTAAGATTTGTAATTTTAAATGGGATCCCTGCAATACTGCAATCAATTTGGGAATAGGCCTAGGCCTAGCAGTGAATATTGTATCGCCCCTACGGGCCTAGGCTAACCTCTTTAGGCTAGGTCTATGGGATAGTTTGGCCTAGGCCTATTTTGCCAATTTTTTCAGATTTTCAGATAATACTCTAGGCCTAGCCTATCCAGTAGCTACTAGCCTAAGCCTAGTGCTGCCTGTATTGTTCTGAGGTGCTGGACCTAGCCTAGGCTATTGTTGGTACCCTAGCCCTCCCCACTAGTGGGGGCTGTATTTTTAGATTGTTGGATAATGGGTAAATAGCCTACTCATTTCCGACAGTCCTTGGAGTAGCCCTATAGGCTAACTAAATAAGTTGGTCACCAATTATTTTGTAATATTTGAAAACAAATATGGATTTTATATGCTCTAAACCTAATATGAAAATGTGTTTTAAGCCTCGGCAAAACCTAATAAAAATATATGGTACTAAAATGGAATTTTGTCGTAACATGATTGTCAATACCTTCCTATAGACAGCACCGATTCGTACACACGCCATTTTCACCTGTCTCCCGAGGTCTGTCCACCAGCTTTTTAGTCCACTCCACCTGCCCATCTCTGTCGATAGGTTGGGTTGTTTGGTTAGGTTAATATACTAGGTCTCAGAAACAAGATTCGTAGTTGCGGTAGTATTTACGGTATCTGGACACTTCGAGCGAATTCATATTCGAGCGGAGGCGCATTTAGGTTAGGTTAGGTTAAGTTAAGTTAGGTTAAGTTAGGTTAGGTTAGGTTGTTGGGATGGATTAGGTCATGGCTAATTGGTAGGAAGCAGAGAGTCAGCATAAATGGTACGAAGTCAGAATGGGGAGCAGTCAAAAGTGGTGTCCCCCAGGGATCTGTATTAGGTCCTCTGTTGTTTGTTATATACATAAATGACCTTGATTTAGGTATAACTAGTAGGATAAGTAAATTTGCAGACTATACCAAAATGGGGAGAACAATTGATTCAGATAGAGATATAGAGTGCCTCCAAAGGGATCTAGATACCTTACACGAATGGTCAGTAAATTGGCAGATGAAGTTTAACATTACAAATGCAAGGTATTAAAGATAGGGAAGATGCATACAAATGTTAAATATAAACTAGCTAATATGGAATTAGAAAACTCGAATTGTGAGAAAGATCTAGATCATCTAGGTGTGTTTGTTAGCAATGATTTGAAGCCTAGACAACAGTGTATAAGCGTTCGAAACAAGGCAAACAGGATTCTCGGGTTCATCTCTAGGAGTGTGAGTAACAGAACTGCTGATGTTATCTGATGTTAACTTTACTTGTCATTAGTGAGACCCCATATGGATTATGCTGTTCAATTTTGGTGTCCTTATTACAGAATGGACATAGATTCATTGGAGAGAGTACAATGTAGAATGACAAAAATGATCCATAATATTAGAAATCTTCCGTATAAAGAAAGGAGGCTTCCATTCGTTAGAGAGACGCAGAGTTAGAGGGGATATGATAGAGGTGTTCAAGTGGGTTAGTGGGATTAACAAAGGGGACATGACAAATGTACTAAAGCTCAGTGATAGCGAAAGAACTCGTACCAATGGTTTCAAATTAGATAAATTTCGTTTCAGAAAAGATATAGGCAAATATTGGTTTGGTAACAGAGTTGTAGATGGGTGGAATGGACTACCAAGTGCTATAGTGGGATTAAAAACGATAGGGAGCTTTATGATAAAATTGGATAAGCATATGGACGAGAAGGGTTGGGTGTGAAGGGGGATCAGCAGGGTTGGGCCAATCAGCGCTCTGCAGACCCCGTAATCCTGCGTTAATCTCTAACCGTTTTGGTAAGATGATCCTCAGGGTATTAGAGTGTTGAGCCTATAATTGGGGTTGTGTGGGACAGGGATCTGCCTTGCTTAGGCCAATCGGCTTCTGCAGACTCCCATTTTCTTATGTTCTTATGTTAATTTAGGTTAGGTTAAGTTAGGTTAAGTTAAGTTAGGTTAATTAGGTTAGATTGTGCATCCGCTCGATCAGGAATTCGCTCGAAGTGACTCGCATTCACAGATACGGCCGAATACCAGTAGGCTACTAACTGGGCGCCGGCCCAACCGCCATGTATCCCACGTAGGCCTACTAGGTAGCCTACTACGGACATATTGTAGGCGTTAGGTGTGGATTAGGCTTGTATCCAATGTACTAGGTCTATGTTACTGGATATTTATGATTTAAATAAGTGCTATGTTTTCGATAAATCTGGTTATATGGCTTTGCAATTAGGGAAATCATGAGCCGATTTCCGACATTTAGTTAGTCTTTTTTGATTCTCAAAATACGATCCAAGTTTTGCCAAAAATTGGCTCGGGTTTTCCAAAATTATGCTTTTTGGGGTTTGCAATTTAGGGAAACATGAGCCAAAATTCTAAATTAGGTTACTGTAATTTGTTTACTCTTAAAATTCGCAAAATCCGAGCCAAGTTTTGCCAAAACTTGGCTCGGGTTTTCCAAAATTCGGGTTTTATGGCTTTGCAATTTCGGGAAACCTGAGCCAAATTTCTAAATGAGGTTACTGTCATTTTGTTATCTACAAACTCTCAAAATCTGAGCCAGCTTTGGCCAAAACTTGGCTCGGATTTTCGAAATATTGGGTTTTAGGCCTTAGAAATACCTTAAAACCCGAGCCAAGTTTTGCTAAAATACGTTTTAATCGCCGTTTTACGCATTTAACCCCTCATTTTCCCTGTACTTCATAGCCCTCCCCACTATCGGGCGGCGTGTCTTAAGATTGTTGTATAATGGGGAAAACGGTTTTGCCGAGGGTTGTAATTATTTTCAAACACTATACTGTATATTGATGAAAACTAACAGGGAAAAATACAAAAATCGATGGGAAAGTTGGTGACCATCTTATTTAGTTTTTCCGTCCTTGGTATAAAACAACACTGTAGCCTAGGCCTAGGCCTAGGCTAACAAAAATAAAACGCTAAAATCGCTGTGAAGCCAAAACTAGAATTTTACCTTATTTTCTTGTGAATTATTATTTGGGGTAGGCCTATTCTAAACTAGCCTACTACTACTCCTCAATTACGGAATTACTGCTGTAGACAGGGAGAGTTTTTATTTTTCACTGCTTTATATAGGCCTAGCCTAATGCCTATCTAGGCTAGGTGTATATAATGAATTTCAGAAATTCAAACACTAGGCTAATGACATATTTGCTTAACCCGGGAACTGCGGGAAGACTCGGTTATACTGATGTTTTGGACCGACAGTTAGCCCATCAATCTGTTTAGGCCTAATAGGTCCGGTAGAGCATATACATCATTGCTATATATGGCATTAAGAGCTGAAATGTATTATAAGGGAGAAAAAAACAAAAACTCTAAAATACATGTATAGGCCTAGGCTACTGTAAAACAATAAGTTTTTCAGCCAGTACCCAACCAGCGGGGGTGTGGGGGCGGCAGCCCCCACCCATATACTAGGTTAGGTTAGGTTAGGTTGTTAAGTTAGGCTAATAGCCTAGCACACAAAAAAAAAAAAAAAAAAAAAAAAAAAAAAAACCCAACCAGCGGGGGTGTGGGGCCAGCAGCCCCCACCCATATACTAGGTTAGGTTAGGTAAGGTTGTTAGGTTAGGCTAATAGCCTAGAACATTAAAAACCAAAAAAAAAAAAATCTAAACCCAACCAGCGGGGGTGTGGGGGCGGCAGCCCCCCACCCATAATACTAGGATAGGTTAGTTAAGGTTGTTAGGTTAGGCTAATGTCTTCCCAAAGTTGACTATTTTTATAACATGAAATATTAGGCTACCCACTCCACCCCGTGAAATCCGAGCCAGCTTTCGTCAAAAGTTGGCTCGGGTATTCACAAAATTGGGTTGTATGGGTTTGCAATTTGGGAAAACCCGAGCCAAGTTTTGATACAAAACGCTATATTATTGTATTTTTACGCTTTTAACCCCTCATTTTCCCTGAACTTCATAGCCTTCCCCACTAGTGGGGGGCGTGTTTTTAGATTGTTGGATAATGGGTAAATACTCATTTCTGCTCCTCTTCAGTATAAAACAACACTATATCTGAAGAAAAAATTACAAAAAACAAAATAAAACTTACTGAAATCGCTGTCGGTCCAAAAAGTTAGGTTTACCGAAGACTCTTGACCCCCGGCGGACTGCGGGAAGACTCTTAAGAGTCAGAGAAAAAAAAATCAACTTTAACACCTTACGAGCGGCCTATGCGGTTTATTTATATGTACCGCACAGCGGGGTGTTTTTAGCCAAAATAGGGCTGTTTACGTGATCATTTTCATGCCTAAATAAGACCCAGAACATAAAACAAGTACCTATCCCTGAAAGGGCATAAACAGAGCTTTCGAATGACACCATAACGATCCTTGTATGATGGATAGTTTTCTTGCAATAACCGTGCAACGCGAGTGCAAAAAGCAGGTAATTCGGTACTTTCGGTACATAATTGAGTATGTAGCGAGTGAGAGAGGGAGGAGGGAGCTGAGATTTGTGTCAGTAGGTTCGCCGCGGTGGTCTGGAGCAGTCATACGCTCGCTAGTCTCCTGCCACCACTTGTCTCTCTCTCTCAGCCACATTACGTGCTGAAATTGCCACTCGACCTATGTCGAGCGCCGCCACATAGTCCAGCTTTATTTAACTCGACTTATGTTGCTCGCCGCTAATTAAGGGTTAAACATCAAAATATATATATATATATTTTTTTTTTTTTTTTTTTGGGCCCCTGGGCCATGCAAAATATCACTCCTCTACCTCCCCTCCTTCCCCACTTTCCTCCCCTCCTTCAGTTATCACCTATTTTCCCTGTTATTCCCTTATTCTGAGGTATATTTTCGTGCTAACATTAGCGAGTTGCAAGCAGGGCATTGTCATCAGTGTTAGCAAGCGAGTGCAAGAGAGAGAGAGAGAATATCGATCGACTGTGGCTCAGTGGCCTTGGGGGAAATTGGCGGGAAAGCAGGTTGCCTCACCCATACATTATATATCTCGCGGCCTATATCTCCGATTTTGACCATCCAAATGCTGTTTTCACTCGTTTTATTGTTTCAGGTTAATACCTTTATAATCAACCCATAATAGGCGCGTATGGATTAGTATTAATGCTATTTATGGTAAAATGAATATTTTAGTAATGGAAACAGCTCAAACACGTCAGCACAGGGGGACGTTTCTAATTACCCCCATGCGCACTTCTTAGGTTAATATGAAATATAGGTTATATGCTTTCAGTGACTGTTAAATTTCCAGGAAAAGATGTGGCCAGTAGGCGCCGTAGGCCTATCCTTAATATATACAGTACCAACAATCCTAACCTAGCCTAACGATTCACGAATCCCTACCCTAACCTAATTTGTCAAGCCTACCTAGGCTAAGCCTAACATCCCTAGCCTACCTAACCTAACTTAACCCAACTTTAATAGGCTAGGTTAATCATTCATATCATAGCCTAAGCCTAACCTCAAATCAAAAATGATACAGACCTCTTTTCTTGAGGTTTAGGCTACCCCAGCACTGCAGCAACTCTATTTTTAATATAGGCCTAGGCTATAAGAAGCTGGGTAGACTCCTAAGCCTAGCCTAAGTGTACCGGTACCCTGAAAGATTGGCTAAAATTTGAAAATGATAGTGTAAAGTGTCCTCTTAAATATGACCTATGCCTAATATCCTATCTGGAATTGCTCTTTGCAGGTGAAGTATGTCGCTGTACTTTGATGTCATCGTAGACAGCCCCCACACCAGTGCCATCAACACTCAGCTGGCATGGCACCCTCAAGCGGCATGTCTTGCGGTGGCATCATACAGCGAGGAGAAAGGAGGAGCCATCAATGTTTACACTGGAGAGGTAATCTATCTATCTATCGCTGGATGCAGGGTGTCAATCCACAAAATATGAATTGTGTTATCATTATGGTTTTTTATTTTGTTATCATTATAGCGCGACGGAGTGGCGAAGGCGCGAGCTCTAGGGGGTCCGGGGGCATGCCCCCCCCCCCCCCCCCCGTGATTTTTTTGAGAATTTAGGTGTCTAAAACAGTATTTCCGGAATTATTCTATTATTGCACCTATACGAGCTGAACAAATTATTATTGTATTTAAGAGGAAGGTACGACAAGGTAAGTGATGTGGTATAGGTGGCAATATGCGGATATGGATTATAAGGGCATTCCGCCCCCTCTGACCCCCTTACTAAAATCTACGGTTACTCACTCCACCCCAACTGGATTTCTACTGTTTTACCCAACCAGCGGGGGTGAGGGGGCGGCAGCCCCCACCCATAATACTAGGATAGGTTAGGTAAGGTTGTTAGGTTAGGCTAATGTCTCTGAAACATTGTAAAATCTGTGTCACATCTAGATTGATAGACTTTTGTCAGAGAGGGCGGAATGCCCTTATAATCTATTTCCGCATATTGCCACCTATACCACATCACTTACCTCGTCGTACCTTCCTGTTAACCCTTTATTGGCGGCACGCAACTTATGTCGTGTGAAATAAATTTGGACTAAGTGGCGGTTCACAACTTATGTCGTGTGCCATTTTCAGCACGTAATGTTGCAGAGAGAGAGAGCTGAGCGGTGTGAGAAGCGTAGTAAGGCTATGACCGCCGCACACCACCGCGGTGGGCCAACTGAAGTGAAAACCACCCTTCCATCCCCCCTCACTCACTACACAGGGAATTATGTAGGGAAAGTACCTAATTACATGGTTTTTGCACTCGTGTTGCGCGATCGTTGCAAGAAAACCAGTGGTCGTACAAGGATGGTTGGGGTGTCATTGGAAAGCTCTGTTTATGCCCTTTCAGGGATAGATACTTGTTTTACGCTCTGGGTCTTATTTAGGCATGAAAATGATCATGTAAACAACCCTATTTAGGGTAAAAATACCCCGCTGGGCGGTACATATAAATTACCGTCTAGGCCACTCATAAGGTGTTAAATACAATAATAATTTGTTCAGCTCGTATAGGTGCAATTATAGAAATTTACCGTATTTCCTGCAATCTAAAAGCAATCAAGATGGAAAATATGGAGACCAAAATTGTCAATTTACATTTCTTGTTTCTTAAAAAAAAAAAGCTGGGAGTTTCTGTTATCATTATACAAAAAATTTATTTGCGTTATCACTAAAAAAAACAGCGTCGTTTGACACCCTGGCTGGACGCCATATTCCCCTAAAAAATTATGGTGGCCATATACAAAATGCCCCCAAGTGGACCTATTCCCTTTAAGAGGGACAACCCAAGCCAGTTTATTGAAAGACTTACAGGATTGACCATTCAATTTAGGGTCTGTCTGACTCCAAGGCCTTCTACTGTATGTACTGTATCTTTTTAGCACTATTTTTCTACAGTGGTGTACGTCGGCTAGTCCATCCACTAACCTGCTTCGCCCTTAGGTACCAGTATGGATTTGTATAAGGTTTACTCCCCTAGACAGGTTGCCGGCCAAGGCTGACGAGTCCCATCCACCCGGATTTTTATAAGGTTGTCTCCCCTAGATGGGTTGCCGACCAAGGCTAACGAGTCTCCTCCCTCCACCCATAGGAGAGGTAACAGCTAATGTTTTTTTTGGATGGATGTAGTTACCGGGTGTACCACTACCGACATACATCTATCTATCTATCTAAATTGCCTGACGCCGTGATCCCCGAAGGGGTGGCCACGAACGAACCGCCCCCATGCACCTCTGTCCCCAGTCAGTCGACGCCCCTCCCCCCAACCAGCACCGCCTTCGTTCATGTAGTTCCTCACTCCATCATACAACATAATTCATCTATAAATACTTATAATAAAATAAATACTTATAAATCTATAATACTAGGTTAGGTTAGGTTAGGTTAGGGTAATGTATTTTTGTATCGAAAGGCAGTCAAAATAGACGGGAACATGATGGTGAGCGTCCGCGTAGTGTAAACAAGACGGGCGGTACACCCGGTAACTACATTCTTGCCGTTTTTTTTTTTCTTTTTTTTTTTACTGATATGTACGTATAGGCCTACAGTATTTATATATACAGGGCTCCCTCAATATTCGCGGGTGTTACGTACCGTGAAATGCCCTAGCTTCGGATGGGGGCTATACTTCGGACACTTCTGGATAAAAGTACTGTACTGTACTGTATATAAGGTACAGTTATGGAAAAATGACTCTGCATTATGGAAGAACACCGAAGACATATATACTTGTTTTTCCATAACATCATGTAGGCCTACTGTATTTATCCCATAACTGTGGTTCATTGTATAGTTTTTCTAGAGTGTCCGAAGTTATCTCCCCGTCCGAAGTTACGTCATGTTACCAGCAGGGGTGTAAAAAGTACTTAATAATTATACTCAAGTTCAAGTAAAAGTATGTAATCAAAAAGTTACTCAGGTAAAAGTAAAAGTACCCAACTAAAAAGTTACTTGAGTTGAAGTAAAAAAGTATCTACCGAATGAATTACTCAAGTACCAAAAGTAAAAAGTATTTTCCCAAATTGTTAAGATGCATATGAACCTGTTATATACAGTATATATACAGTACAGTATATATATATATATATATATATATATATATATAATATATATTATATATATATATATATATATATATACAGTATATATACAGTAATATATATATATATATATATATATATATATACTGTATATATATATATATATATATATAAATATATAAATATACCGTATATATTAATATATATATAAATGGAACACCCTGTTCTTAACATTAATCCTCAATTACAAACCCCAATGGAAGGAATTAACATAACTTGTGATGATGATGATTAACATAACTTTTATTTTCTTATATACTGTATCTTCTTTGTATCAAGAATGCACAACAATTATGTTATTTTTTTTTTTGCATGAGTTATTTTTGTATAGCTAATGCTCGTTTTATGTTTACGGTTGTCTTTGTTACATGAACTTGGGGAAAACATATATTCACAATAGATGAGTGTCTAATGAAATAGCAATGCTGAGTCGATCATGGGTGGAAAGGGTGAGTTGTGAAATGTGATTAGGTGGGACAATGGGAGAGTCATCATACCTGGGGGGTTGGGGGAGAAGGAGACCTATCAGCGCCATATATATATACAGTATAATTATATACTGTATACAGTATACAGTATATATATATATTTTAATTTTGTGGAGTAAAACTTCAGCAAATTTCCGAAATATTCCTTCGAATAGATTTGAAATTCCCAATAGCATTTCCCATGGACATTCCCCTGGTGTGACATTCCTTGGCTAGTTCAAAGGTCACCTCTATATATATACCGTATATATTAGGGTGGCCCTTATTTTCGAAAGTAAGAAATCCTAACCTCTCACCCCCTGGCTTTGTTCCATTCCTAATGAGACATATTGTGATAAAATTTTGTGACGATTGGAGCATATTTATTGGTAGTCCAGCAAAGTCTGTTTGGCTGTTTTTGTGCTGGTTGGCGGAACTTACCTGGCACGCACCAAAACCCAGACACAGCAACAAGACTCCTTCAAGACTATCTCGACACATTACATGAATGGTGCACTACAAACAGACTCAATTTAGCCCCAGCTAAATCCACTGCAACCCTCCTCACAAGCTGGACAGATCACGATTACGTCCCGGGTCTCAACATAAACAACACACCCCTAACACACACACACACACACCCAAAATCCTAGGAGTAACATACGACACCCAAATGACATTCAAACAGCACACCACAAACACGAAAAAGAAACTGACACCCAGACTTAACGCCCTCAGATCACTTGCCCACACGAAATTTGGACACAACAAAGAAACCACCACCGTCTACAAACAATACATAAGATCAGTTATGGAATACGCAAGCCCGGCCTGGGCTTCTAACCTAGCTGAAACACATCATACTGTAAGACCTTACAGACTATTCAAAATATAGCCCTGAAAATCATCACAGGATGCACAGCTACTACACCCACAGATCACCTACATCAAGAAACCAAAGTCCTCAAAGTCA
Organism: Paralithodes platypus; assembly: GCA_032716605.1. Taxonomy (NCBI): domain Eukaryota; kingdom Metazoa; phylum Arthropoda; class Malacostraca; order Decapoda; family Lithodidae; genus Paralithodes; species Paralithodes platypus. Next base: position 51,769,827 of record CM064480.1, on the reverse strand, counting down.
AAGATCATCTAGACATGAGAGGCACTCAATTCCTGGCAGCAGCCTCCACGAATCAACACCACCCACTACACTACATGGCAACACACCCACAGACACCAAGAAATATCAAAACAACACCCAGCACACGCTATCACACACAAATACTGTCTTCTCTCCCTCCCTGCCCACCCCAAACCAACTTCCGGAAGCACATCCATACTCATATCACTCGCCGTTCCATCCACTCACTCATAGACAACACGCAGCTGCAAGCACGACCTCCCGAAATCCATCCTTCTGAATCCTCCCTTCCTCGTGAGGACAGAGTCCACCTGGCCAGGCTGAATCATTTTTGGACCAAACTGACTCGATGAGAACCCTGAGAGCGGTAAAATGAGCAATTTTGAAATTTTGCCTATAGCATAAGGGCCACCCTAATATATATATATATTAAGAGAGAGAGAGAGAGAGAGAGAGAGAGAGAGAGAGAGAGAGAGAGAGAGAGAGAGAGAGAGAGAGAGAGAGAGAGAGAGAGAGAGAGAGAGAGAGAGAGAGAGAGAGAGAGAGAGAGAGAGAGAGAGAGAGAGAGAAGAGAGAGAGAGAGAGAGAGAGAGAGAGAGAGAGAGAGAGAGAGAGAGAGAGAGAGAGAGAGAGAGAGAGAGAAGAGAGAGAGAGAGAGAGAGAGAGAGAGAGAGAGAGAGAGAGAGAGAGAGAGAGAGAGAGAGAGAGAGAGAGAGAGAGAGAGAGAGAGAGAGAGAGAGAGAGAGAGAGAGAGAGAGAGAGAGAGAGAGAGAGAGAGAGAGAGAGAGAGAGAGAGAGAGAGAGGAGAGAGAGAGAGAGAGAGAGAGAGAGAGAGAGAGAGAGAGAGAGAGAGAGAGAGAGAGAGAGAGAGAGAGAGAGAGAGAGAGAGAGAGAGAGAGAGAGAGAGAGAGAGAGAGAGAGAGAGAGAGAGAGAGAGAGAGAGAGAGAGATGACCTTTGAACTAGCCAAGGAAAGTCACACCAGGGAAACGCTATTGGGAATTTCAAATCTATTCGAAGGCATATTTCGGAAATTTGCTGAAGTTTTACTCCACAAAATTAAATGTAGTGGAGTAAAAGTACAAGTAATTCTTGTAAATAATACTCAAGTTAGAGTAAAAGTACTGGGCAAAAAATCTACTTTTTAAAAAGTAGATACTGAGAAAATTTACTTAAGTACTGTAGTTGAGTAAATGTACTTTGTTACCTTTACACCCCTGGTTACCAGTACCTGAAATTGCCGTGATTAATTGAATCGCCTCCGCGAATAGTCCTAGTTACTACAGATCCCCCCCGATTAGCCCCACAAACCCTTCTCGATCCCATAGGCTAAATCAGGTTTTTTGACATATTAATACAGTACAATAATATCAATAATAATATATAGTACAGGAAAATAGTTTCATTAACCATAAAAATTTAAATAGAAAGAATTTTTAATAGGATTAATAAATTACTGTAGCCTAAGTATGTGAAGTACTGTACTCACCATCCCATTTAATTTAAGCTCATCAAATTCTAACCAAATGGTAACTGCGAATAAGTGAATTCGCGGACCTAGAATCCGCGAATATTGAGGGATCGCTGTACAGTATATGTATACCTGTATACAGTATATATTATGGTGTATACATTATACATTATATACAATACGGTATGCAGTACTGGTATTGTATAGGCCTACAGTACCATTGGTCCATTTAGCTATGCAAATGTTATCAAATAAATACCTTTTATGTATTTTTAACCCATACAGGGAAAGTTGTGCAGTGAGGTAGAGATCCCTCCGCACCCTACGGCCCAAGTGACGTCCCTGACATGGCACCCCAGCAAGAGGATCATGGCGGTGGGTTGGGAGTCCGGGGAACTCTTTCTTTGGAACGACCATGAGCACGAGCTTCACGAGATACAGAGTCTTCATCGAGCGCCTATATCCATACTCCAGTTCAGCTCGGCTGGAACCAGACTTGTGTCGGCCGATGCAGTAAGTTTGTTATCTGATCAGGCTGGCATATATGTAAATATACTTAAATTTATAGACCGAGTGTTCCACTCGAGGCGCAGTATCAGTCTCACGTCATAATGACAGTGTTCCACGATGCCCTGTTCAGAGCTGCCTCACTTGTAAGGTTTTTAAATTAGAGATTAGAGCGTATAGTTTAATCTCATGTCTTTTTGGATCTACACCTCTGTACAGGTCCCTCCACGTTCACAGACTTGAATTTTTCACCTAATTTAGAAGAGTGTTTTCATATTCAGTCTCAAAACTAAGTCCAAAGTTAAAGTTATGCTCCATAGTACCCATTATGCCCCTGGAAATTATATGCATGCATACATAAATTTTCCAATATCTGTGGCTCAATACATATTATCCAGAAATGTCCAAAGATATTACCATGCCCAGAGTTAGCCCATTTGACTGGTACTGTACCATAGGTAATCATGTGTTTGCTCAATTTTCTTTGGATGCAGTCTCATTTTGAGATACCAGTATGGGAATAATTATTTATGAAAGAAGTCCGGTAGGTTTATATGTAAGTTAATTGGGGGGTTGGTGATAATATTAATTTGTATTTATTTTCAATGTACTGTATTTGCCGTCCGACTGGCTCAGTTGATAGCGTCTCTGCTTACCATCCCAGCAGTCTCGCGTTCAATCCACGCTCAGGTTGATCAAATGTTCTGGGATATAGCTGGTGGTTACTGTCTCCCCTTGAGCAATATAGATGGGTAATGGTCTCTGGTTGATTAAAGAAGGTCAAGCTCTTGTGGATCCTCGAAGGAGGAGATATGGGCGCTATGTACCGGTATTTAACCAGACGATTATCATTACTGTACAGTAGTATTATAACTACAAACTGTTGCTTTTAGCAAGTAGGATTTTAGATCCTATGGGCTTAATTCTAGTACTGGCCGATTCTCTTGTCCATCAATTTTTTTGTGTTTTCTAGGTTTTTCATACCTTTAAAGCACTGTAAAAATAAAAAATAAATATTGACAGTGGCGGCGCCAACGTCAGCAACAATGTATTTTTTTTGTGTGATTTTCGTTCATATACTGTACATTGGATTTGTATACCGAGGACTGTCAAAAGTGAGTACCGGCCCCCTGCTGGCAATATCGATGACGAATTCAATAAGTCAGGTGCAGAGCCTCCCCACAACCCTTTCTGTATCCCACGGCAACCTGTTATTGTCAAATACTGTATAGCTTATTTTTGCTTTATTATCATCTTTATCCCAACATTTTCCCTGATCCTTATAGCTCTTCCCACTAGTGGGGTCTGTGTTTTAAGATTGCTGGATAATGGGTAAAAACTAAAGTGCGATGGTCTTTAGGATATATAACTATGGTACGGTACCAGTATATCAAAGAAAAATTGAAGAAAAAATAATTCTAAAATAGAGAACCGGCTGGTCCTAGAATTTTACCATCCAATTGCCATGAGATTGATACATCATCATCATATCTGACACTTTGCATCTTTCCATGAAGCCCAGCTAAAGGATGGCAGTGGTAGAAAGCTCTTTGTCTACTTTGTCAGGATAGGCCTATGCTTAGGCAGTAAATTCTTTTTATAGGAATGCAATGGCAAATGTGAATTAAAATGTAAAACTTGCAAACTAAACAAACCAAAATTGGGACAAGGACAATATAAAGTCAAATTAAATTAACAAAATCGCTATGTGGAAACAACGCTTACTAAAATGAAAATTATTAAATAAAAGAACACAATCCACCACATAGGGTGTACATTACTACATGAGCCAAGTTAATCTGTTTCCCAAGCAAACTAATCGCACATATAACAACGCACTATCGTCACGTTAAAGGAAGTAGTCAAGTTTTGGGAAGGTAGGGGATAAGTTAAGTGAAAGTTTTGAGGTCAATGTAGGTGTAAGACAGGGATGTGTCATGTCAGCTTGGTTGTTCAATATATACATGGATGGAGTGATTAGGGAATGTAGGGCTGTATCAATGGGTGTGGGAGCTAGACTGGAATCAGAGGGAAGAACATGGAAGATTTTAACATGCCTATATGCGGACGATGCAGTCCTGTTGGCGGAAAATGCTGGAGAACTTCAGAGAGTGGTCACTGACTTTGACAGGGTATGTGAAAAGAGAAAGTTAAAGGTCAATGTAGGGAAATGTAAGGTAATGGTGTTTGAGAGAAGAATGCATGAAACCATAGATTTTAAGGAAAAATATAGAATCAAGAAAGAACACAAGAAAAGTTGTAAAATAAAATTGAAAAATGAAGTACTAGAAGAGGTTGAAAGTTTCAAGTATTTGGGAGCTGTACTATGCAAATATGGTAAAATGGAGAGTGAGATAAAAGAGAGAAAAATGCAAGGGAGAAAAGTGATTGGAGAACTTGATAGTATTCTCAAAGGAAGAATGGTTAGCCAGGAAGTCAAAAAGTCACTGAGAAACAGTGTGCTGCTCCCAACACTCTCGTATGGAAGCGAGACATGGACGGCAAGTGACGAGGACCTCTTCAAACTGAGAGCTGTGGAGATGAGCTTTTTCAGAATGGCAGCTGGCATGAATAGGCTAGATGGGCCAAGTAATAGGGAAGTGTACGAGTCCTTTGGAATGGAAGAGCAGGCTTTGGGCATTGATTGTGGTGTGGTTGAGTGGATAAAGAGAAGTACTTTAAGGTGGTATGGCCATGTTCAGAGAATGGATGAAGACAGAATGCCAAGAAAGATATATGGGAGTCAGGTGAGTGGAACCGCTAGTAGTGGAAGACCACCTATGGTATGGGAAAAGAAAGTGGAAAAATATATTGAAGAAAAACTTCCACGTAGTGGAAGGGGCATTGTGGCACGGGCAAAGGAGGCATGTCTTGACAAAGTAGCTTGGAGACGTTTCTGTCATGGCCATCCTCTAGTGGGGGTTTCCCAGGGGGAAACAAGGCGTCGGAGATGATGATGATGATGAGGCCTATGCTAATTTTGCCTGTTTCATAATGCTCTTTCTGCTTTTTGAAAAGTTAAAAAAAAAGTATACTGTACCGGTATATTCATTCTACTACCGGTAGCTGGCCAGCCCTATGGGAGTTCTATCCGAGAACTCGGTGGTCTGGTTAAACTAATTGTATATAAAAATAAAACAAACAAAAAATTACGGGTAGCTATATTGTCTTTTCCTAAGCCATTGAGTGATCTTCCTTTACCAGCTATAGATACCTTTCATTGACTTCTTAGAATTCCATCTTTATCTTTTCTCTGCTCATGCTATGAAGTGTATTTAAGGATCATTATGGTTGTATACTGTTACCATAACTAATATTGATACCTTACAGTCTGGAGCAACAGTTGGGTGGCGTGTGGACAACTCTGGCAACCTTCAGACTGTGTTCACCCATGAGCTGAAAGATCCACTGGTTCAAGTGGTGTACAGAGCCACCACCAATACTGACAAGACAATTCCTACGCTAGATATTAAGTGAGTACCGTATCATTAAAAAGGAAAGAATGGTGGAGATTGGGAGTTAAATCAGTTGCTGTTTGCTGATGACACAACGTTGGTGGCGGATTCTGAGAAGAAACTGCAGCGAGTAGTCAAAGAATGGTATGTGGGAGGAGGCAGCTGAGGGTGAATGTCCATAAGAGTAAAGTGATGGTGTGTAATAGAGATGCTCATAGGTTAAATCTAAATGTACGGCTGGATGGGGAAATACTGGAACAAGTGGATTGTTTTAGATATCTAGGTGGAGTGATAAGCAGGGACGCAGAAGTGGAAATAGAGGTAAGACAGAGAGTATGTGAAGTAAGGAAAGTTTTCGGAGCAATGGGAAGTATGTGGAAGGTGAGAAATCCTGGAATGAAAGCTAAAAGTGCATTGTATTAAGGGTTTTACTGGTGATCTTTCCTAGGTTACTAACTCTTGGTCATCCTCCTTTCAAGACTTCGGTTTTTAAGAGGCTACTATAGTACGGTATATACAAAATAGATACTTTTTATTATGATGATATCAGTATGATAGCTGTTATACTAATTCAATCATTTTATGTAAGTGATTACTAATGAAATTTATTGCAGTGGTCTGGCTCGTGCGGCAGTGAGCGGAGACGAGCGAGCCCTGGACATCTTCAGCTCCTGGAGGCCTCGTACGGGACACAAGCGCCTCAGTCTGGCAGTGGGTGGCAAGGACAACTTAAACTTCTTCTTGGGATCTTCAACTGGTTAGATTTAGATGTCCTTTATTTTCTAGTCTCAAAGTTTTCCTTTAGAGTGTCACTATACTGTACAGTACAGTATATATATTTACTTCACAAAAAAAGAAAAAAAAAGTCATATCTCAAAACCTTGTCATGAGATAAGTACCTGTACTGGTACACTGTAAGACAATTTCTGGCCTATTATATGAATCTTCGAAGATTGTAATTGAATCTCTCAAAAATGAATGTTAGGTGAAGTATTTACAAAAGATTTGATTCAATTGTGCATAGATTCAAAACCTTGGGCCATGATTTATGTCTAGACCTAATCTTTATCATACTACAGTAAAATCTCGCATCCCACGATTTATTGGTACCGAAATATTACCGTGGGACCGGAATTCGTGGGATGCAGAGTATTAAAGTAATGGGGAAAATTACAAAAGTACTGGAGGCTATCGTCGGGCGACTATTGACCTTCACTTTACATGTCAATAATCCAAAGTAAGTTGCTTTAATGAAAAGAAAGGTAAGTACTGTAAAACACAAACAAAACACTTAGAAAAGTTGATGAGGTGCTTATTGTGATGGATGTGGTGATAGACGGGAGGCGGACGTTAGTTACCACCCTCCGTGGCCCCACTCTCGTTCTCCGTCACCCCACCGTTGCCGCCAAAGCCCGTGAAATCATCGTCCATGGCATCAAGTTCGGCGTCTTGTAGAGCTTCCATTAGCTCTGCATCCGTGGGAATCGTGTAGTTTTTCGTGGGATGAGAATTCAGGTAGCCATTGGATAGTACCGTGGGATCGAAATGCGTGACTCTACTGTATGTGGTTTTTTACTTACCTTATACCTTAGTGTACAGCAATGAGCACTAATAGCTACCGTATGTTTCTGTTTGAATCTACATTGAAACCAAGTAGAGTGATAGAATTACTGGTACCGTATATTTTATCAAATGCTTCAGAACTTGGCTTTTTAGGTTCAAAGATTCAAATGCGTATATACTTATTGGTGCTCCTCACGACTGTATTCTGGTACCTTGTTGATTTACCCCGTAGGTGTTCTGTACCATGTGAGTGAGAATGGGAACTGTGTGGAGGTGCTGCAGGCGGACGGAGGCATCAAACGCCTCTTGCACCATCAGTCACGCAACCTACTGGTGGTCATCACGGAAGGAATGGTGCTTGGCCAGTTCTCGGTTGCTCAAGATGGGTCCGTCACCGAGATTAATAAGGTCCGTACTACTTATTACAGTTTATGGATGTACAGTTTTCACATGACATTGTCCTCGACTTACTTTTACTTTATTGCCCTGGAATGCCTTCGCTGTGAGAACCCCACAACCACCAAGAAGCCCATGACCGCCCCGGGACTTCCCCAAAGATCTCCAAGTGATGAGCTATTGTAGTGATGTCTATATATATTGTAATCTATCTATATCTATTGCCTGACGCCGTGATCCCCGAAGGGGTGGCCACAAACGAACCGCCCCCATGCACCTCTGTCCCCAGTCAGTCGACGCCCCTCCCCCCAACCAGCACCGCCCTCGTTCATGTACTTCCTCACTCCATCCTTCCACCTCGATTGTAATCAGGACAGAAAATAAAGTGTTCCTTCTATACATTTTTGCTATATATTTTATACTATATCTACTTTACATTTTTCAGGTTAAACTGAGTGGTCGAACAACAGACATACAGGTAACCTGGGCGGGTCCGGGCCTGCTGGCTGTAGCGACAGGGGACAGCTCAGTACGACTGTGGAACTTAGACTCTGGGGATAATTATGTCCTTGGCCTAAATGGGCCCAGTTACCGAGACCAGGAGTATGTCATGTGTCTCAGCTTCTCCACCAATAAGCGTAAGTAATGCTGCATGAAAATGAAAAACAATTAACTCTTTCCGTACCAGCGATGTCTGTCACATTTTCTTCTAGCTATATTTGGACAATTTTACGCAGCTTAGGAAGGATTTGTGGTAATTTATAGGGTTGTTGTTGTTCCCCTGGCTGTCTGGCCGAACAGCCCCAAGGTCTCGAGCAAGGCCAAGGCCATAAACGAGCGCCCCCACAAAATCCTCCCTGCTTACCACTAACAAAGCCCGGGTGACCGAAGCCACTCCAAGGCAGGGAGCTGAGGAGGGTGCGGAAACGCCCGGGAAACCAAAGCCCCACCCAAGGCCCTGTGCCCCTCAGCAATTATGAAGGGAAAGTTGAGGGGTAAGGGAAAAATGTGACGCTTTGGCTCCCAATCTGCCAACTTCTAGGTTGGCAGTAGGGAGGTCAATCCACGGAAAAGATGCCGCCACTTGAGATCTAGAAGATATATAAGTAAAAGGAACAGTCAGAGTAAGCTATGGGTATGGCAGAGATCGCTCAGTTCTCACTCGGATAGACCAGCCCATCACCACATGACTAGAACCCAATCCTCTCAGCATCAGCTAGGAAAGGCTCTAGAAAGCCGCCTTTGGCGGGGGGATAGCTCCCCTATTTCAACTCCTTTCGGGGTTGGGCACCCGCCCTATTTTATAGGGTTGATTGAGATAGTTCAAAGCCTTATAATTGCTATACATACTTCCTAAACTGAATGAATTTGATGAGTAGTAGCCAGAATATAATAAGAAGGATGTCACTGGTACTGAATGGGTTAATATGAAATAGATACTGGTATTTAGCAGTTTGCATATAGTTTGAAGCCAGCCGGCTGGATAGCGTCGACTTCCTACCTAGGGGTCAATCGCTCATGCCGCGCTCAGTCGTGAAGTTTTTTTTTTTACTAAACCTGGTTGGTTACTGTCTCCTTGAGCAAGGGATGGGTAATGGTCTCGGGCATTCCATAATATAGTCTTAGCTCTATTGAATCACCTCGAAGGGGGAGAGAAATGGCACTTATTCAATTATCTGAGATTATGTGTGTACATGCTTAGATTGATATGCAGGATTCGAAGTTGCATAATAAATCGTAGGCAGTGTCCACCATTCTTTAACTGCCTACGTGGTGCGATGCATAAGGTGTTGATTTTCGGTGTGAGCATCCTGGATTCGAATCCACGGACTGCCACATGTGTTTGTAAATTTCATTAATCGATTTTAGGAGTATAGTTGGTTGTTGGAAGGAACATAATAATTAACCCTCCAACCCCGGCTAGGGTAGATCGTGACTGTACTCTGTGACCGGGGGTTTTGAGGAATTTTGGTCCATGTTGATTCACCTGTTACTCCTGAAATACATGACACAAAGTTATAAAAAAAAAAAAAAAATGTTGCACAAACCTTCATGTGTAGAATGCCATTGAGTAGAGGTCTCTAGCCCAAGTGATTGCATAATGGCGAGCGCAGGAAGTGGAGTGATTTTTATGCGGGAAAATCTTCCCGCGTTCGGATGCGTCGCCTTGGCCCAGGCCCCGGCTTGGCTAACCTACTGCGCACTTAGCCACTCGTCGCGCCAGAGTTTTTACCTCCCGGAGTCGATTTTATTTATTGATAGTGATGTTATTATAGTTATTTGGAGTCCAATTATATAAAATATGTGTATTAGGCTATCATTGTCACTAATATTTCACATTTTCACTCGATACCGTAGTTTTTATGAGTAATTGAGGCTGGTTATTGTTATATTATGCACTAATTATTCGTTATCACAGGTGTTTATTATACTTTGGCCATCTAATATTAGTTCGTGTGTCACTCACTTTGGTAAATATGCTTGAGAGAGTGTCACTGTCACTGATAATGCTCATTTTCACTTGATACGGTACATTTTATTAGTAATTGAGGTAGGTTATTGTTATATTAGGCAGTGATTATTCGTTATCACAGGTTTTTATTGTACTTTGGCCATCAAGTATTGGGTGTTGTGTCATTTTCACTTTGATAAATATGCTTTAGAGAGTGTCACTGTCACTGATAATGCTAATTTTCACTTGATACGGTACATTTTATTAGTAATATAATTGAAGCCCTCCGAATCATAAGGGGACCAACCGACATTTTTTGAATTTCCAAGACAAGCACGTGGTGCCATAGCCCAACTTCTCCCCTACACACTGGTAGTCGTTTGGTACCCTTAAGACGAAAACTGTATGAGTGAGAGTCCTGGACGTTAAGGTAACTTTTTCGCCTTTCGGGAACACTCACCAATATCCTGGGAAAAATATAACATGACACAAGGGGTCCAAACGACACTCAGTTAATCCCTCCATACTCTCACTCTCCCATACGTAAAAATACGTTCACTTACCCATACCCTTGTACTTACCTGTTAATTATTAACTACTTACCTGCCTTACCTGGAGTATGGAAATTGGAGGCTTGTGGGTGGGAATGATGGACAATTACGTACACTACCCAATATCAGTGCATTATTATCTTTAAAAGAAAAAACTCGTGGTCAAAGTGCTGGTAATGTTAGATTTTGGCCATTTTGGCCATTCAAAAAAGGGGATAATTTTGGTTTGGGTGTTTTTACTAAAAATATAGATGTGGAACCCCCTATTTTTACATGCTGGGATGAAAGAATAGTGTTTCAGCTACCTTCAGTAGAAATATGAAGAGGGTACCTTACCGGGTTAAAGAGTTACACATATTTTGAACTGCCAAACTTTGACCTTGATTTTCTCAGAAGTAAGAAATGGTGGTTGGTCCCCTTATGATTCGGAGGGCTTCAATTGAGGTAGGTTATTGTTATATTAGGCACTGATTATTCGTTATCACAGGTGTTTATTATACTTTGGCCATCTAATATTACTTCGTGTGTCACTTTCACTTTGGTAAATATGCTTGAGAGAGTGTCACTGTCACTGATAATGCTCATTTTCACTTGATACGGTACATTTTATTAGTAATTGAGGTAGGTTATTGTTATATTAGGCAGTGATTATTCGTTATCACAGGTGTTTATTATACTTTGGCCATCTAATATTATGTCATTTGTCACTTTCACTTAGTTATATGCTTTGTTAACGTTTTATATACAATTTATTGTGTCTTTTTTCACTTATTTATATATGTTTTCATAATACATGACTTTTTTATCACAATACATTGTTTTGTTTCCACTTGTTGCCTATATACATACATATTGTCAGTCTTTGGTACTTTCACTATGATTATTAGTTAGTACTCCTGCTTGGTGTGGTACTCAGCAAAGCACGGTATAGCACATAGTGACACCTGGCACTCCACACACTGCATGGTGGTCTTTTTCTGCTTCCTCGGCCTCACCTGGCTGTTCCAGCAGACATGGCACCGCCTTCTGCTAATGGTGACTCCATCTCGATCCAGAGGCAGGTAACCGAGCTTGTGCACATTTAGATACTGTGCACACTGCATGCGGCCCTGAACGGGGGCACAGGTTGTGCCACTGCCCTCTGTGGCGTAGCATACCTGTCCAGGAGCTCCACCAACACCTGTTTTTGGAACCTCCGCAGGCTACTGAACTTCCTGGGTGTGCGCGGATTCCGAAGCCTGTAGATATTGTAGGCATTCAGCATTGACATGTCCACCATGTGCAGAAAGAACTTTTTGTACCATCTGCACGAGGTACGCAGACAGTCGATGAAGCCTATCTGCATGTCAGACGTGTCCACCAGCCTCATATTTATGTTGTAGTCCATTACAGCATCGGGCTTGGTCACCCTGACTTGGGTGCGGCGATCCACCTTGCCAGTCTCAACCATTTCCCCCTTGTGGACGGTGCTCAGGAGGTTGACCTTCCGCTGGTCGTGCCAGTGGATAGCCAGAATGGGTCCCGACTTCTTCTTGAAGACATCGCCTTTCTTGGTTTTAGGAGGGAAAGTTGGCATGCCCTTCCTTTTCGCTCTAACTGTGCCTACAGTCCCCGTCTTGCACTGATGGAGGTACTTTGAGAGAGTGGGGGACGTGTAGTAGTTGTCCGTGTAGAGGACGTGATTCTTCTGGAAGTACCGGTTCATCATGGCTTGAACCACTGCTCCGCCAAAGCCAATGAGGGGGTCTATTTCCACGTCCCCTTCCTTCCCGCTGTAGACCAGGAAGTCCAGGACATAGCCAGTTTGGCAATCGCACAGCACAAAGAACTTTATACCAAAGCGATGTCTCTTTGAGGGGATGTACTGCCTGAAGCTCAGCTTTCCCCGGAACAGCACAAGAGACTCGTCAATACAGACGTTGCAGAAGGGCGTGAAGTATGACGTGAAACGTTCTCGCATCATCTCGTACAACGTCCTAATCTTCCACAGCTTGTCAGAGAGATGCATGTCGGTGTTGGTGACAAGATGGAGCGCTCCGAGGATGTCGAGGTACCGGTCCCGAGAGATGTATTTCCCGAAGGCAGGGGTGGATATCAGATCTTTGGTGATCCAATAGTCAGCCAACCTGTGCTTCTTTACAAGAGGCGTTAGCATGGTGATTGCCAGGAACACCATGAACTCGGGATGAGTCACTGGGGTCCACCGCTTCATGTGGCCCTTGGTCACCTTGCCAAAAAAGTTCACCTGGATTTGGTGGTGCTTGTTTGTCTCCTCTATGACAAACTCAGTAACCTCCTTATCAAAAAATGCCTCAAAAAGCTCATGTGGTGGAGCATTGGGGCCTGCGGGAAACCTTGGGGTAACTCCTGAACCCTCCTGTACCTCATCAAAAGGGGTTACATCAGGGGTTACACTTCATCAGCAGCCACATCCTGCCAGTTGAAAATATAAAATGGGTCCTGCTGGCGACGCTGACGAGGAGCTGCAGCTGGGGCAGCACGCCCACGAACTTTGGCGGCGCGCACCCTAGGGCGGCCAGGAGCGCGACGGCGCCCAGGCCCAGCCCGGCGGCCAGGGCTGCCAGGAGCACAACGGCCCTGGGCCAAGCGTCTGGGTTGAGGGTCGTCGATGTCCATAAAGTCATCGTCGTTGTCGTCAGAGCCGTCATCTTGCCCTGACGGTGGACCCATGTAATCATGGCCAGAGTCATCTGTGAGGTGCCCTTCATAATCCCCTCATAATCTCGCGGGGAACGAATGATGCGTGGGCGGCGTGTAGGTCGACGAGGTGAGGAAGGAGTGGCAGGTGAGGCTCTGTCATCTTCATGCAGAGGTTCGGGGCTCCTTGGCCTACGACGAGTCGTAGACAGCACTGGTTCAGTGTCTGTAGGTGCAGGTATGGATGCAAGGTCAAATACATCGTCAGGAACCTCTGTTGTAGGCTGGAGAGGTGGGGTGGACCCTGGGGAAAGTTGCGGGGGCGTATGGCTGGGACCGGCAGGGGTGGAAGCCGCAGGAGCCTCGAACAAAAAGCGCCTACTTGTAGCTCCTTTTTTCACATATTTTCTCCCTTTTCCCTTTTCTTTAGTAGTATGTCTCCTCTCGGGGAAATAGGGGGTAAATAGGCCGAAAGTGGGGGGTCCTCAACCCTAGGCAGTGCTGGTGGTGGTGGGGAAGAATGGCGGGCGCCTGGGGCAACTTGGGTGGCGTGGGTAGATAAGGAAGACAATGGCGGGTCAACCTCACCCTCACGCTCACCCTCACGCACTGCTCCCTCAACAAGTTTTAGGGCCTCTTTCCTGGCTGCCGCGGCCGCCTTTTCAAGAACTTGCTTCTTATAAAAACGTATCTTGAATGGGGATTTAGCTGGCGAAGGGCTAGGTGTCGTGTCACTCAACCTAAACTTGGTAGTCGACCTAGTGCTGTCCCATTCGCTCACTCTCACTACACTCTCATCACCTTGCACAACTATATCACGTTCAGTACTATCATCACTATCATCGTCATGCTCAAATCCAACAAATTGCGCGTCTCTTTGATGAATTTCGTCTAGATCGTCTAAATCTTCACTATAGTGCGACTGATAAGACTCGGAGCTATCACTGCCCAAGTCATCAACACTATTTTGTCCTTCACCACGTTCATAACTCCTCAAAGCTATTTCAATACCTCCGGGAGTCAACGCATCTTGTACGTGCCTTTGCGTTAGGGCGCGACGAACCTGGGCAGGCGTCGAAGGGAGCATGGAATCGAACACAGGGGAATCACTTTTTGGGCTAGTATCCATGTTGGCAGCAAGGTTGAGACTGTTTTGGTGGCGTACATGGTATCTGGTGGCGTCACCTAGCGACCACGGAACGAAATGTTTACGCGCGCCATTCGAAAGCACATACGCAAGCAATGGTGCAATGTTGTACCACCCGGGTTCCTCGGGTCAAAACATAATGGTACACACGTGTACCACCCGGGGTTGAAGGGTTGAAGACTGAGTGGGCAGAAGTACTGTACAGTACTGTAGTACCAGTACAGTTTCAGTCTCGTGTCTGCAATTGTTTTTATATTGTTTATGTTTGGGAGATACAGTACAGTATTGTAGAATGTTGGGAGATAGATTGCATAAATGCTAAGGGTTTGAAGGTGGATCTATGGATAAGGGACTATGATGAATTTATAGAAGAATAAATTTATTGACAATAAAGGTGATTGTCAGTACCTACCTATGTACAGTCACAAGCTTAAATCCTTTTATCCCCTCCCCAACTTCGACATGATTTTTCTCTACTTGGAAAGGTAAAAGATTCTCCATAACATTATTTTTTAACATCGTTCTTAACACCAATAACACCCTAATGAAATTAATGAAAGCATGTGATTCTCCCAGGATTCAAACCCAGGATATCACATACAGAACTTACACGCTCTAACCACTACACCATCAAGACAGTTATAGAAGTACAGCACATGACTACGATTAATATCAATTTATCGAATGCCGTACTGGATATTAATCATATACTGCACCCAACTGCAATATGAATAGCCTAATGCTTAACCAAGAGGAAAACAAATGTTATGGGGCACAGACCACCTAGGACCAACCTTGCTACAAAATATTCTTGAATCTGTTGACATTATTTTTAACATCCTTCTTAACACCAATAACACCCCAATGAAATTAATGAAAGCATGTGATTCTCCTAGGATTCGAACCCAGGATATCACATACAAAACTTACACGCTCTAACCATTACACCATCAAGACAGTTATATAGGCCTATGTACAACAAATAACTACAATTAATATCAATTTATCAAGCTTGGTTCAGATTGGCGTAGGAGTAATATCGCCTTACCAAATAGAGCGAAAATTAAATTGGGGTTGGGAAGGTGGAAAGGAACTTATGCTCGTGACTGCACCTATGGAGTCTTCGCCACATATCTAGTAGGACCGACGAGCGCGATGCCCCCCCCCCCCCATTGTTGGTTGTGAATTGGTGAAGCAGTGGGCTATGAGGAAACTTGGTGTGGAAGAGTGGCTGGTGCGTGTGATAATGAAGATGTATGAGGATTCGCGAAGTGCGGTGAGGGTGAAGGGTGTACTGAGTGATGAGTTCGCAGTCCGTGTTGGAGTCCATCAGGGTTCAGTGCTAAGCCCCCTCCTCTTTATTTTGGTCTTGCAGGCACTGTCTAGAGTTTTTAGAGGCGGACTCCCGATGGAACTGTTTTATGCAGACGATTTAGTCCTAATAGCTGACAGTATGCAAGATGCTGAGGCCAAATTCAGAGAGTGGAGAGAGGGCATGGCGAGCAAGGGTTTAACCCGTACAGCCCCAGCGATGCGCCTGACGCGTCGGCGATGTATGTAACGCACAGCCCCAGAGACGCGCCTGGCGCGTCACCCTAATTGCGGCGACCGTAACCTCAGGTGTAGCCACTCAAGAGGGCTCAGATTTGTATGGGAACTGTGTACGTATCCCACGCAACCGTGCCAATGGTTGAAAACTCAAAGTCCACGTGCGTGCGCGTGAGCGCGCAATAACCTGTTTTTTTGGGGTAATTGCCTTCAATTTTTTACTCTTGTAAAATACATTTTCGGGGGCTCTGTAGGACCATTCTTTAAGCTTTTTGAGCGGTTTTTTGTGGTTTTTCCTTCATTCCTAACCCATTCGCTATTGTTTCTGGAATAAAACCATTTTTTGAAAACCGGCCGGGTTCTGGTGAACAAACATTACAAAACTAGCCGGGGCTGGACGGGTTTAAGAGTCAATATTAACAAAACCAAGGTTATGCATTGTAGATTGAGACGAGGCAATGTGGAAAAGAGCGGTGCATACCCATGTGCAGTGTGTGGAAAGGGAGTGGGCGTTAACGCAATTCAATGTAGCATCTGTCGATGTTGGGTACACCATGGGAGTAAGCGCTGTAGTAGAATAATGGGACCCCTGCCGAAGGATAAGTCAGAAATAGAGAAATTTGAGTGCGTAGTGTGCAAAGGCGAGCTTTTGTTAAGTGATGATCCTGTGGCTGTGAATTTTGGAAATCAGTCTTTGGAGCTTGTGAACAAGTTTTGTTACCTAGGAGATACCATCTCTGCCGGTGGTGGGGCCGAGGCTACCACTGTTGCTAGAATTAGGTGTGACTGGGGGAAGTTCAGAGAACTTATGCCAATCCTGACCATGAAAAGAATGCCTCTCCCTCTGAAGGGAAAGGTGTATGCCTCATGTGTTAGAAGTGCAATGACGTATGCCTCAGAAACATGGGCCGTTAAAGTAGAGGATGTCAACAGAATGGAGCGTAATGAGATGAGAATGGTGAGATGGATGTGTGGGGCCAGGCTACAGGATAGAATAACAAATGTTGAGCTGTGGAGACATTTAGGTATAAAGAGTATTAGCGAGATGATGCGTACAAGTAGACTGGGATGGTATGGACATGTGGAGAGAATGGATGAACAAAATTGGGTGAAAAAATGCAGGTCTGTGATTGTGGAGGGAGCTGCACCAAGGGGTGGACCGAGGAAGACCTGGGATCGGACTATACTCGCAGATCTCAAATCCAAGAACTTGACAAGTGAAGCAGCCCTTAACAGGGTTGCCTGGAACGCCGCCATTAGGACAAGAGACTGAAACTGCACTTATGTGTGGAACACTCAGTCTTAAAATGTTATGTATGTATGTACAGTATGTACTGTTCGAAGGGGCAGAACGTTCCCCTGCGAAGATAGGGTCATCTGGTACCTTTTGAAGTTCAACATTGAGGGCTCTTGAAGTTGTCTTCATGTCTTACTTGCTGTGGAAGTTTATTGAAGAGATGTGGTCCTCTATGTGATAACCAAGCCTCTCGCAATGAGTCCCATAGGGGGGGGGGGGGGGGGGGGGCATTATGCTGGTGAAAGGGCAGTGGCCATGTGCGTGCCTACTAAAAAAGTGTTGGTAGAAACTACTTTATTAAATGTAGTGTCTACAATCTTTGGTGTATGAGAAGTGCAATGGCAATAGTTGCAGAGTATCGGAGGATGCAACCTTCCGTACTGCAAATGAAGTTTATAAACTTTTAAGATCTTGAAATAGTTACTGGTACTTAATGGGAGCACTATTGATCATGATGATATGAGGAACTGGTGCATATGACAATGTTAAATACCGGCTTGTATTTATTATTATTATTATTCTTTGCTGACTACAGTACTAGTTGCCACTAGATAAGCTGGATAGGAGTCTTTGGTGAGATAGCCCTAGAAAATATTGCCCAGTGACTTGACCACTCTCACCAAATTAGAAGATAGTAACAAATATTTGAAGAAAAGTTTCTTAGAAAAAATGTGGTAGCTCCATTATGAAGACGGCTTCTGCGTAGCCGGAAAGTTTTGACATATTCAAGAAATCAAGAATTCAAGCTCTTTCTTGTGCTTCCCTCCCACTCAATCTATTCAGCATTCTTAGAATAAAGGAACACCCCGTTCTTAACATTAATCATCAATTACAAACTCCAATGCACTTGAATAAACTAATGAAAGCATATAGTCCTCCCGGGATTCGAACTCGGAACACCACACCTAGAACATAAGCATCTAAACCATTACACCACCAACACAGTTAAAGGTTGAATACACGATCAGTAAATCAATTATGGCTATGCATTAGGGTACAGTAATGATATGATTATTGTTGTGTTGCAGACATCCTGTGTGCGGGGACCAGTCTGGGCAGTGTGGCTATGTGGAAGTATGAACCCAGTCCACTCAAGGAGGAAGAGTATGTCAGGGACCCGGAGAAGGATTGGAAGCTTCAAAGTCCCACTGTCATCTCTGGGGCAGTTAAGCAGGTCGGGTAGTTTTATTTTTCACCACTTCATTATGATCATTACTAGTTTTAATTTCTATTCTACTTACCATTTGACAGGAATTACCTTCCTT
Source organism: Paralithodes platypus (assembly GCA_032716605.1). Classification (NCBI taxonomy): domain Eukaryota; kingdom Metazoa; phylum Arthropoda; class Malacostraca; order Decapoda; family Lithodidae; genus Paralithodes; species Paralithodes platypus. The sequence goes on along the minus strand of CM064480.1, from coordinate 51,751,518 downwards.
AGGGACTCAGGGCTGTTCGGCCAGGCAGCTTAGGGAACAACAACAACAACAACTCAGGAATCACCTAAGTAAAAGGTGGTGATGAGGATGATCTTGTTTGTGGGTCACCTCTTGTGAAGGAATCCTTAGAGATAAAGGCTTATTTTCTAAAAGTACAGCTATATAACAAAACTCCTCACTTTTCCAGCCCAAGAGAGCTGAATCATGTTCCTTGAAATAGCCTAGGTCAGCATTATATATCAACCTTACCTAAAGAAAGCTAGACATATAGGTAAAGTGAGTATTACATGAGAGCTTCTATTGTCAATGATTAAGTATTAGGTTTTACTAGCTTTTTATATTGTATTTAAGTGAATTTTATCATTGTTTAATCATCATGTATTTCACAGACTTATTTTAGAATGACTGACTGATATTTAAAGGCATATAGGGTAAGGCGGGGTGGATTCGCCGCGGACTGTAGATACTTGTCCAAAACAATTGGTCATAAATCCAAATACGTATGGAATTGATTCTAGGTATGTTTATAGTATGTGTAGATGATGATAGAACACAAACATGCATAGTTGTCATTTATTTAACGAAGACAAATATTTTTTCATAATTTAACAACCTGAAAAATATGTAAGCGGTCGTGAGCATTTTTCGTGGCGGCGACCTTACCTCTCCCACCTGTGTTACAAGATGGTTGTTTATGATTTCTAAGTGGAAACTAACTCTCTTTCTCTTTGTTTCAGGCAAGAATTTATAATTATATAATTTATAATTTTATAATACTCCTAGGTCTACAGTTTTATACAAAAATACTTTGATTATATCAATATAATAATAAAACATCTTAATTGTTACTTTTGCAGAGTAATTGGGGGTAAAATCGCCGCGGCAGGATGAAATCATTGATAATATATGGCAGCGGCGATTTCACCCCTCACTATGGGGTGGATCCGCCGCGCGATTAACTTTTTTCGCCACCCCATTACAAACCTTTATGTTTTGTTTTTTCACATAAAAATGATATGAACGTGTGCAGGAAGGCCTGAATGTAAAAGTTATGTAAAAAAAACTTCTGAATACTGATTCAGTTGGATGTTGTTATTAAAGAACCACGTTTCGTGGCGAATCCACCCCACCTTACCCTACTATAGTGTCTTGCTTTGCTTGCAAAAAGTTGTGTGATTTATATATTCTTACAGGTATCTTGGGGCACCACCCAGAACCTGCTGGCTGTCAACACCGTACGGGACGTCTACATACTCAATGAACAGCATATGGTGGCCAGTTATAAGGATCAGGTATGGTTGCTATACTCACATATTTTATACAAACATACATACATTAATTAAAAGACCGAGTGCTGCTTACGAAGTGCAGTTCCGGTCTTACATCCTAATTGCGACTCTCCAGGCAGCCCTGTTAGATTTTTAAAATTCAAGATCACAGTCTGATCCCACGTCTTCCTTAGTCTACCCCTTGGTACAGCTCCCTTCACTTTCACGGATTTGCATCTTTTCACCCAACTTATTTCATCCATCCTCTTTACATTTCCAAACCATCCAAGCCTGATAGTTCGCATCTCATCATTGATACTCTTGATTCCTAACCATTTCCTCAGCTCTTCACTAGACATCCTATCTTGCAGTTTGAGTTGACCCAACAAATCTATCTTGCCATTCTGATCTTGTTACGTTCCATTCTGTTGATATCATCCAGTTTGACAGGCCACGTTTCAGATGCATATGTCGTTACGCTTCTAACACATGAAGCATATAACTTTCCCTTGAAAGGGAGAGGGAGTCCTCTCATGGTAAGTAATGGCAGCAGTTCTCTGTATTTTCTCCAGCTGCATCTAATTCTGGCGATAGTGGCGGCCTGTGTATTATTATTATTTTGTTTTTCTTATACTGTATAATTATATACTGTATGTTAGTTCTATTTGGCCAACAGATGTACTATAGTGCATTAATGCATGTGGGTGCAACAGTGATCAAAGAAATTACAAAACATTCTGGGTGTTCCACAAAAGGAAGCTGTATGCTGTACTTGCAGTTTTTTTTATAGCATACTGTATGTTCTGCATATGAGATGAATCCAATGATTATAAATATGAGGGCTACCTATGTTGGAAGACTGTTCTGGAGTCATTTATACCTGCATAGTTCAGTTAATGTTATCAGCGCTCAGCCTCGAGTGTCTCAGTTTCAGTTAAGCATTGTGAGTCAAGTGTCAAATTTTTGCCCTCCTGACATCCTATGATTATAATGACGATATTAGCGACGCTTTAGACTACATTCTTCAATTAGATAGTAATCTATACAATTCAGACAACCATGAAACTATATATAAAATTTCTGTTGATGACTCAGACAGTGTATATGACCTGACAAAGATGAAGAGAGTGATGATAGTGACGAAAGTCAACCTATTTACTACAATAAGTCAACCTATCTTACATGGTAAATAAATGTACTACTGTTCTATGTATTACATTTATTTCAAACATAAATAATGATTACCGGTAGTTTTCTCTGTAGGAATACTTTAGCGTAATAGATAGATATATAAAGTACAGTATACTGTATTGTACATAAAAGATATGACGGTAATATATTTTGTTTTGTTATTGGCTATATGATACCCTTTACATAACTGTATATACATAATTAAATAACACAGGGTGTCTGTTGGGTGTTAGAATATACCGGTATATAAAACAACCGTACAATACCCTGGTTGGGGAGGAGGGGAACCCGGTTTGGCGCGGGTGGGTTTGTTTACGCTTCCACAGACCAGGCGGTAATGAAGGGATTAACTTCATCTTCTTTCATTCCTCTCTTCCATCCATTCAACTTCTTACTTTTCCTGCATTAGGTGTCAGTGGTTCAGGTATCGCCAACGCAGCTCTCCATAGATGTGTTCTCCGGGGGCAGCCACTTGGAGCTGCGAGCGGAGATCCAGGTTCGAGGGCTGCACAATACCATGGACCACCTGCTGCTCTGGAACATGAAGAAGATGGTGGTGTATGAGGTCACCTCTGATGCTACACACCTCCGTGTTGTTGGTAATGCACTTTGATTGTGTATGTGTTGAATTTTGTATTGTAATAGTATGATTCCCAAATTGACTAATTCCTTGAACGTGATGATAGTGCATTGTTATATGTGCGATTAGTTTGCTTGGGAAACAGATTAACTTGCTCATGTAGTGATGTACACCCTATGTGGTGGATTGTGTTCTTTTATTTCAAAATTTTATTTTATTAAGCGTTATTTCCACATAGCGATTTTTGTTTGATAAGTTCTTTTGCCTTTATCATTTGTTTTCCCAGATTTGGTTTGTTTATTTTGCAAGTTTTACAATTTATTGTAGGTAAGGTAAGTACTGTGAAGGGTTTTAGGTATAAATATAAATAAAACCAAGGTCATGCACAGTGGAGTAGGATGGGGAAATATTGAAAGAAGTTGTATACACCCATGTATAGTATGTATGAAAGAGGTGGGTGTAAACTCAATTCAGTGTAGCATCTGTCGTTACTGGGTACACTATGGGGAGCAGCGTTGTGCTAGTCGGATAAAAGGACCTCTGCCGAGGAAGAAGTTGAAAATACAGTATGGAAATATGCATGTGTAGTATGTAAGGGGCCTGGGGGAGCTCTGTTTTAGATATACTGTACTGTATATTATGCACAAGTATTTATCGGATTAATAATTACTAAGTATTACGGTAGTTTCTTGGTCATTATTTTGAAAGTACAGTAGTTATGTTAGTAGCTGACTATGTATCTTCAGGTAATGTGTTCCAGTTCAGACATCCTGAGTATGAGATCAACCTTTTATCAAATTCAAATTTAGGTTTAGGCGGTTTTCACCATTTTCAAGCTGAATGAACGTATGTGATCATGATATTTTATATAATATTGTGTTAATAGTATGTACAGAGATACAATATGTATAAAAAAGGTGTGGCCTAAACAACATAAGCAACATACACCTCAGACACCTTGGACTACAAGGCATACAAGCACTCACTAACATATCAAACTACAGTTATTCACACAACACAATACCAGACATCTGGAAGCATGGTGTCATCATTACCTTCCCCAAACCCAACAAAGACCCCACACTACCCTCCTCACACCACCCTATCACACTCCTTTGCACCCCCTCCAAAGTCATAGAATGCCTTGTACTACAACTGACTACACACGCTCTACCCCTAGGTCCAACACAACATGGCTTCAGGCCACTGCACTCCACAAACACTTTTCTTACAGACCTTACACAAAGAGCTTTTGACGGCATCAACTCAGCCAGACCACCACACAGATCACTACTTGCCACACTCGACATTAGTAAAGCCTTCGATGCCATCCCCGCCACAACCTAACAAACAGAATCTATGACACAAACATGCACAGCAACAAAAAAAGGTGGCTGGCCAACTTCCTAGCAGGCAGATGTGCACATATATCTTTTGCCGGCAGTCATCTAGCATCAGAAATTTCCCAAACGGAGTCCCGCAAGGATCCGTCCTGTCGCCCGCACTCTTCAGTCTGTACATGCATGATATAAATACGCCCAATACATCCCAAATAAACATAGCCTCCTACGCAGACGACATAGCACTCACATGCACACACCAAAACCTAGACACAGCAACATGTCTCCTTCAACCCTATCTCAACACATTACATGACTGTTGCACTACAAACAGACTCAATTTAGCCCCAGCCAAATCCACCGCAATCCTCCTCACAAGCTGGACAGCAGAACACCATAAACAATACACCCCTAACACACACACATTCACCCAAAATCCTAGGAGTAACATATGATACTCTAATGACATTCAAACAGCATAACACAAACATGAAAAATAAACTGACACCCAGACTTAACGCCCTCAGGTCACTTGCCCATACAAAATGTGGACACAACAAAGAAACCACCACCACAGTTTACAAACAATACATAAGATCAGTGATGTAATATGCAAGCCCTGCCTGGGTTTCTAACCTAGCTGAAACTCATCACAAGACCTTACAGACTATTCAAAATAAAGCCCTAAAAATCATCACAAGCTGCACAGCTACTACACCTACAGATCACTTACATCAAGAAACCAAAATCCTCAAAGTCAAAGACCATCTGGACATACGAGGCATTCAATTCCTGGCAGCAGACAAACCAACACCACCCACTACACTACATGGCAACATACCCACAGACACCAAGAAATATTAGAACAACACCTAGCACACAGTATCAAACATAAATACAGTACAGTACTGTCTTCTCTCCCCCCCCCTGCCCACGCCAAACCAGCTTCCAGAAGCACATCCATACTCATATCTCTCACCGTTCCATCCAATCACTCATAAACAACACGCAGCTGCAGGCACGACCTCCCGAAATCCATCCTTCTGAATCCTCCCTTCCTCTCGAGGACAGAGTCCACCTGGCCAGGCTGAGATGCGGGCACCATCCAGCTCTTCTGAGCTATCAGAAGAGACTGGATGACTCCGTCATCAACACCTGCCCAGGATGTAACACAGCACTCCATACCATTAAACACATCATAGAAGACTGCATTTCACACAATCACTTACGCCAACACAATCTACACTCCTTGAGAGCTCTGTGGGAAAGCCTGACCGTGGCCATGGCCTCGGGGGACTCGGGGCTGTTCGGCCAGGCAGCTTAGGGAACGACAACAACAACAAGGTGTTTGTGCGCCAAATATCCCCGGATGGTGCGATTGGAGTGTGTTTTAAACCCCCAAAGCCTGGGAGTTTAGAGATAACAGGGAATTTTTATGGTGACACCTAGGGAATTATCAAGCAGACCTGGGAATAGTGTAACTCAGTGAATCACTGAATAAGCAACAACAAACACAAGACCAAGTACTGTTCTTAAATCAGTTTGGACAATCTTACTTGGTTTCCGCTGCATGTCTGCCTGCCGAGATCGGAGCCTCTCCGGGTGGTCGGGGGCCGGGGGAGTGCTGGAGCGACCTTGGTGACCCTGGTCTCTGGGTGTTCTGGGTGACCTAGATGTGTGTGAATTTTGTGTTTTGCCTGTTCTTGCTCTGTCTTGAGTCGGCCACCCCCAAGAAAATAAAAACAAAAAAATAATAAAATAGAGTAAAATAGAAAATAAAAATAAAAATAGGAAAAGTGGGGATTGGGTCTGAGCATATACATACATACATGCCTATACATACATACTTGGTTGGTAGAGGTTTATTATGACATATAGGTTAGTCTTCTAGTATATCGCATAAGTTCTTTTGTATTTATAAAGGAGAATTATTAATCATCATTGAATGATCATATTTTGTAGATTTTTTTTACTTCAGTAATTCTGCTAATGAACATAGTCACATCAAAACCCATCACTTTGGAAGTATACAGTTTGTATAGTATTACCCTTATTTTTAGAAGGCAGTGACGTAATGAGTCTTCCTTTATGAGAATCCATGAAATTTGAACTTGAATCCTCCGAATTGGTTCTGGCAACTGGTAACTTTTTTCTTCCTGCCACCGGTCCAGGACGATCTTTATTTTGATAATAGGCACAGTACTAATTTTATTCCACTTACAAACAACCTCTTAAGATATAAAAAGGTCATAACTGTTCTTATTAAACTTTATTTTTTTACAGCTTTTCAGTCTTTCCTAAGCTTAATAATATCAAATGAGAGCCATGATAAAACGAAAGCATGTGATATGGTATACAGAAAAGGTTCAAGCTATACAATTCACGTCCTTGCCTACAGCCTCATTCCAAAGTGACGCGGAGAGTGCGGTGATCCACGAGGGCAGCATTTATGCCATAGAGAATGGAGCAGTGCAGGTGCGGTCCCTCCAGGGTACCGTGAAACAGACCCTCCCCTTCCCCGAGAGTGAGGGGCAGCCCATCTCTCTGGACGTGTGTGGTAACTTCCTGGTCACCGCCACGCTGCAGGGGGTTGTCAGGCTCTGGGATCTGTCTAGAAGGTGGGAGGCAGGCTGGGAAATGAAAGACTATTCAAATCCAGTCCTAATACTGTAGTTAGTCACTTATTTTTAGCTGCTATATTTTAAATTACAAAGTTAAAATAATGCCACCCCGTACACCCTGCTTGAAAGGTGACAGGTGCATTTTTTTTTCTATGTGAGTGAGGGTGACAAAAGGCAGAACTGCCTGTATCGAGTGCCTCCCCCAGAGTTGAAAGAGTGACAGGGTCAAAATCAAGGGACGTTCGAGCCAAAATGCCTAGACACACGGAGCTTGAAGCAATTTAAGACATAGGAAGAGGGAACTGATCCGTTTATATTTTGTGTTTGGAAGTGATAAAAATATTCCAATATCATGTGTATTTCTTCTTATATTCATTCTAGTCTTAAAACCAAATTGTCCTGATTTGACACCCTGGTGGGTTGAGTTTCTGAAAGGGGTACAGTCGTGGTCAGGAATAGCTGTAATGCATAATTACTTGAAGGCACTTATTAGCATTGTTTAGTGTGAATTGATTCTTTGGGGCGTGAATGGATATTTTTTGTTTTTTATGCTTTGTCACTTTACTATATGTTCAAGTCTGTCAGTTGCTCGGCCCGGGGAGCCGATTCATATACGAATGGCACTGCATGGAATTATGTGGACGGGCTTTGTGGTGTAGTTCCACTACGTGTCTGCCTACTGTGACCGGAACCTCTCTGGGAGACCTGGCCACTGGGAATCTTTTGCTGGGGACCCCTCATAGTCCTTGGTCTCTGGGTCTTCTCCTGAGCGACCTAGTCGTGTGTGATTTATTTTTTTTTTTTTTTTTTCGGTCTCTGTCTCGAGTCGGCCACCTCCAGCGGAGGTGTGTGCCTGAGTATATTCATACAATCATACAAATGTAATATAATAATATAGTAATAATCCAGTTTCTCCCTCTATCTCTCCATCACAATCTTCCACAAGACTATCAACTATTCTTCAACAATACACAACTCAACCCTTCATCTTCTCTCAACATTTTAGGTATATCTTTTTTATCTAACCTTTCTTGGAATGATCATATTATCACTTGCTAAAACAGCTTCCCAAGAGTTGGGTGTGCTCAACCGTCTACGTGGGTTCTTCACCCCCGCACAGCTTCTTGCTCTGTATCGGGGCACATTGCGCCCCTGTATTGAGTATTGTTCGCATGTGTGGGGAGGCTCCACCCATACCGCACTTCTCGAACGAGTAGAATCAAAAGCATTTCGCCTCATCAACTCACTTCCTCTTACTAGTTCCCTACAATTTCTTTCTACACGCCGCAATGTTGCATCTCTTTCACTCTTCTATCGCTATTACAACTATCAGTGTTCTTCAGAGCTCTCACAGTGTATACTCCCTCCCTTGCGGCGAGTGCGAGGCACCCGCCTTACAACACATTCCCACTCCTATTCGGTCCAGCTATCCAATCCAAGAATTGGCAAATTTTCTCAGTCTTTCTTCTACTCAACAAGTGAACTCTGTAACTCTCTCCCTTCATCCTATGACTTAGACTGCTTTAAACTTTGTGTGTCCAGGCATTTTGACTCCAACGTCCCTTGAATTTGGCTCTGTCACTCTTTTAACTTTGGGGGGAGACATTCGTTACAGGCAACCTGCCTTGCACATAGAAAAAAAACAAAAAAAAACAGATGTTCTTCGCCATGACTGAACAATTGCCAATATCAAAGTGCAAAGAGTGGGGGTTTCCGAGGCTAGGGGCACCACCTGGGGGTGGCATGGTGGGGGGCTGAGGGGTTGTACTGTATATCACGTAAAACACGAGAGATGCACAACACGGACACCGACTAGTAAACACATTTTTCAATGGCCAAGCAGCACAGATGCTGCCTACGTTACAGTGTGCAATGACGTCAGCAGCATCCCGTGTTGTACGGAGAAGCACCGTGCAGTGCAAAACTCCACGGATATGCCCCACTTTTCCAGCGTCGGACCGTGTTCCAGGAATACGAATCGTGTTGTACGGATGGAGTTAATTGCTCAGACCCCCACCGTGTTGTACGAAAATCGTGTTGTATGAGGATGGACTGTACTAGCATATATATTTAATATTCTTATATATATTTGTTTTGTTTTTCAGGGAAGCTAAGGCACACACACAAGGCAAACAACTAAGCGACTCCATCAAGGACTTCGGAGAAATAATCTCTGCCCACTGCAACTCCGCGGGCAATCGTGTCTCTATTGCCGTGGCCCAGACTTCCTTGATGCCTGACCCTAAGTTGTATATATGGGATGCAGAAAACGACTCCTTCACCTATTTTAACTTTGCCTCCGGGCGGTCTGAGGATGATGATGTGGACGGATCTGCCCCACCTAATTCTGCCGAGAGCACCAGTTCTAAAGATGGGGACTTCAATCATAGGTAGGTGTATTGCTGTACTGTATATAGATGTGTCAGCTTTAAGCTATTTGATCTTAATTCTTATGTTTTCTTGCTTTACCATACACCACTTAGTCCATGTATTATGCAGAAGAACCTCGAATCCAGAAGCTCTGAACTTCGTCATTGCGTATCTCGACGGTGCTTCGAATGTTTACATTGTGTCGAATTTTGAATCAAATTATTGCGTCTCGACACGGGGAGGGGGGATGCCAGGAGTGATGTAATGTCCATTCGATCGATAATCAATGTACCGTATATAGTAATAATAAACGGTTTATTGATAATTGGCAGCCGGATAGGGCTGAAAATACACATTTTACGTACTAATTGATGCACATATGAGAAGAATATTTATACATAATACCTGTAGGGTGAAGGTGGGGTGTAACGAACATGGGGGTGAAACGATCAGTGTCCATAATTTCTGCCCTATCAATAATAAAATAGTTTCCCCAACACCTCAAAAGAAGAAAACGGATAGCTTGAGGATGACGGGAAACTATTGTATACATCGCGACGGACAGAGTTTTCAGGTCAGTTTTTCTATTTTTTAGGTGATCGATGTAATATTTCGCGTTCTAATATAGTGCTTCTTGACTGTGAAAACGTGCTGATTCTAGTGGTGTGATGCTTAACCCACTGAGCACCAGCTAAATATAAATAAATGTACATCCAGGGACCGGCCGATTTTGCCATTTTTTTTTTTTCTAAAATGGAAGAAAAATGTGAGAAAAGAAGAAAAAATAATTACTCACCTCGGTCATTTGGGGGTCGTATGGGGGGGGGCAGCCTCGTACATCAGCTGGTGCCGGGCGGCCTTCAAACTTCCCGCCCGGTCAGCCATAGTTGAGCGCAGCAGCATGGCAGATGTACGATGCGGCCAGTTTTCGAGTGACGGTTATTTACACCACCCGAGCATCATGTGTGCCTTCATAGTTCATATATTAGCAACATGTATCACATAATGTCATTGTAAGTGAAGTTACAGTGTGAAAAGTGCTTAGATATAAGGTTTGTAAGTGCACACGAGTGGCAAGAGCGTGGCGCTTCCCCGTTGCCATGGAGACTGGCGGCCATCATGGTCTCGAACAATAACAAAACGAACGCACGTACACACACCCAGCTGACTGACACACGCCCCCAGCACTTTCACTTGTATTGCCTTTCTCTCTTATTCCCCCGCTTTATTCAGTTTTGATGTTACTTCCCATCTTTATTCAGTTTTCATGTTACTTCCCATCTTTATTCAGTGTATTACTTTATCATATGTTTTGTATGGTGGTGGGCTGACCCTTTGTCAGAGTGAGGGTTGGTGTCCTCTACTTCCCATAGCCCCTTCTATCTTTTTCTCGTTCTGCATCTCTAATTTTTTCAAATGGCGTAGGGATGCGGCGACCGCAACGCCCTCCATTTTCTGGTGCAGGTAGCCTCCTCTGTGATGGAGGGGTGAGAAATTTCCACCACCGCTTTTCTCCGGCGAGACGTAGAAGTCGGCTAAAGGGGATCGGGGGCGGGGGGCCTGGTATCCTTCTCCCCTTAAATAAATCTACCAAAAAAACGAGACAGAGATAGGGGCGAGGGAACGCGTTCGTGGTCCCGGACCCTTTGAATGTGCGTGGATGTAGTACGAATGAGAAGCGAGAGGATATTGAAAGGTTATTTGAAAGAAGGAAGTATGATGTGCTTGCACTGAATGAAACAAAGATGAAAGGAGAGGGAGAAGTGGATTTTGGAAACGTGATAGGTAGAAAGTCTGGAGTAGACGAGGGAGTCAGGGGGAAAGAAGGAGTGGCTATTATTGTGAAGGAGGAGTTGAGAGAGTTTATAAAAGAGTGGAAAGAGGTGTCATCAAGGCTAATGTGGGTGCGAATGCGGTTTAAGGGTGAAAGGTGGGTTTTTGTAAGTGCGTATGGACCAGGAAGTGAAAGAGAGTTAGACGAGGTAGAGGGTTTCTGGGAGGATTTGAGAGATTGTCTACAAGGGTTTGATGAAAATGAAAATGTTATAGTTTTAGGGGACCTAAATGCTAGGGTAGGAAATGAGCCTGTTGAGGGAGTCATCGGTAGTTTTGGTGTGGATGGTGTAAACGAGAGTGGAGAAAGACTGAAAAATGTATGTGAAGAGTGCAGATTGAGTGTAGGTAATACGTTCTTCAAAAAAAGGCGTATACACAAGTACACCTGGCATAGACTTGTGAGGGGAGAGATTGTAGAGAGGGCATTGATGGATTATGTGCTGGTGACAAGGGAAAGATTGTGTAGACTGCTGGATGTGAATGTGATGAGAGGTGAGGCGGAGGGTATGTCAGATCATTACCTGGTGGAGGGAAAGCTAAGAGTTAAGAGTTACAGGAGAATAAGAGACAAGCGTGAAGTAAGAGAGGTAATAAAAGTTATTGAGTTAGAGAAGAGTGCAAAAGAGAGGGAGTACAAGGAAAGACTAAATGAAAAGTGGATGGAAGTGAGAGAGATGGAAGAGAGAGAAGTAGAGGTTGAATGGCAACAGTTTAAGGAAGGAGTGAAAGCAAGTGCAGAGGTAGTATGTGGCAAAAGGAAAGTAGGAGGCAGAGGTATTAGGAAGGGAAGCGAGTGGTGGAATGATACGGTGAGAAAGGCAGTTGAGGAGAAGAGACAGTGTTTTGAGAGGGTTTTACAGGATGGTAGTGTTGAGGTATGGGAGAGGTACAAGGAGAAAAGGAGAGAGGCAAAACGGAAAATTAGAGAAGCGAAAAAAGATGCAAACGAAAGGTGGGGTCAAAGGTTGAGTGAGAATTTTGAAGAACGAAAGAAGATGTTCTGGAAGGAGGTAAATAAAGTAAGGAAAGGAGGACAAAAGAGGGAAGAGTCAGTGAAAGATGCAAATGGAGAATTACTAGTGGAACCAGTTGAAGTGAGGAAAAGATATGCCGAGTATTTTGAATCTTTGTTAAATACAAGAGATGGAAGAGAAGCAGTGATTGAAGCAGAGGTGGATGGAGATAGGTTACCCAGGCCACCCAGGTGGCAGGGAATGAATGAAAGGATTGTGGGAAATGAGGTGAAAGAAGCAGTGAAACAAATGCGAGCGGGAAAAGCAGAATATTTGGATGGTATTGCTGTGGAGTGTATAAAGAAGGGTGGAGATATGATAATAGATTGGTTGGTGAGACTTTTCAATGTGTGCTTTGCTGTGTCAATGGTACCAATAGACTGGAAGAGTGCATGTATTGTGCTGTTGTACAAGGGGAAGGGAGATCGGCAGGAGTGTTCAAGTTATAGAGGTACAGTATTAGTTTATTGTCACTGGTTGGAAAGCTGTATGGCAGGGTGTTGATAGAGAGGATAATAAAGTGTACGGAAGTTGCAATAGGAGAAGAACAGTGCGGTTTTAGGAGGGGAAGAGGGTGCGTGAATCAGATATTTGCAGTAAGACAGTTATGCGAGAAGTATTTAGAGAAGCATATGGAGATATTTTGGGCTTTTATGGACTTGGAAAAAGCGTATGATCGTGTGGACTGTGAAGCAATGTGGAAGGTGTTAAGGATTTATGAAATAGGAGGAAATTTGTTAGAAGCAGTTAAGAGTTTTTATGAAGGGAGCAGAGCATGTGTGAGAGTAGGAAATGGTGAGTTGAGTGAATGGTTTGAGGTAAAGGTAGGTTTGCGACAGGGTTGTGTAATGTCACCATGGCTGTTTAATATGTTTATGGATGGTGTGGTGAGGGAGGTGAAAAGGAGAACTATGGGAAGAGGATTGGGTTTAATAGGAAAGAATGGTAGAGATTGGGAGTTGAATCAGTTGCTGTTCGCTGATGACACAGCATTGGTGGCGGATTCTGATGAGAAACTGCAGCGGGTAGTCAAAGAGTTTGGTGTGGTTTGTGGAAGGAGGAAACTGAAGGTGAACGTCAATAAAAGTAAAGTAATGGTGTGTAATAGGGGAGAGCATAGGGTGAATCTAGATGTGAGGCTGGATGGGGAAATATTGGAACAAGTAGAGTGTTTTAAATATCTAGGAGGAACGATAAGTAGGAGTGGAGGTATGGAAATGGAGGTAAAACAGAGAGTGTGTGAAGGAAGGAAGGTTTTCGGAGCAATGGGAAGTATGTGGAAGACGAGAAATCTCGGAGTGAAAGTAAAAAGTGCACTGTATCAAGGAATTGTTGTGCCAACGGTGATGTATGGGGATGAGACATGGGCTCTGAAGAAAAAGGAGAAAAGAGGGCTGGATGTGATGGAGAGGAGCTGCTTGAGGAGTATGTGTGGAGTTACTCGTAGAGACAGATTGAGGAATGAAGAGCTACGTAGGAGAGTGGGGCAGCAGGAACATTTGTCAGCCAGAGTGGACAGAAGGGTGCTGAGCTGGTATGGTCATGTTGAACGAATGGGAGATGAAAGGCTTACAAAGAGAATATGTGAGTCAGATACAAGGGTGAGATAGAAGGGCAGGAAGACTCCCATTGAGATGGAGAGACTGTGTAAGAAAAGCTTTGGATGATAGAGGAATGACTATAGATCAGGCAGGGGAAATGGTGGTGGACAGGAGTGAATGGAGAATGCTTGTGAATAGTTGAGTGAACACGTGGTCATTTGAAGTAAGGGGTCGGGCGCAAGTTGGACTAGATAATAGTTCATCAGGCGCCTGGCCCGGGGAGACGATTAATATGAAGGGTGCGCCTGGAAGTGTGGTGGGAGGGCTTGTGGCTTTGGCTCCGCTGCATGTCTGCCTGCCGAGATCGGAACCTCTCCGGGTGGTCGGGGGCCGGGGGAGTGCTGGAGCGACCTTGGTGACCCTGGTCTCTGGGTCTTCTCCTGGGTGACCTGGATGTGTGTGAGTTTGTGCTTTTTATCTGTGTTTATTCGTTGTTTTTATGTTGTTTTTGTGTTTTCCCTGTTCTTGCTCTGTCTTGAGTCGGCTACCCCCAAAATGGGGATTGGGCCTGAGCATATAGATAGATAGATAGATATGTTTTATAGTTATAAAATATTTGTTTCACACATTGTTTTACGCACTTTCGACTTAGAAATATGCTATATTTACACTTATTGGTGTCCGTCACTGTTTTACGTATATTTGAGTGTCAATATCACTTACATATTGTGTTCGGCACTTTGTATAGCCTATATTTATTATTTACACTTGGTTTTTATACACACACTTCACATTTCATAGCGTCTTTTATCGCAGTCTTTGAGTACAGTTAGAAATGCTCAAGGGTGTGATACTCCCTGAAGCAGTCCGGGAAACACAGTCCAACATCACATTCTGGGCACATATACCTGGTATCTGATCTCACAGGCTCCCTCTGTGTCGTGTTGCGGCACAAATGACACCGTCTTCAGGGTTTCTCATTGTTTTCTGTGGCCGGCACATATTCAGGGAAGTGGCGTTGTGTCAGCCTGGCAATCCCTTCTGCTGCTGGATGTCGATGGGTGGGGGGTTGCTGGAAGTGGGGGGCAGTCATGTATTCCCTCAACGTTGGGGTTGGTGCTTTTAGTGGAGAGGGAATGGGGGGTGGTGGGGAAGGCAAACACGGGGGAGCACCACGACGGCGAGGCACGTGTGGTGTCTGAGCTTGACCCACCTCCTCCTCCTCTCCGTCCTCCTCCTCCCCATCATCATCACCTCTTCTCTTCTCAGCCCTACGATGAGAAAGTGGAATGTTGATGAAGGCCATGGGGTCTGGGTCATCTTCCTCATCCTCTTCCCCACTTGCTGGGGACTCCACTATGTCACGAGGGGGAGCAGGGGAACGATAGCTACTCGCCTCCCTCTGTTGTAACCTGGCGTACCGTTCAGCGATGGGGAGATAGGGTTCCTCCTCATGCATTTCATCATACTCGACCACAGTGGGACTATATTCGTCCTCTGAATCGTCATTTGATGATCCAGTGTCACTATCAGGCACATCACTCTCCTCAATTATGGCCATGGCATCGGCCAGGGATATTCCCCTGCGTGGGTAACGGCGTGGTAAATCCGACATGGTGTTGCACTCGCGAGATGTATGGGTAAACTGACTTTCCTTTGTCACGCACGTCCCTTGTCCCAACAAACCGAGATTTGTGGGTTGCCATACATTGCCTACATCCTAAGGAATATCCCATACAAATATCAAGCCAATTGCTACCATAGGACAAGAGTAAATGAGGTCGAAAGTTGTTGGGAGATAAGTGGGTACAGTGTCTTACATCACCTCCCCCGCATGACCACCCGCCCGGCAGGACTTGGGGGATAGCTGAGCATGGTCAAGTAATGTGTACATCCTAAGGTGTGTCTCACACAAATTTCAAGCCTATAGCTACCATAGGACAAGAGTAAATGAGGTCGAAAGTCGTTTGGATATAAGTGGGTACAGTGTTTTTCATCACCTCCCCCGCATGACCACCCGCCCGGCAGCACTAGGGTGACAACTGAGTATGGCATTGTAATGCGTACATCCTAAGGAGTGTCTCACACAAATCTCAAGCCTCTAGCTCCCATACGACAGGAGTAGATAAGGTCCAAAGTCACGGTGAAATAAGTGGGTAAAATGGCGCCACTAATTCCACCACCACCACCACCACCCGCGCGGCCTGGCTGGCCGGTTCACGCGTACCGTCCCTGTTCGCCAACACTCTACAGTACCTCCCCTCCAATTCTCAAGCCATTTCCTACCATACGAGCCGAATAATAGATTTTTTAGTGGCCGACGCAATGTTCGCGTCGCTGGGGTCTAGCGTTACATACATTGCCAACGCAAACAGTGCGTCGCTGGGGCTCAGTGGGTTAATAGTGAAATGTACTTAGCTGCAATGATATCTGGTGAGAAAGGCTTCCATTCAGACATTTCATTCAGCATCATGCATGTTTACACATTTATGCTACGAAGGGGGTGTACCGATGGGGTGTGTACCGAACTGTTCGGTACACCACAAATTTAAATGGCGTTTAACCCTTCCAGCCCGGGTGTCATTGTGCAAGGACACCGCGAAAATTGGGCAGCAGCCCAGGTGTCCTTTCAGCAGATAGTAAGCTTTCAAGCCTATTCAGCTTGGTCTGAACGCCGTGCGTCCGACGCATGTAAACAAAGCCGATCGTTGCGTCACCGCACCTCCGAAAACAAGGAGACGTCGGATCAATGTTATTGTTGTGACGTAAGAAGAAATTAGTGTCTGAAAAGCTCCGATATTGTCAACATCGCGGCAACATTCGCTCCACTGAAATCATCATAACAACTGAACCAGTTGACTTGGAGAGCTCTGCTCAACGCCAGTCTACAGATTGAAAACCGCCCTACGTTTATAGATGCGTGGGAAATTTCTAGCAGTTAAAATAAACAAAAATACGGTAGCCTAGGCCTAGACGTTTTTCGGCCAGATCGCCCGGATACGACCTCCGTCCTTTGGAGGACCAGCCCGGGCCACGAGGGTTAAAGACCAACCCATCCCCCCCCCCCCCAAAAAAAAAAATCCAAATAATACAAAAAGTACTTGGTTGTGTTGAGCTGGAGTTAGAAGAAGGGAAGAATGTCAGATGTAAGGTGTTTTATGTTGGTAAAATCATAAATTGTGACAGTAGGGTAAGACGGGGTAATTTCGCCGCGGCGCTAATAATTTGCATTCAAACGCCGATATCTCCGAAACTATTGCATGGATTTGGCTGCAGTTTGGCTTAGGTTGTAGAGCAGTTTTGGTTTAGGTTGTACAGCAAGTTTGGCTTAGGTTGTATAGCTAGTTTGGCTTAGGTTGTAGATCTAGTTTGGCTTAGGTTTTGTTGCAGTTTCGCGGGGCCTGGAGCCGAGGCTAGCGGCGCGTCTGACGGTATGGTCGGGTGTTTGTGGGTGGTTTGTATGTGTGTTTGTATGTTTGCGTATGACACAGTGTTGGCAGTAGCCGTCAGCTGCTGCCTGGTACTTTGCACTAGCAACCTACACGCCGCACCCACACTAGACACGTCCACACCCGCACTAAATACTTCCACACCCGTAGGCCTAATAAATACGTCCACAACCGCACTAGACACGTCCACACCCGCACTACATGTCCACAACTCCACACCAGCACTAGACACGTCCACACCCGCACTAGACACAGTGGCGCCCAGGCATACACGTGTGACACACCTGCATCTCTGCCCGCCCTGTTCAGTTGTTTGTGTGTGCGTGCGACGTGTTTCTATTGGCATGTTTAGTGTCAGTTTGGGTTTGTGAATGTTTTCATTGCTTTTACTTGTGCGCTAGTGTTTTGTCTGGCCATTAGTCATATAATGTTATCTAGTTTACTAGCTAGGTGATGCGTTAAATAGGTCGTGGCGAAATTACCCCGCCTGGCGGGGTAATTTCGCCGCGAGAGTAACTTTTTTCAAAAATTCGGCAGGATGACCAAAACATTATATATTTTTTTGTTTTTTTGGGCATCTATAGGATAAAGACTGAATGTATAGATAAAAAATTAAAAATTTAAAAATTCCATTTGTGGCAGTTTCTATTCGTCAAAATACGCGATTTTCGGCGAAATTACCCCGTCTTACCCTATGGAATATAATATTTCTTTCTTGAGAATGTGCTCTAAAATTGGCAATAAAGACACTTTCAACATATATTTGATTTGAGATCACCAGTTTTTACAATCTCACTATGCATTTTAATAGTGAAAAGGGTGGTGTTTCGATCACTCCCATGCATTGGTCGGACCACCCTATATGGTGGTGGGTATGGTCCGAACAAGGGGTACCCTTTTTTAAAAATTCAATAAGTTGACCTTAACTACTACTTACATGATTAGTAAAGATCACCATGATAGGCCTTGACCCATAGTTTATTGTGATATAACTATTTTTCAATAAAGTTTGTTACCTGATTTTTGGTGATTATTTTTTCCACTAATAGTGCGGATCACCCCCACCTCACCCTACATGCAAAACAGATAATAATGAAAAGTGCAAGAGAGTAATTGACATTAAAAATTTGATTACATGTTAGACTGCAACTAGTGCCACACAATATAAGTAGACTTTGTATTTACTAGTACGTCGGCTGTTGTGGTTAAATTATTTTTCCCTCAGCATGTCTAGCACATTCTAATTTCTTATTTGTGCATATTTTTGTGTGTATTGGGGGTTTTACTGTTCTAAGGTGTGTTTATTTATTGTTTTTGCATTAACCCATCCTGTACCAGCAATGATCCTAATCAGTCAGTATAAAAGATATGCACTAGTATGAAAAACGGATGTAATCCGTCATTAGTGCTTGAGCCTTGTTCTCTGCTAATTGCGAGCGGGAGCTGCTAAGATGACTTGAAAGTGTTAGTGACTCCCTGCCTAGGCAAACTCTTTCGTCTCTGTCTATCCTCTAACGTCTTCCCTTCATGCTGGAAGTTTGCTCACATTCAACCTGTCCCAAAGAAGGGTGACCGCTCTCAACCCTCCAACTATCGTCCAATTGCTCTTATCTCTTGTCTTTCTAAAGTTTTTGAAACTATTCTTGCTTCCAAATTTCTTAAGCATTTCTCTTCTCATAATCTGCTCTCAGATCGCCAGTATGGCTTCCTTAAGGGTCGCTCTACTGGTGATCTTCTTTCATATCTTACGAACTCTTGGTCATCCTCCTTCCGGGACTTCGGTGAGACTTTTTCTATTGCACTAGACATATCGAAAGCCTTCGATAGAGTCTGGCATAAATCTTTAATTTCTAAACTACCCTCCTTCGGTTTCTATCCCTCCATCTGTGCCTTTGTCTCTAATTTCCTTTCCGGCCGTTCCATAGCCGCGGTTGTGGACGGCCATTGTTCACTTCCTCACCCTATAAACTCCGGTGTTCCTCAGGGCTCTGTCCTATCTCCAATTCTCTTTCTAATTTTTATAAATGATCTCCTTAACTGTACCTTAATTCCCATCCATTCATACGCAGACGACTCAACCTTACACTACTCCATTAGTTTTTCAGAACGCCCCAGCCAGCAATCCCTCAACGACAAACGTAATGAAGCCATAGAACTCTTAAATTCTGATCTAAATACTATTTCCAATTGGGGCAGAGAAAACCTTGTTAACTTTAATGCTTCCAAAACCCAATTTCTCCATCTATCTACCCGTCAGGATCTCCCAGCGGACTATCCCTTATTCTTCAACAATACAAAAATCAACCCTTCATCTTCTCTCAATATTCTTGGTGTCTCTTTTTCTTCTGCTCTCATTTGGAAGGACCATATTACCAGTCTTGCTAAGGCAGCCTCCCAGAAGCTGGGTGTGCTCAACCGCCTTAGGGGGTTCTTTTCCCCTGCACAGCTTCTTGCTCTGTACAGGGGCATAGTGCGCCCTTGTATTGAGTATTGTTCACATGTGTGGGGAGGTTCCTCTCACACCGCTCTCCTAGACAAAGTTGAAAGGAAGGCCTTTCGTATCATTAACTCCCGTCCACTCACCAACTCTCTGCAATCTCTCTCTCTCCGCCGCAATGTTGCATCTCTCTCGCTATTCTATCGCTACTATAATAATCAGTGTTCCTCAGAGCTCTCCCAGTGCATACCACCTCCTTTACGTAGGGCACGTGGTACCCGTCTTGCAACTCAATCCCACCCCTACTCTGTGCAACTCTCCAACCCAAGAGTGAAACGTTACTCTCAAACTTTCTTCTACTCAACAGCTGAGCTCTGGAACTCTCTCCCAGAATCAGTCTTTCCCTCTTCCTATGACTTAAATTGCTTCAAACTCCGTGTGTCCAGGCATTTTGGCTCGAACGTCCCTTGATTTTGGCCCTGTCACTCTTTCAACTATGGGGGAGGCACTCGCTATAGGCAGTTATGCCTTTTGCCTCCCTCAATCACATAGAAAAAAAAAAAAAAAAAAAAAAAATGAATGAAAAAAAAAAAACGCTCACCTACTTCATTTAGGGGTCCTGGGGGGCGGCGGAAAGCGCAATTAACATGGGGTGATAGGTAGGTAAAATACTCGGAAAATCACTCTCGCTCGTGCCCACATGCACACGGCTGGACTTGGAGGGTAGCCAACTATCGGTATTGTTCCGTGGGATCCTAAAGCAGTTCCCATACAAATATGAACCTTCTAGGTGCCATAGAACACGAGTAATTAAAGAAAACGCAACCATTGCGTCACTGGGGTTTAGCATTACATACATAGGCGACGCATAATGTGCATCGCTGGTACTGAAAGGGTTAAGGACGCGATCGCATCCATACGTGCGTGAAAGGGTTAAGACCTTTTGTGCCATTTAAGTGTCAATTTTTTCCTGGCTAGCGATACCAAGCCTGTAATTTTAATAGTAATCGGCCTTCGGCCGGGACATTTTTCTCCCCAAAAAAGTACAAATTTATCTTGAAGGGGGAGTCAAGGGAGTGATTTTTACAGCTTGATAGAGGTCTAGGGAGGACACTAATAAATACCGTAATATAAATATAAAACAATAAGCAAATAAATATTCCCATCTCCCCATAATATGTTCATAAGTATTTAAATGTTTCATATGTTATTGTGTATGAAAGTTGAAAGTTAGGGGGGTTAGTCAGAGACTCGCTGGTACCGATTACATTTATTCCTATACAGTATGTTATACAGTACTGTACAGTACCGTAAAGCATTATTTCCACATAGTGATTTTGATGAGTTCTTTTGCATTTATCTTGTGTCGTCCCAGTTTTGGTTTGTTTATTTTGCAAGTTTTACATTATAATATACTTCCAACTCTTCGTGGTTTTTGGGTACCAATTAGCGACGAGATTCAAGGTCTTACTGTCTATCTACCTATCTATCTACTCAGGCGCATACCCTGTTTTTTCATTTATTTATACATTATTATTTTAATTTTTTATATACAGTACAGTCGGCCCCGCAAGGGTGCGCAATAAAAGGGTGCGATTCTCCAACCGTGCGGCAGATGTCCGCGCGGTGCTTATAATCCAAGGGTGCGAAAAAAGCAAAGCGTGCGGTGGCGAAGCGTGCGGAACTGGATGCGCATTTGTCGGGCGGCCATGTTTGTGACGTCAGAGCGCGCGGGATGACTCAGTGACTCGTGTGTAAGCGTACCCTGACGCAGCCTTGCAATTCTCTTCCGCATTCTTTGTGAAGAATGGACCCTCCAGCCCCTCCACCACCCCAGCCACCTGCTTCCCCTAACCCACCGCCCAGGGCGATCGTGTTACCCACCAAAACAAAAGTGAAAGTTCTTGATTTAGAACAGAAAAAACAGTTACTAGACATGTTGGCTAGAGGTGAGAAACAGGCAAATGTGGGTAGACATTTTGGTGTGGGTGAATCAACTGTGCGTTCAATTTGTACAGGTATTCTTTCCTTAGTTCATGTTTTTCAGGGGTTATTGGGCGAAAAAAGGGTAAGTTTGAAGAGTCCCCGGACTACATAGTGAATTTCCCATAGGTTCTTAAGCTCCAAGGGTGCGTTTTACAAGGGTGCGCGCATGTCTCGGACTAAGGTAACCGCACCCTTGTGGGGCCCACTGTACTGTATTTATTATATACAGTAGCCTACCGGTACTGTATTTATTTATTTATTTTAAATTAAAGTTTTACCGTAATGGAAATAATTAAGAAAAAGATTCACGTATCTGAATTTTCCGCTCTTTAGCATTAATATTCCATTTATCGATTCATAACAGCAGGCATGTGATTATTTATGAATAATATATAACCCATGCAATTTGTCATGTTCACTGTCCAGTATTTGATAAATTAATATGGTACCGGGTAGAGATGGAACGAATATCAATTTTCACTATTTGCGAATACGAATACGAATATTTTGTTGTAAAATTTGCTAATACGAATACGAATAGCGAATATTTCAATCCTTATTTCATCCTTCAAGAACTGGTAATTATTTTTATGTCACCAACAAACTTTAATTAAATTACTATGAAATTAATTACCAGAAGTTAATGACGATGTGAATGTGTAATTTCTTAAATATCATAAATGAACTGTATGAATTAATGTTTAATATATTGTAAGAGTTCAGCCATAGAAAATTGAATAATTAAAATTAAATCCATTCAATTTTCTATGTTTCCAGTCCTCAGTCCCAGTGTTGCCGCTTTTTTGGTACTAAAGTACCAGATTTGGTACATTTAACTCTCAAGTACATTTTATACATTTTCCAATAAAATAGTCCATATCTGGTACTAAATACGAAATCAGTGAGGAAATATGATGGAATATATTTTAGTGACATGCTATTACAGTACCGGTACATTGGATTCTGAAATGGCAATATTGCGACGGTTCAAATGTCCAGGTCCAGCACACGTTCGTTTACCGGGCAGTGATTCCACTCTAGAATAATTTGGTACTTTTCACTAGTTTGATCTGGTACTATTAAATACAGTTAATTAGCAACACTGCTCAGTCCATCTTCATTCCACTTTAACGGCCCCAACGCACATCTACACTGTTATTTATTCGATTGTGTTAACTTTAAAATATACTATTTAAAATTTTTGTATATATTCTATTGGTTTCGTGAACATATTCGCATATTTGCAAATAGCTATGAATGGAAATGCGAATACGAATACGAATATTGAAAAACAGCGAATATTCGGACATACGAATACTGTACGTAACTAATATTCGGTCCATCTCTAGTACCGGGTAACAACTTATAATTTTAGTCTCACTTTTAATTTATCCTCTCCTTGTCATGCATGGTTCACCTAATTATCTCGTCATCCATTCTCTTCATTTTACCAATGTCTCCTTACTCGTACTAGACTCACAATGTGTCTGCTCTATTTTCAGAGCCAAGAAAGAAACTGCGAGAGAAGTGGGTGGGCGGTTTGTAATGTCTCACATGTGGGACGCCGAAGACCCTCGTCTCTTGGTGTGTGAGGCCAAAGCTCTACACGTTACCAAGAAAAACGCCAACCACTATCTCAATTCTACCGCTAAGGAGGAGAGGGTTGGTATTTCTGCCTTTGCTTATCTTACTTTATGATTTTATGTGAATCATGTTATATGTCTTATGAAACGGATTGGTGGTCTTATATTGTTTAATTTTAATTTTCTGTGACTTGTGTAGTACCGGTATGTGTTCTTTGCGTGTAAGAATGTTATTTTACTATGCCAGATTACTTTAGAGAGTTGGTGTGGGAGATTAAGTTCAGACAGCATGTTTACGACCCTGGTTGACATGTGATTGAAGATTTCACTGTACTATTCATTGCCTGATTTTGCACTCCTTTCAAGGATTAGAGTAATACATACATGCATGCATACATACCATTTATGAAAATATACAATTAAGTTTGCAACATTCTTGATGCAATCCAAGCCACAAATGCAATCCCTTCATGATCAAGTTCTAAGGTCTGAGACCATCCCTGAAGTTAACCAGGCACAGCAACACACTCTAGAAGAGGATCTGCTCAAAATCTACTAGGATTGATCAATAATTGATTTTATAGGCCTAAATTCATGCACACATGACAGACATGAATGCATGTGTGATCCTTGGTCACCCATAGGTGGTTGTGGTAACAGAAAGAGTTATCCCCACCTACAACACAGCAGTTATGTGAGACTCCCTGGCTCCTCCAACCACATTACCACCTCCAGGGACCAATAGGAGACTGCTGGGAGCAGAACACTATTCCCAACTACAGGGCCGTACGTCCTTACTGGCGCCCCAGACTATATTGTTAACCACCTTGACATGTTGCTTGAAAGTGTAACAGGTCAATCACCCGATAAACTTTCCAGCAAAAATTGCCTGAAATCTCGTCCGGGAGGATACTCCGGAGTGGAGTTGGAGCGTGAGTACGGTTACGCGCTGTCACGGCATATGCCCCCATTGATTGATTGATTGATTGACTAACACATTGGCCACAGAATGTGGATGATGAGAAGTCAGTCAAATATATTTTAAGGAAAATCTCTTAAACTACCACATAAATTATGGTTTCAGATATAGACTATCTTAGTGTATACAAACATTTATCTACTATGAATGATGCCCCTGTGTATTGAGCCAACTCAACCAGCTGGATCAACTCGTCGATCACCAAGGACTGGCTGCTGAATTGTTTTGTGCCCTACGCCAGGTGGAAGTGCCAGCTGTTGGGGGGAAGCCCCAACAGCTGGCACTTCGATGTCCTCTTTATAATGGATAACTGCCCCGTTTACCCTGGATATCTCTACCACCAAACACCACATATGTTTTACAATGGCTTGGACAAGAAATTGGCAATGTTAAATTCTTTTATCAGATGTACGTCTACGGGTTGTTAATGAATAGCACAGAGACGGAAGAAGATACGCCAGATTATCTCCGAGTTTGATGCAGAGAGTGAGATTGCAGACATCGACGACCCTCTGCCTGGTGGTGAGCCAGAAGGAGGGCAGCCTCATCCCCAGGCCAATGGCACCGACGCCCAAGTGAACGAGAATGACATCGACGTAACTGTAACTTTATTATGTGCATTACTCTATGTTGTGATATGAATGAGTATGCTTGAGGATTCTTTAATGTGGGTATTTGTTAGCTTCCAAAAGTCTAACCTATGAACTCAGGCTCAGCCATCTACCAAATTAGTTTTTTCCCTTAGGATATATGTTTCGAATAGTGTGAATTCAATTAGCGCGAGCTTGCGCATCCACCGAAATCACACGCTATTCGGGACCCTACTCTATTTCCTTTCTAATACTAATGTGTTTGTCTCTGTATCTGGAACCACGTTTTTTTTCTATAATTAGTTGAATATTTCAGTCATAACTCTTTTCTAACACTGATGCTTTTGTCTGAAACTAGAATGATACTGTATTTTCCTTATTGTTGTTTTTTCTTTCAGCCGTACGTGATGCTTGTGTGCCTGTTTGTAAGTGGCGACCATGGCATCATCGTACAGGACTCCTTCCCCCTCACCCCGACTTACACCAGGCTGTTGGGGGTCCAAGTGCCCTTCATGTACCTCCTCAATGCTCACGATCCTGATAAGAAGGTCAGTGTCTTTCACTTTGTGTTCCTTAACTTAATGGGATATTATTTTAACACTACATTCTCGATCCCAATACTGTAAAATGGCCAGCCTTATCACGCTTCTTTATTCCTTAACTTGGTGGAATATTATATGTACAATCACCTGCAGAAGTACCTAGTACACTACTACATGATAAATTTGAGACAGGTCACAGAAAACAAAGAGTGAGGGAGAATACTGACTTGATTTTTGTGGCAGAAGTGAATGCTTCATAATATTATATCCGTGTGTCAGAATTATTCAGTGAAATGTACATCACTTATCACAGCAGACATTTGTATGCTGAGTGAAATATGATTTATCATTGTACAGGAATGTTAGTGAAGAGTACTCAATATATCCTGGAATAAAATTGGCTTAACAATAGCTGGCAATTTTATTTGTTTAGTTCCGGTAGTGTTAAGATTTTTAACCCTCGTCTAGCGGGGTGTTTTGGGCTATTTTGGGCATATTCAGGCCCTCCTGAATGATAAATCAAGTATCTGCATGAAAAGAAATGTATTCAGCAAAAACTAGGCGCTAAAAGCTTCAAAATGAAACCAGAACGAGCTACGTAGCACTCGTGGTTCTCATACAGTGGTACCAGAAACATGGGAGTTTAGCGTATAGCGGTATATTTTTCCCAGCTACGCTCACTACTGGCTACACTGCCAGCCTCTCGAGAACACAGGGAGGGTGAGTCAGTGGGCGGCGGTAGGCCCTGGGAGTCGGACGTGTGGCCCGCTGCGCTCCCGGCCATTTGCACTCTATTTTAATCCTTTAAAAGCCATAATAATGCTCCTAACTTGCTGCAAATTGGCGCCCGGCTATAGCCAGGCGCCTCTCTTTAAGGGTTAAAGAATACTTGATTCTTACATATGTATGTTAACCCGTTGAGCCCCGGCTAGTTATAATATTTTGTTCACCCCGGTCCCAAGCCATTTTCACTTCTTATTTTTGTTTGCTAAAATGGAAGACAAGGATGAGAAATGAAAAAACAAAAAACAAAAATCACCTCAGATATTTTTTTTTTGGGGGGGGGGGGCCTAAAAAAAATGTGTTGAGCCAAAATGGAAGAGAATGGTGAGCTGGCGGCTGTCTTGGCCCGCTCACACCTACCGGCCCGGCTCCCACACACACTACGGTACCTCCCCCTCCTATTCTCCTGCCATTTCCTACCTTACGAGCCACGTAACTGATTTTAATATGTCGGACGCACGTGATGCGTCGCTGGGAGTTGGTGATCAAACACTGCCGACGCATCACGTGCGACGCTGGGTCTCACTGGGTTAAAGACTATGATATACTCGTGAGTAGGTCAGTCTTTTTGTTCACCTATTGGCGGCATTCCAGGCAGCCCGGTCTTTGGCGTCCCTCTTGGTTAGTCTTGGCTGCGAGATCAGACTGGGGGTTCTGTCTCTCATAGCAGACCCAAATATCCATCTCACCACCCTCATTTCATTTTGTTCCATCCTATATATATCTTTCATCTTGACTGGCAGCAGGTAGTCAAAGAGTTTGGTGTGGTTTGTGGGAGGAGGAAGCTGAAGGTGAACGTCAATAAAAGTAAAGTGTGGTGTGTAATAGGGGTGATCATAGGGTGAATCTAGATGTGAGGTTGGATGGGGAAATATTGGAACAAGTAGAGGGTTTTAAATATCTAGTTAAAATGTAAAACTTGCAAACTAAACAAACCAAAACTTGGACAAAGACAATACAGTATAAAGGCAAAATAACTAATCAAAATCGCTATGTGGAAACAACGCTTACTGAAATATAATTTATGAAATAAAAGAACACAATTAATTATCCACCACATAGGGTGTACATTACTACATGAGCAAGTTAATCTGTTTCCCAAGCAAACTAATCGCACACATAACAACGCATTATCGTCACATTCAAGGAATTAGTCAGTTTGGAGGAACGATAAGCAGAAATGGAGGTAAAATAGAGAGTATGTGAAGGAAGGAAAGTTTTCGGAGCAATGGGAAGTACAGGTATGTGGAAGGTGAGAAATCTCGGAATGAAAGTTAAAAGTGCGATGTATCAAGGGATTGTTATACCAACAGTGATGTATGGGGCTGAGACATGGGCTCTGAAGGCATAGGAGAGAAGAAAGCTGGATGTGATGGAGATGAGCTGCTTGAGGAATATGTGTGGAGTGACTCATAGAGACAGATTTAGGAATGAAGAGATATGTAAGCGAGTGGGGCAGCAGGAACATTTGTCGGCCAGAGTGGACAGAAGGGTGCTGAGCTGGTATGGTAATGTTGAACGAATGGAAGATGTAAGGCTTACAAAGAGAATATGTGAATGAGATACAAGGGGAGATAGAGGGGTAGAAAGACCCCCCATTGAGATGGAGAGACTGTGTAGGAGAAGCTTTGAAAGATAGAGGAATGACTAGATCAGGCAAGAGAAGTGGTAATAAACAGGAATGAATGGAGAATGCTTGTGAATAGATGAGTGAAAACGCGGTCATTTGGGAGAAGGGGTCGTGCGCCAGTTGGACTAGAGAATATTCCATCAGGCGCCTGGCCCGGGGAGCCGGTATATATGAAGGGTGTGCCTGGAAGTGTGGTGTTAGGGCTTCGCTGCATGTCTACCTGCTGAGACCGGAACTTCTCCGGGAGGTTGGGGCCGGGGGAGTGCTGGAGTGACCTTGGTGATCCCTGGTCTCTGGGTCTTTTCCTGGGTTACCTAGATATGTGTTCTGACATACGGAGCCCTGTATGTTAATTTAAGAGTTAGAATTAGAGTTGAAGGAGGTCCAAACTACCCAAGCGGCGAAGCAAACTAGCGAGCGAACTAGCGAGTGGGAAACTAGCTCACCGCATACCAGCAAACAAGCCTTCACACCTGCGTGCGTCATAGGGGACCCTGCAAACTACCCGACGCTATGACGTATGATCGACGCCAGGTGCTGTGAATGGACCAGGCACCTGTTATGCAACTCGAGGAGCTATGATTGGAGCGCGCACCATCACTCGCCTCCTGATTCGTTCCTAGACCATCATTGTTTAGTATATAAGACCCGAGTTGTGGGCATTCAAATCAGTCTCATTTGGAGTTGGGAAGGTGAACTTGCAGCTGGAGGAAGACGGGGTGAAGTATTATAATGGGATTGTGACAGTCAGATTATATAAGTGTGTGTTAAGTGTATTCGGTGTAAACACTTACGTTATGTTGGTTAGTGAGATATGTGATTGGGAATTAACGTTAACGCTACTATTATGTGTTTAACTATTTGATTGCGAATTAACGTTAACGCTATTATTATGTACTTAACTATTTTTGTTGACTAACTTGTGGACTAAAGCAACTCTTTAAGTAATTGGGTTATGATGAAAGTAATACTATTGTTTTATATTAATCCTTACGAGTTCTTTCATTTTCTTTTAATTAAGCTTACATTGCTTAACGGTGCTTAGTACGGTGATGCTATTGTCTCATATTAGTAATATCGCCTTAGACTAACATGGCTGTGATAATATTACTTCTAGTGATTTCCTAAGCTGAAGAAAATTCTTTTAGCTTCAAAATATTATTTTTGCTTTTCATATTATTTGAGTGAGACCTGAATCGAATCTATGAAACGATCCTGTAACTTAATTTACTCATAATTAAACCTCATTGTTACGTGGTTAACAAATACATTTAACTAATTATTAAATATATATCTAACTTTTTATGTGACTTTGATATAAATCCTAATGATAATAATAATATAATACTGTTAACGTAAGACAAGAACCAAGAATAATTACATTAAATATAAATAAAAGGACATATAAGAAAACTATCTATTCATTTCAAAAAGGGTAAGAGACAGAAATATTCTTACTTTAATATTTCTTTCAAGACTTTTTATAGAATTAATAGTCCTTCTTTAGATATAACTTCTTCGGTTCATAACCATAGCCTACTAAGCTTCGGTTAAATAATAATTCTTTATAAATACTACATGACTAATTAGTTTCAGTATTTTTCATAATTAAAGAGTATCAGTCAATAAAGGATACCAAGTCCTAAGATCCAAAAGGAAAGGAAGCAACAACAGGAAATATTTTTTATTAGATTTTACTTTTGTTTTGCCTTCAGCTGACTGATACCTTAATATATATCTCTGTGCTATCTAGATTCATCAAGTTAACCACTTGAGGATCAAGATACGTAACAGAAGAGTGGCGATCTTGCCAAGGATTCGTTTCATACAGTTTCACTCAGTTTCATTACCGTTTCACTACTTAAAAATCAAATATTAATCATGCCTCAACTAATTAATGACGAAGATGCTCGAGTTTTCATAGAATCAGAACCCACAGCCCCTGATATTGACTGTCTGTCAAAATCCGAACTGAAAGTGCTTGCCTCACATCTCCAATTAACTGTCTCAAACATGTCTAAAGTAGAGGTGGCTCAGACCATAAAAACCCACCTGTTCCCTGTAGAAGGCGGGGAGGGTGACGGAGCAGTTGGTGGGATCACGAGTAATCCTAGCCAACTTGATGAACAATTGCCACCTGGTTTGACCGGTGATCAAGTACTGGAACTAGCCAGAATAAAGACCGAACAAGCCAAACTAAATATAGAACTAGCCAGAATAAATGCCGAACAAGCCAGAGCAAATACCGAAGAAGCCAGCATAAAAGCCAGAGCAAATATCGAAGAAGCCAGCATAAAAGCCAGAGCAAATACCGAACAAGCCAACGCAAGTATAGAACTAGCCAGAATAAATGCCAGTGCAACGACCGAACAATATCAATATCAATATCAAACGGCTCAACTAAATGTCAATACAAATGCTCCCTTAATTGCTCCCCCTCTGGGATTGACTATGACTAGTGTCATTCCACCTTTCACTGAGGATAATGTGCAGGATTTCTTTGTTTTGTTTGAGGAAGTTGCTGGAGGTATGAAGTGGACAAGAGATCAACGGCCTTTCATGTTACAAACCGTTTTGACAGGGCAGGCTCGAGCCACGTATTTGTCAGAAGTAGCAGAAGTTAGGCAGGATTATGACAATCTCAAAGAAGCTATCCTAAAAACCTATCAATTGCAGCCTGAGGCTTACAGGCAATCTATCCGTAAAACCCAGAAGAAAGTAGAAGAAACCCATAAGGTATTTGCCAGGACCATGACTAAAACTTTCAATCATTGGGTCAAGAGTAAGAAAGTCACAAGCTACAACGATCTGAAGGAGTTGGTCCTGTTAGAAAATTTCCTATGGAAAATTGATTCTTCTGTATCCTATCATTTAAAGGGGAAAAAGGTAGATTGTCTTGCCGACGCTGCTGACATGGCTGACACATACGTGCTCAACAACAAATTTCGTGGAAAGAAGCCCTACGATAATTCTAGTTCTAATTTTAAGTATCCCAATCACAAATCTGACAGACCCAGTCACAAGCCTATAACGTCTTCCCCAGCTAGCCAAAATAGAATTGTTCCCCCAACTAAAAATGCGACTCAGGGCAATGGTAACAGAGGTGGGCCCCAAACTAATAGTAATGCTCAAAGAGGGAACGTTCCCGTATCCCCTAAAGTATGTACTTTTTGTGGCAAGAGAGGCCACCTAGCTTATCAGTGCTGGGCCAAGGAGAGAACCGAGAGATCGGGGCAGACAGTTGCCGCCGTATCTCAAACTCCATATGTGCCTGTAATGCAGGACTCCCGACAGAAGGAGTACCTAGCACCAAAAGTTCCTTTAATGCAGGACTCCCGACAGAAGGAGTACCTAGCAGCTAACGTAAACCATCTAGACAGGGGTGTAGTAGCATGTGTGGTGCAACCCACTAGGGTTAAGCCAATAATAATTTCACCATCAGTGCAGGACAGTTACCGTCCCTTTATTTCATCTGGCAACGTGAGATTAAATGGTTGTATGCATGAGGTAAAAATTCTGAGAGACACAGGTTCTACTAGCACCCTCATGGTGAATCCTTACACTGAGTGCCCACCTGGCGAACCAGTTGTAATGAGAGGTGCTGGAGGCCAGTTTTATGCATACTTGGTAAAAGGCGAAATTGAATGTGAGTTACTACAGGGTGAGGCCACCATAGCTTTGTGTAGGTCCCAAGATATCCCTGTGCCTGGGGTACCGCTCCTTTTGGGGAATGATGTAGCAGGTGAGAAGGTCCGACCAGACCCCATTTTGTCACTTTCCCCTGTTAACGAGCCACTAACCGGTGAGCTTGAAAAGGAGATGCCAACAGTTTTCCCTGTGTGTGCTGTCACACGTTCAATGTCTCAAGTAGCAGTTCCCTCAGACAGAAATGTACCGAATGTAAGAGTTGATGAAAGGGATGATGAGAGTGTGAATGACGCTCCAACTGTGCCTGATGATGTGACTGAGGTGGATTTATCTGACACCTTTATGGCTCATCTTGACCCTAACGATGACCATGAAACCCCTCCAAATTGTCCTAGTGGCCTGGTAGAGCTACAGAGAGATGATAGTGAATGCAAGGAGTTAGCTGCCAGGTCCGTGAGTGAAGAGGAATGTGAGAAGGAGGGTGGTGAATGTTTCTACCTCAAAGGAGGAGTATTGTGGCGAAGATGGAGACCGCCACACAGACCAATCGATGACGGGGCTTGGGACGTCCATCAAGTAGTAGTCCCCAAACCTTGTCGTAGAGATATCATGGAAATGGCACATTGTATACCATTGGCAGGACACCTAGGTGTGAGAAAAACTCTAGACAGAATCAGAGCCCACTTTTACTGGCCAGGAATGCGTGCAGATGTAGTGGAGTTTTGTAGAGTGTGTCACACTTGCCAGATGACAGGAAAACCCAATCAGAAGGTGCCTGTACATCCTCTGGTGCCCTTGCCCGTTTTCGAGAATCCTTTTACTCGGGTGGTAGTGGACATTGTAGGCCCATTGCCTAAGACTTCCCAAGGTAACATTTATTTATTAACTATCATGGACATGGCAACTCGCTACCCAGAGGCTATACCCTTAAGGACTACCTCTGCTCCAACTGTCATCAAGGAACTGCTCAAATTCTTCACCAGAATGGGTTTCCCCCATGAGGTGCAAAGTGATCAAGGAACTAATTTTACCTCTAACATTTTCCAGCAGTCCCTGAAGGAGTTGGGTATCGAGCATGTTAAGTCTAGCACCTACCACCCAGAGAGTCGAGGGGTTCTCGAACGATATCATCAGACATTAAAGGGAATGTTACGTAAGTATTGTACAGAGACCGGAGTTGAGTGGGATAAGGGGGTACCTTTTCTTTTATTTGCTACTCGTGAGGTTCCAACTGAATCCCTGGGTTTTTCCCCTAATGAGCTAGTTTTCGGTCACCAGGTAAGAGGTCCTTTGCAACTATTGCAGGATAGCCTAGTTGGCCAGGAGGGGAACCAAAACCTCCTCAAGTATGTTTCAGATTTCAAAACCCGGCTGAGATCCTCATGTGAGTTTGCCGCTCAAAACTTGACAGTGGCTAAAAGCTCCATGAAGAAATGGTATGACAGAAAAGCCCGTGAGAGGGAGTTTCAGCCCGGGGATGAGGTTTTGGTCCTGCTCCCCCTTTTTGGCCAACCTTTATCTGCCAAGTTCAGGGGCCCATATAAGATCATTCGGAGGGTGAGCATTACCGATTATCTAGTAACTACCCCAGACAGGAGAAAGTCCATGCAAGTATTCCATATAAATATGTTGAAACCCTACCATAGGTCCCCTGATTCCTCTCCTCCAGATTCTCCCACTGTGGCAGTGAATGTCAGGACCTGTGGACAGCCTGGTGCGGACTAAGTCTTCAGTTCTCTTACTGACCCGCAACAGACTGTTCCAGAGCCTGAAGGTATCCATGCAGACTTTGACTTGTCATGTAGCCTATCAAACTTTCAGTATAATTCAGTAGCTTGGGGGGAATTACCATCTAAACTATGTCATCTTCCCTCTGATCAAGCGAACCAACTAATCTCTGTTTTATCTCAGTCTCCCAGTGTGTTCCGTGATACTCCAGGGCTCGCTTCTTTGGCCGTGCACGACATCGACGTAGGGGATGCAACTCCCATTAAACTATCCCCCTACCGTGTCTCGCCACAACGCAGGAGTATACTGCAGGTCGAGCTTGACTTTATGTTATCTAACGAACTGATCACTAGGGCCTTAAGCCAGTGGAGTAGTCCGGTCATACTTGTGCCAAAGCCAGACGGGAGCCATAGGTTTTGTAGGGACTATAGGCAAGTTAATGCTGTCACAAAGAACGATACCTACCCACTGCCACGGATCAAAGATTGCATTTACCAGGTTGGCCTCATAACGCAGTAAGTTTAACTTAATGAGAGGATTTTGGCAATTAGCTCTCCCTTGTAGCGAGGTAAATATCATGCTTTAGTAGTGCGCTGTCAAGCCTTCAGCTGTGAGATGCCTTGCAGTTCGAATAACGCTCCAGCTACGTTCTGGCTATGTTCTGATGTGGTACCTGGAGACGTTGCCTACTTTGGGTGATATCCTTATTATATCCTCATTATAATCTTGCTGTTGCCAATCTGGTGGTGAATCTCTTTATGTATTATGTTTAATATTATGTACTATACAGTACTCCTTAAACTCTTTTCTAGGGGGGAGGTCTGACATACGGAGTCCTGTATGTTAATTTAAGAGTTAGAATTAGAGTTGAAGGAGGTCCAAACTACCCAAGCGGCGAAGCAAACTAGCGAGCGAACTAGCGAGTGGGAAACTAGCTCACCGCATACCAG
Organism: Paralithodes platypus; assembly: GCA_032716605.1. Classification (NCBI taxonomy): domain Eukaryota; kingdom Metazoa; phylum Arthropoda; class Malacostraca; order Decapoda; family Lithodidae; genus Paralithodes; species Paralithodes platypus. The sequence continues at coordinate 51,717,453 of CM064480.1, read as the reverse complement.
CAAACAAGCCTTCACACCTGCGTGCGTCATAGGGGACCCTGCAAACTACCCGACGCTATGACGTATGATCGACGCCAGGAGCTGTGAATGGACCAGGCACCTGTTATGCAACTCGAGGAGCTATGATTGGAGCGCGCACCATCACTCGCCTCCTGATTCGTTCCTAGACCATCATTGTTTAGTATATAAGACCCGAGTTGTGGGCATTCAAATCAGTCTCATTTGGAGTTGGGGAAGGTGAACTTGCAGCTGGAGGAAGACGGGGTGAAGTATTATAATGGGATTGTGACAGTCAGATTATATAAGTGTGTGTTAAGTGTATTCGGTGTAAACACTTACGTTATGTTGGTTAGTGAGATATGTGATTGGGAATTAACGTTAACGCTACTATTATGTGTTTAACTATTTGATTGCGAATTAACGTTAACGCTATTATTATGTACTTAACTATTTTTGTTGACTAACTTGTGGACTAAAGCAACTCTTTAAGTAATTGGGTTATCTATCTATTGCCTGACGCCGTGATCCCCGAAGGGGTGGCCACGAACGAACCGCCCCCATGCACCTCTGTCCCCAGTCAGTCGACGCCCCTCCCCCCAACCAGCACCGCCTTCGTTCATGTAGTTCCTCACTCCATCCTTCCACCTCATATTCGGTCTACCTCTCCCCCTCTGTCCCTCCACCTCGCTCTCGTACACCCTCTTAGTCATTCTCTCGCTTTCCATACGTTCCATATGGCCGAACCATTTTTCCTTTTCACACTTTCCAGTTCCTTCTTCTTCTTCATTAGTCTATCTATCCCTCCTGTGAACGCACTCCTTAAGTATTCATTTCCACTGCTCTCACTCTTGGTCTGAGTCTCTCAACCAACGTCCATGCTTCGCTTCCGTAAGTGTCGGGATTACCACACTGTCATGCAAGGACTTCTTCACTTCCATATTCTTTTACTGCTTTTAGCGTTCCTACAACCCTCTTCCCCTGTTGTACCCTCTCCCGCACCTCTTCATCCATAGTCCCATCTTTACTCAACACACTGCCCAGATACTTAAAAGAGTTGACGATCTCCATAGCCTGACCGTTCAGCTTCACCTCACTCCTTTCGAAGACCATAACCTTGCTCTTCCCCGTATTTACCTTCAAATTCCGTTTTTCGCACACTGTTCCAAACTCATTTACCAGACCCTGCAACTCCCATTCATTATCACTCATCAGAACTGTATCATCCGCAAACAGCAGTATAGGTAGCTTCCACTCAATTCCCTCCCTTTTCAGCGATACACCAACATCCACTGCTCTTGATAGTATTTCTTTCATAACTCCATCCATATATACAGTAAACAACCACGGGGACATCACACACCCTGTTTCAAACCAACATTCAGGTCAAAGAACTCGCTCTGCTCACTCTCCACACGTACTGCCGCCTTTGCACCCTCATACATGCTCTTCACTGCTTTCAGCAACTTGCCCTCTACTCCGTATATTCTAAGTACTTTCCACAAACCTTCTCTATCCACTCTGTCATAGGCCTTCTCCAAGTCCATAAAGGCAACATACACCTTTTGTTTCTTCTCCAGATACTTCTCCACTACACAATTCAGGGTAAAAATCTGATCTACACATCCTCTTCCCTTCCTAAAACCTCCCTGCTCGTCGCCTATCCATTTCTCCGTTCTCACTCTCACTCTCTCATCACTACCCTACTGTATACCTTCCCTACTACGCTTAGAAGACATATTCCTCGGTGGTATCCACACACTCCTCTTTCCCCTTTGCCCTTATATAGGGGACTATTATGCCAGTCTTCCAGTCATCGGGTGCACTCCCCTTCTCACATGCTAGTTTGCACATTTTCCATACCCATTCTATCACTATCTCACACCATACCTCAACATTTCCCCACACACTCCATCTGTTCCTGGTGCTTTCCCCAACTTCACTCTTTTCATGGCTTCCCACACTTCTGACCTCCTGATCCCCACCTCCTCCTCCACTACTTCTCTTCTTCTCCCTCCCATACCATATCCAGCTATGTTTGCTGGCTCTTCATTCCTTTCATTTAGCAACTCACTGAAGTACTCCCTCCATCTTTCGACTCTCTCTTGCTTCTCGGCTAGCATTATCCCATTCTTATCTTTCACACCCTTACTGTTTCCCTTGCTACCTTCCCTAACTTTCTTGACTTCTTTCCAGAACAGTTTCTTATTCTCCCTCCATTTTACACTCAGATTCCTTCCAAATTCCTCATCTACTCTTCTCTTACTTTCCTTCACTACTCTCTTCACCACCCTCTTACTCTCCACGTACTCGCTCGTTTCTGTCTCTCGGAATCTTCATTCCCTCTACTACCCAACCACTCTCTATATGCTTTCTTCTTTTCTTCCACAGCTATTCTTACCTCTTCTGTCCACCATGCTGTACCTTTCACTCCCCTCCCTCTTCTCCTCACTCCACACACCTCCTCACATGCTGCACAGATCTCATCCTTAAACACCTTGCTCATCTCCTCCACTTCCTCCATAACTTCCAGGTCGAACCCACCTAGTCGTCTTTCCACTGCTCTCCTGTACTCCTCCCTGACTTCCTCCTCCTGCAACCTCTCCACCCTCCTCACCATTCCACCCTCCTCTCGCCTCCCTCCCGCTCTCCTCACCCACTTCTTTTGTATCCTAACCTTAGCTACCACTACATAATGATCAGACAGACCCCCTCCAATACCCCTATACACCCTAGCATCCATCACAGATTTCTTCATTCGTTCATCCACACATACATAATCAATCAATGACTTTCGTTCCACCACTGTCTTATCCTTCATCGTCAACATCCGTTTCCATGTGTACCTGTGGATCATTCTGTGTCGGAAGAAGGTGTTGGCTATCCACAGCCTCCTCCCCACACATACGTCCACAAGTGCACTACCATTCCCATTCACCTCTGATGGTACCCCCCACCCTCCCACCACTCCCTCAACTTTCCTATCACCCACCTTACCATTCATATCCCCAATCAGAAATATTCTTTCGTTCTTGTCAAACTTCTCCAGGCACGCCTCCACATTCATCCAGAACTCCTCTTTCTTTCTTTCAAGTATATCCTCTGTCGGGGCATACACGCATACAATCACCCACGTTTGTATTCCTACTTTCATTCTCACCCACACAATCCTTGAACCCACAGACCCATACTCTCTTACACATTCCTTCCATTTGCTACTTACAAACAAACATGCACCTTCTCTCGCTGTTCCTTCACTCACTCCAGCACACACACCCATTCCACACTCCCACTCTCTCACATCTGAACCTTTCCATTTGGTCTCTGTCATTCCACATACATCCAGCCTGGCATTCACTAACACTTCCAGAACCTCTCTCTCTTTTGTGCCATCATTCATGCCACTAACATTCCACGTAGCCATTCTCAGAATGTCCGAAGGCATGTCCTTAGTCGGTCGTGGTTCGTCAACGTTGGTTCCGTCCGCATCCGAGGCTGTTCGTTCGTTTTTTTTTGCTTAGATATTTTTTCCGGGTGGGGGTCGCAAGCCCACCGACCCAACCTCTTTAGTCGCCTCTTACGACACGCAGAAGGCACGTGGGGCATATTCTATTCCCTAACCCCCAGGGGGTTAATAGTAATACTATTGTTTTATATTAATACTTACGAGTTCTTTCATCTTCTTTTAATTAAGCTTACATTGCTTAACGGTGCTTAGTACGGTGATGCTATTGTCTCATATTAGTAATATCGCCTTAGACTAACATGGCTGTGTTAATATTACTTCTAGTGATTTCCTAAGCTGAAGAAAATTCTTTTAGCTTCAAAATATTATTTTTGCTTTTCATATTATTTGAGTGAGACCTGAATCGAATCTATGAAACGATCCTGTAACTTAATTTACTCATAATTAAACCTCATTGTTATGTGGTTAAGAAATACATTTAACTAATTATTAAATATACCAAGGTTAAGGCCTTGGGTAAAGAGTTCCTTAGTAATGACTTAGTTACTGTGACTTTGTGACTGATATAAATCCTGATGATAATAATAATATAATACTGTTAACGTAAGACAAGAACCAAGAATAATTACATTAAATATAAATAAAAGGACATATAAGAAAACTGTCTATTCATTTCAAAAAGGGTAAGAGACAGAAATATTCTTACTTTAATATTTCTTTCAAGACTTTTTATAGAATTAATAGTCCTTCTTTAGATATAACTTCTTCGGTTCATAACCATAGCCTACTAAGCTTCACCATAAACAACACACCCCTAACACATACACACACACCCAAAATCCTAGGAGTAACATATGATACTCATATGACATTCAAACAGCACACCACAAACATTAAAAAGAAACTGACACCCAGACTTAACGCCCTCAGGTCACTTGCTCACACAAAATTTGGACACAACAAAGAAACTACCACCACAGTATATAAACAATACATAAGATCAGTGATGGAATACGCAAGCCCAGCCTGGGCTTCTAACCTAGCTGAAACACATCATAAGACCTTACAGACTATTCAAAACAAAGCCCTGAAGATCATTACAGGCTGCACAGCTACTGCACCCACAGATCACCTACATCAAGAAACCAAAATCCTCAAAGTCAAAGACCATCTGGACATGAAAGGCACTCAATTCCTGGCAGCAGCCTCCACGAACCAAGACCACCCACTAAACTACATGGCAACACACCCACAGACACCAAGAAATATCAAAACAACACCCAGCACACGGTATCACACACAATTATTGTCCTCTCTCCCTCCCTGCCCACCCCGAACCAACTTCCAGAAGCACATCCATACTCATATCTCTCACCGATCCATCCACTCACTCACAGACAACACGCAGCTGCATGCACGACCTCCCGAAATCCATCCTTCCGAATCCTCCCTTCCTCGCGAGGACAGAGTCCACCTGGCCAGGCTGAGATGTGGACACCATCCAGCTCTCCTGAGCTATCAGAAGAGACTGGATGACTCCGTTGTCGACACCTGCCCGGGATGTAACACAGCACCCCATACCATTAAACACATCATAGAAGACTGCATTTCACACAACCACTTACGCCAACAACACAATCTACACTCAATGAGAGCTCTGTGGGAAAGCCCGATCGTGGCCATGGCCTTTCTCAGGGACTCGGGGCTGTTCGGCCAGGCAGCTTAGGGAACAACAACAACAACAACAACTAAGCTTCGGTTAAATAATAATTCTTTATAAATACTACATGACTTTAATTAGTTTCAGTATTTTTCATAATTAAAGAGTATCAGTCAATAAAGGATACCAAGTCCTAAGATCCAAAAGGAAAGGAAGCAACAACAGGAAATATTTTTTATTAGATTTTACTTTTGTTTTGCCTTCAGCTGACTGATACCTTAATATATATCTCTGTGCTATCTAGATTCATCAAGTTAACCACTTGAGGATCAAGATACGTAACAGTGTGAATTTGTGTTTTTGTTTTTGTGTGTTCATTTTTTTCTTCTCCCTATTCGGGCTCTGCCTCTAGTCGGCCACCCCCTTTAAAAAAAAAAAAAAAAATAGAAAAAATGGGGATTGGGCCTGAGTAAATAGATAGATAGATAGATCTTGACTGGCCAGGTTTCGTTAGCATACACCATTACACTTCTAACAAAAGTGCTATATAACCTCCCTTTTAGTCATAGGGAGAGCCCTTTCATGGTCAGTAATGGCAGCATCTCTGAACTTCTTCCATCCATTTCTGACTCTCGCAACTGAGCAGGCCGCAGCCTATATATAGGCTGCAATCATGTCACCCAAGTAACAAAATGTATTGGCACATTCCAGGTGTACATCTCCAAACTCTACGCTACCAGGTGGATCTGGTACTGCCTACGTATGGCACATTCAAAGTTCACAACCCGCGACAAGGGGCCCCTTAATTTAAACCACTACACCTCTTCTGCGCCCACCCCTGGCATGTGCAACATACATACATACAATGGTTTAACGTAATTTTCCGTTACATATATTGTAACGGCTCAAACATGGTTACCTTTCTGCAGTTGGAATATTTTACAATAAAGTCCTTTCACAACACTGCCCCATCGTGTCATCATTTTGGCTAATGATGGCATAGTGCAAACCGTGCTGTAGCAAGATTCAACTAAGTCCAACTGTAGCACCTGCACCTGCAATATCTGCAAACCACACCAACCTCAACTGTGTTACACCAAGACAGTACCATATCAAGAATTTACTGTAAATTAGGCAACTTGGATATTAAAACAACCAAATCCTGCCACAACACTGCTCCAACATGTAAATACTGTGTCTGACTCTGGCGTGGCGCCAAACAGCGCCCTGGTAAGACTAGTAGAGTCCCCTGAGGCACCTATCCGCGCCCCACCAGCCTCAGCAGTGCCATACCAATACAGTGCAAATAGTAAGGCTATATTTTATAGTAATGGCTGTTGGTCCACAAGTCTACCATCATCCCCCCCTATTAGTCGCCTTTTACGACACACAGTAGGATGCGTAGGGCATTTTTTTTTTTTTTTTTTTTTTTTCTTTCTTACACCATAAGATGAAGGCCCCCTTGCCCCTTGAGGGGATACACCTAACCCCCTGTTTACAGACAGGGCAAGGGAAGCTACCACTCTGTACTGCGGTTCGCCGGTCATTGCCACTTATCATGACTTTTGTCTTGCCTACATTCACTCTTAATCTCTTATCTGCCATTCCCTCCCACCACCTTAGGAACATCGTCTCAGCTTCAGCCGCACTGTCAGCACTCAGCACCGGGTTATCTGCGTAGAGCAGACCCAACCTGAACTCCCTTGACAGCGCCTACATGAGCAGGACAAATCTAAATCCACAAAGACATAATAGAGAGTTCCCTATTTTTTCCTAGGTATTTCTCATGGAGCCGTGGCCTGTCATGAAGCCAAAATGCATCTCGTTTGATTCTTCAATTTTTTTGTTTTCCCTGTTTGGGCTCTGTCTCGAGTTGGCCACCCCCAGCTGAACAAAGGAAACAAAAAGAAAAAGAAAAAAATGGGGTAGGCCATGTGCCTGAGTATATAGATAGATTAGTAAATGTAGATAATGTACATTACTTACCATACATCTGTTCATGTTTTACTTGAGAATGCTATGAAAAGTATTGTTGCTATATGTGTGGTTGTCTATGTTATAATTTCTCTCTCTTTGTAGACGGATGTAAAAGTAGTGACCCAGAAGGTGATGAGAGACTTCGTTGGGTTGGAGAACTGTGACAAGGCCACTAAGGATGCCATGCTCAACTTCTCCTTCTATCTCTCCATTGGCAATATGGATGATGCATTTAAGGCAATAAAGGCTATTAAAAGGTATGCTACTCCTCAGTTGATCTTTACTGTACTGGAAACAGGATTATTATAAACTCTTATCTTATCACTTAACTCCTACTTTGTACAGAGTTTAAAAACATGTTGCTTCTTTAATTTTAAGACATACAGAAATATCCCCGGAATATGTTCCTACATAACACCAAGAGGTTGGATCATGTCGTTTTTGTTTATACAGTACTTTGTCCCAAGTAAAATAATAGGATTGGCTCCGAAGCCTGTCCACTACAGTCTTATAAGGGTTTTTGCTCAGTAGTCTGTTGGCATATAACTTTTTAATAATAATGGGTCATCTACAAACAATTTTTTTTACCATAAAACATTAGGGTCAGTGCACATCTTGGGTAAGATAGAGAGACACCATCCTAATCATATGTTAATTTCCCCAGTGAGACAGTGTGGGAGAACATGGCCAAAATGTGCGTGAAGACCAAGCGTCTGGACGTGGCAACCCTGTGCTTGGGCCACATGGGCCATGCCCGGGGTGCCCGAGCTCTGCGCTACGCCATGAAGGAGCCACAGCTGGACGCACGGGTGGCCATGTTGGCACTGCAGCTGGGAATGTTGGTAAGGAATTACAGCCGTATTCTATAGTTCTGCATCCCTATAGAACCCCAATACTTTTTCATATGACAGATTCTTCAGAATTTGGCTGTAAAATTCAAAGATTCAAATGGATGTACAGTATCTATCTATCTATCTATTGCCAGATGCCTTACTCCCCTTAACCCGGGAACTGCTGGGAGACTCTTAAGAGTTCCCCCGGCGGACTGCGGGGAGACTCTTATGAGTGAGTGAAAAAAAAAATCAACTTTTGACATCGAAAAAAACATATATTTTTTATTTTAATTTTTTAATTTTTTTATTTTTTTTTGGCCCCTGGGCCATGCAAAATCTCAGTCCTCTACCTCCCCTCCTTCCCCACTTTCCTCCTCTCCTTCAGTTATCACCTATTTTCCCTGTTATTCCCTTATTCTGAGGTATATTTTCGTGCTAACATTAGCGAGTTGCAAGCAGGGTGTTGTCATCACTGATGGCAAGCGAGTGCAAGAGAGAGAGAGAGAGAGTATCGATCGACTGTGTCTCAGTGGCCTTGGGGGAAATTGGCGGGAAAGCAGTTTGCCTCACCCATACATTATACAACTCGCGGGCTATATCTCCGGTTTTGACCATCCAAACGCTGTTTTCAATCGTTTTATTGTTGTTTCAGGTTAATACCTTTATAATCAACCCATAATAGGCGCATATGGATAAGTATTAATGCTATTAATGGCACAATGAATATTTTAGTGACGGTAACACCTCAAATACGTCGGCACAGGGGGACGTTTCCAATTACCCCCATGCGCACTTCAGAGGTTAATGGGGGTGGCCATACACAAAATGCCCCCAAGCGAACCTATCCCCTGTAAGAGGGACAACCCATGTCAGTTTACTGAAGAACTTACAGGATTGACCACTCAATTTAGGGTCTGTCTGACTCTGAGGCCTTTTATGTATTTTATAGCACTATTGTTCTACAGTGGTGTGCAGCTAATTCATCCACTAACCTGCTTCATCCTAAGATAGCAGTACTGATTTGTATAAGGTTTACTCCCCTAGACAGGTTGCCGACCAAGGCTGACTAGTCCCATCCACCCGGATTTGTATAAGGTTATCTCCCCTAGATGGGTTGCCGACCAAGGCTAACGAGTCCCATCCACCCATGTACAGTATACTTATTAGAATAATAATAATAATAATAAGCATGTTACTTATTTCTCACAAGCGCCAATTTTTCCGCAGAATTCACTGGCGCTCGAAAACCAAAAGCCAAAAAAACAAACGCAAATCGCTTAAATCAATGCAACACAAAACCTATATGCATCACCCAGCCACCAGCAGTGGCAAATAGCTTACACCCTATAGCCCTCCATGATGACACCCCTCTCGAGATCATACTTCTTTCAAAGAGAAAAGTCTTTAGTTGTCTCTTGAAGCACTCAACAGAACTTATTTGTCTCATGGTTAGTGGCAGTCTGTCATATAACCTTGGGGCCATGTAAGAGAATGATCTCTCAAAGAAAGATGACTGCCGGAAAGCCCACGGCTCATCAAGACGCAGGGTGTCATCATCATGGCGCACGACTACACCATGGCGTCCCGGTGGATGCCTGAGCAGCTCTGCAAGATACCCGGGCTCACCAAATTTGAGGACCTTGAAAGTTACCAGACACAACTTGAATTCTATTCTAGCTTTTATTGGTAACCAGTGCAGTTCGATGTGATAAGAAGTGGTAGGGATTCCTGGTGGAATTCCAAAAATGAGTCTTGCAGCTCTGTTCAGAACAGATTGTACTTTCTTTAACCTCTCCGCTGCGCAGGTGGGGTAGTGGCCACCCCTCCCTGTGCGGAGGTATTTAGACTGTTTCCTACACTCAAATCGTCATCGTACCATAAATATCATTAATACTTATCCATATGCGCCTATTTTACGTTGATTTTAACGATATTAACCTGTAACAACAATAAAACAAGTGGAAACAGCGTTTGGACGGTCAAAATCGGCAAATTAGATCGGGAGTTACATAACTGAAGGCTGAGCCAGCCTGCCAGCCTGCCACCCCTCACGACGTCTGGAGCGACACTGTCGTGTTGTTCCCTCTCTTTCTCTCTTTCCCTCTCTTTCTCTCTTTCATTCGCTGTGTAGCACATACAAGCACAGCTTGCTAATGAATGGCTATTGATAGCACGAAAATATAACAACGAAATATGGGACTAAGAGAGAGAATAGGTGATAATTGAAGGGGGGGGGGGGGAAATGAGGGAATGTGGAGGAGTGATATTTGGCATGGCCAAGGGGCAATAGAAAACAAATATATATATACTGGGCTGGTTTAAATGTTTTTTTTGTAGGCCTTGGATTATATAAGGAGTTCCGCAGCGCAGCGGTAAAACTCTTATTAATGTTTCAGCACTTGCTGGGTTAATACTGTATGTAATTTGGAAGACCCACGAATAAGGCATTGCAGTTATGTAGAGCAGATTAACCAGACCACTGAGCTCCATACGGAACTCTCATAGGCATTGCAATAATCAACACGAGAGAATATTAATGAGTGGACCAGTGTCAGAAGGCAACGTCTTGGTATAAACTGCTTCACCGAGTAGAGATTTCTGATGTGTAGGTAGCAACTTTTGACAATCTGATTTACATGCTCCTTAGGAAATAAGAAATATCAAAACAACACCCAGCACACGGTATCACACACATTACTATCCTCTCTCCCTCCCTGTCCACCCCGAACCAACTTCCAGAAGCACATCCATACTCACATCTCTCGCCGATCCATCCACTCACTCACAGACAACACGCAGCTGCAAGCACGACCTCCCGAAATCCATCCTTCCGAATCCTCCCTTCCTCGCGAGGACAGAGTCCACCTGGCCAGGCTGAGATGCGGACACCATCCAGCTCTCCAAAACTATCGGAAGAGACTGGATGACTCCGTCGTCGACGTCTGCCCGGGATGTAACACAGCACCCCATACCATTAAACACATCATAGAAGACTGCATTTCACACAACCACTTACGCCAACAACACAATCTACACTCAATGAGAGCTCTGTGGGAAAGCCCGATCGTGGCCATGGCCTTCCTCAGGGACTCGGGGCTGTTCGGTCAGGCAGCTTAGGGAACAACAACAACAACGTGCTCCTTAAAATCCAGTCTTGAGTTCAGATACACTCCCAGATTTCGAACAGAGTTTACTGGTTGCAACTGTGAGTCACCCGTATGGATGGAGAGGGCATTTACTGCGTCAGTAGCCCTTCTGTTTCCTCGGATGATGAGAATTTCAGTTTTGTTATCATTTAGCTTAAGTTTTCTTGTCCTCATCCACTTCTTGATATCGGTCATCAGCATTTCCACCTTCCTCTGTGTATCAGCTATACCTGTGATCCTCACGTAATTCTGGGTGTCATCGGCATAGAAATGATAGGTGACACTGTGCACGAAGCAGAAGAGACAAGCCACTAGTGTATATCGTGAACAGGACAGGACCCAACACTGATCCCTGCGGAACGCCATAGAGCAGGGGTGCCGAGTCCGAGACTATCCGATTTATCATAACACTCTGGGATCTACCTGACAAGTATGACCTGAGAAGCAAGAGAGCAGAGTCACGCACACCACAGTCATAAAGATCACTCAATAGCAGCTCATGATTCACTGTGTCGAAGGCTGCAGAGAGACCAAGTAAAACCAACAATGAGATCTCGCCGTCGCAAGTGTTCTTGACTAAATCATTATGTATTCTGATCAATGCTGTCTCAGTCGAATGATGCTGCCGATAAGCAGACTGAAAAATAGGAATAGTTTCATTTTGCTGAAGTAGCGGCAGCAGTTGATCAAGTATGGCACGCTCTAATATCTTTGATAAAAAAGACAAGTTGGAGACAGGACGGTAGTTCGACATGTTCTCTACATAAAGTCCAGGTTTCTTAAGGATAGGCCGGAGCAAGGCATGTTTTTCAGACACTGAGAAGTTGCCTTCGGAGAAAGATTTGTTAACTATTTTGGAAATAAGCTCCACTGCTTGATCATATACACCAGGTAGTTTGGAAACATTTATAGGATCCAATGGACAATTTTTCTTATATGGGATGAAACAACATCAGCCTCCACCGGATGGAATGATGAGAGGACACTATTAGGAGTATGTCGTGGTTGGGGTACAATTGAATATTTTTCATTAGAAGGGCCTTCATCCAGTTCATGTCTCATACGAGTTATCTTGTTAGTAAAAAATGTGACAAAGTCTGCAGCTAACTCCGCATCAGATGCAGAAGTTCTTGAGTTCACGTGTCTTTTTCCAAGTAAGCTACTGACAACCGAAGCCAACTTTCTTTGATCACCACCACATGACTCGACTTTCCCCTGATAATATGCTTTCTTTTCGTCATTGATTGTGTGGACTACGGCTCTTTTTGCCAACATGTATGGCAACCATGTGATGTCAGTTTTATTTTTCCGCCATTTACGTTCGGCTCTTCTACGCTCTCTTCTAAGAAATTTGACTCGAGGGCTGTACCATGGCGAGTCATCTCGCACTATGATTCTCTTTTCTACCTCCGGATAGTGCTGATCAAACACAGACTTAAGTGTGCCATTGTGTACCTCCACCAGCTCGTTTGAAGAAAGATTGGAAGTATCAATACTTGCAAGGTGCTGTCTTATTTCATTGCGAGCAATATTCTGGTCAGTAGTTCTGTAGTTTCTAAACCTGATTACTTTCTCATATATGGGCGGCTTAGGGAAATCAAAGCCGAAAGTAATCAGAGAATGATAAAAAATAGAAGAGTGCAGAACCTCCACCTCAACATCCAGAAGACAATCACAACCGGTGGGAGATAGAACCAAGTCAAGGGTGTGTCCTGAGATATGAGTTGGGTTGGACACGTGATTTACAAAATTATTCTGGTCAGTCAATTCAAGGAACTCTGAAGAAAATGGTTTCAGATGAGGGTTGTCAATCCAGTAATTAAAGTCTCCACATATCAAGAGTCTTCCGGTTTGGGCAGAAAACTCCTCAAGAAACTGTCCAAACTCATCCATAAAACCTCTATCTGTTCCTTGATGGCCTGGCCTATAAATAACTGCTATTCTTAGGATTTGTTGACAAACTTTTATTTCCAATTCCAACAGTTCATAAAAAAGAGGGGCTGGGTTATGACTTATCTGAGAGATATTTACTAGCGACGTATGTAGAGTATAAAAATGCTACTCCACCACCCAGATGATCACTACAAGACCTCGGAACACTTATTATTGAACAAGTTTTAGTCAATGCAGCTTGAATAATATTTAGATCTAACTCAAACAACCAGGTCTCAGTGAGGCAAAATATATCGAGACCGAGCTCATCCAAGACCTCACCAATGTAATCCATCTTGTTGCTCATGGAACGAACATTTAGCATGCCCAGTTTCAACCGGCTCCTTGGGACGTTTTTCAGTTTTTTGAACTCTCAAAATTGGTGTTTTCAATAAGTCTATTTCTTTCTTTGGGCTATCATAAGAGGACAATTTCTACTTGAAGCAAAATTAGTTGGTGGCTCTGTGACTGATGAGGAGTTTACACAATTTATGCATTTAGGGGAAGCTATATTTGTGCAGCCTTTTGAACTGTGAGTACCAGCGCAGAAACTACATTTAGGGTCCTCTCCTTTCAGGGTACACCTGTCAGAAGTATGACCAAAGCCCTATCTATCTATCTATTGCCTGACGCCGTGATCCCCGAAGGGGTGGCCATGAACGAACCGCCCCCATGCACCTCTGTCCCCAGTCAGTCGACGCCCCTCCCCCCAACCAGCACCGCCTTCGTTCATATACTTCCTCACTCCATCCTTTCATCTCTCTTTCGGTCTACCTCTCCCTCTCTGTCCCTCCACCTCGCTCTCGTACACTCTCTTAGTCATTCTCTCGCTTTCCATACGTTCCATATGGCCGAACCATCTCAAGTTATTCCTTTTCACACTTTCCAGCACATCTACCTCCACACCACATCTCCTTCTTACTTCCTCATTAGTCTGTCTATCCCTCCATGTAACTCCGCACGCACTTCTTAAGTAATTAATTTCCACTGCTCTCACTTTTGGTCTGAGTCTCTCAACCAACGTCCATGCTTCGCTTCCGTAAGTCAGTGTCGGGATTACCACACTGTCATGCAAGGACTTCTTCACTTCCATACAGACCACCCTATTTCTTGTTACTGCTTTCAACGTTCCTACAACTCTCTTTCCCTGTTGTACCCTCTCCCGCACTTCTTCATCCATAGTCCCATCTTTACTCAACATACTGCCCAGATACTTAAAAGAGTTGACTATCTCCATAGCCTGACCGTTCAGCTTCACCTCACACTCTGTGACTTCACCCCTTTCGAAGACCATAACCTTGCTCTTCCCTGCATTTACCTTCAAATTCCGTTTTTTGCACACTGTTCCAAACTCATTTACCAGACCCTGCATCTCCCATTCATTATCACTCATCAGAACTGTATCATCCGCAAACAGCAGTATAGGTAGCTTCCACTCAATTCCCTCCCTTTTCAGCGATACACCAACATCCACTGCTCTTGATAGTATTTCTTTCATTACTCCATCCATATATACAGTAAACAACCACGGGGACATCACACACCCCTGTTTCAACCCAACATTCAGGTCAAAGAACTTGCTCTGCTCACTCTCCACACGTACTGCCGCCTTTGCACCCTCATACATTCTCTTCACTGCTTTCAGCAACTTGCCATCTACTCCATGTATTCTAAGTACTTTCCACAAACCTTCTCTATCCACTCTGTCATAGGCCTTCTCCAAGTCCATAAAGGCAACATACACTTTTTGTTGCTTCTCCAGATATTTCTCCACAACACAATTCAGGGTAAAAATCTGATCTACACATCCTCTTCCCTTCCTAAAACCTCCCTGCTCGTCGCCTATCCATTTCTCCATTCTCACTCTCACTATCACTACCTACTGTATACCTTCCCTACTAAGCTTAGAAGACATATTCCTCGGTGGTTACCACACACTCCTCTTTCCCCTTTGCCCTTATATAGGGGGACTATTATGCCAGTCTTCCAGTCATCGGGTGCACTCCCCTTCTCCCATGCTAGTTTGCACATTTTCTATACCCATTTGATCACTTTCTCACCACCATACCTCATCATTTCCCCACACACTCCATCTGTTCCTGGTGCTTTCCCCAACTTCACTCTTTTCATGGCTTCCCACACTTCTGACCTCCTGATCCCCACCTCCTCCTCCACTACTTCTCTTCTACTCCCTCCCATACCATATCCAGCTATGTTTGCTGGCTCTTCATTCCTTACATTTAGCAACTCATTGAAGTACTCCCTCCATCTTTCGACTCTCTCTTGCTTCTCGGCGAGCATTCTCCCATTCTTATCTTTCACCCCCTTACTGTTTCCCTTGCTACCTTCCCTAACTTTCTTGACTTCTTTCCAGAACAGTTTCTTACTCTCCCTCCATTTTACACTCAGATTCCTTCCAAATTCCTCATCTACTCTTCTCTTACTTTCCTTCACTACTCTCTTCACCACCCTCTTACTCTCCACGTACCTCGCTCGTTTCTGTCTCTCAAAATCTTCATTCCCTCTACTACCCAACCACTCTCTATATGCTTTCTTCTTTTCTTCCACAGCTATTCTTACCTCTTCTGTCCACCATGCTGTACCTTTCACTCCCCTCCCTCTTCTCACTCCACACACCTCACATGCTGCACAGATCTCATCCTTAAACACCTTGCTCATCTCCTCCACTTCCTCTATAACTTCCAGGTCGAACCCACCTAGTCGTCTTTCCTCTGCTCTCCTGTACTCCTCTCTGACTTCCTCCTCCTGCAACCTCTCCACCCTCCTCACCATTCCAAAGCCCTGACAATGGTAACATTGCGTCACCCAGACGTGATCGTAAGCACGACATTAAGTGAGTCCAACATACACAGAGTTGCCCCCATTGACAATTGAAGAGCGTGTTTCAGGAGACATTTTTACTACTGCTGTTTTTGTATGTGCATCCTTTTTCTGATTAGTGAACACTAAATTTAGAGTTAGGCCCTCGTCGAACAGCGACTTTATGCTTGGATTCTTGCTTAGGATGCTGAGGATGATCTCGTCGTCATTGGTATCAGTAGAGATACCAACCAGGGTCATTTTTGGTAGCATCTTCTTAGGTTCTGATACACTGAAGATGCTATCAGTCCCGAGACACTGGTTGATGGCCTTCCCTGCGTCCTCTTTGGCTTTCTTTGATGGAAGTCGTACTACTAAAGCACCTGATCCAGTTATAGTACAGTACATTTATTTATTATGGCTCATGCCTCTACATTGCATATATGTAATAATTTTTAAATGAAACAGTACTGTTCATAATAGTTCATGAAACCTGTTACTAGTATAATTTGAGTATACCTGTATTTGAAAGTGAAATCATGTAATTTTTACAATATTGTATGTATGTATGTACTCAGGCTTGCGAGAAATAAAATACCAGATTATTATTTATTATTATGTATGTACTCAGGCACGTACCCCATTGCTGGGTGTGGCCGACTCGAGACCGAGCCCGAACAGAAACCTGTAAAGTTCCAATTTTTAGGGTTGGGGACCACTTTCGCGTTCCCTTGCCCCTTTCTCTGTCTCGTCGAGTACGGTAGGAGAATTTTATTACAAGAGGAGGAGGATTCCTGGCCTCCTGCTCTTTTTCAAGAGTTATAGGTATATAGTGCTGAAGAATAATAGGAACTAACTGCTTACCAATATTATTATGTTGCCTCCACTAACCGACTTATTTTCTAATTTTTCCCAGAGCGAGGCAGAGCAGCTGTACCGTGGATGTGGCCGGCACGACCTGCTGAACCGTCTTCACCAGGATGGAGGGCTGTGGTCCCGGGCCCTGGAGGTGGCTGAGGGTAATGACAGGATACACCTCAGGTCCACACACTACAACTACGCTAAACATCTTGAGAGTAAAGGTATGGTTATTCTAAATATTTCAGGAGTAAATGTATGTCTCTCTTCTTCTGTCTGTCTCTTTCTCCTTTCCTTTCCTTTCCTTTCCTTTCCTTTCCTTTCCTATTCCTTTCCTTACCTATTCCTTTCCTATTCCTTTCCTTACCTATTCCTTTCCTATTCCTTTCCTTACCTATTCCTTTCCTTACCTATTCCTTTCCTTACCTATTCCTTTCCTTTCCTTTCCTTTCCTTTCCTTTCCTTTCCTTTCCTTTCCTTTCCTTTCCCTTCCCTTCCCTTCCCTTCCCTTCCCTTCCCATCCCCTCCCCTCCCTTCCTATCCCCTCCCCTCCTCTCCTCTCCCGTCTCTCATACCGTTATGTGTTTTTTGTCATATTGAAAGCAACTATTGGCCTCATTCTTCTGCATGGTGAAAAGATAAATACTTATGATCCACACAGTAACAATCAAACTTCTTGAGAGCTAACACACGGTTCTTGCTTCTATTAGGTGGATAGATATTCCGAACCTTGCTTCCCCACTAAGTAGCTACACAAAATATATACAAATTTATGGTTTAGAACTCTATATTCTCTACTTTTCTTCGTTATGATTTTATTGATGCAATTATTATCAACTTCCTAATGCCGTACACTCCCTTGATTAACAGGCTTAGAGCGTGCCTTTGTGACAGGGACTTTAACGGGAGGCGTTGAATGTAGCTCTAAAACATGACGTCACTCACCATCTGCGCATGCGTGAGAATCTAGGCCCCGCATCTCAAATGTACAACTATTATATTGGATTAGATTAGATTAACCTACCTAACCCTAACCGAACCTAACCTAACCTAACCTAACCTAACCTAACCTAACCTAACCTAACCTAACCTAACCTAACCTAACCTAACCTAACCTAACCTAACCTAACCGAACCTAACCCAACCCAACCTAACCCAACCCAACCAACCCACCACCCAACCCAACCCAACCAACCCAACCCAAGCTAAACCAACCAACCCAACCCAACAAAATCCAACCCAACCCAACCTAATTCAACCCAAGCTAACCCAACCGACTCAACCCAACCCAACCCAACCCAACCCACCTACCAACCAACCAACCCACCCACCC
This sequence comes from Paralithodes platypus, assembly GCA_032716605.1. NCBI lineage: Eukaryota > Metazoa > Arthropoda > Malacostraca > Decapoda > Lithodidae > Paralithodes > Paralithodes platypus. The sequence continues at coordinate 51,699,431 of CM064480.1, read as the reverse complement.
AACCCACCCAACTCAACCCAACTCAACCCAACCCAACCCAACTCAACCCCAATCCAACCCAACCCAACCCATCCTTAACCCAACTCAACCCAACCTCAACCCAACCCAACCCACCCAATCCAAGCCAACCCAACCCCCAAACCCAACCAACCCAACCCAACCCAACCCAACCCACCCAACCCAACCCACCCACCCAACCAACCCAACCCAACCCAACCCAACCCAACCCAACCCAACCCAACCCAACCCAACCCAACCCAACCCAACCCAACCCTAAAATATAACAAAAATAACCAAAATAACAAATACTGTATAACGAAATAACAAAATAAAAAATATACCAAATACGAGTGGGATCGATCGCTGGTTTCCTCAGTGACGGGCGGGCGTTCTACCGAGTGAGCTATGGAGCGATCTTGGTAGAACGGTTTGAAGGGTATTTTTAAACGCAACGGAGGTGAGGGGCGGGGCCAAGGGGGCCTAGATTCTCACGCATGCGCAGATGGTGAGTGACGTCATGTTTTAGAGCTACACTCAACGCCTTCCACTTTAACACTCAAGGAGCGGGTGGTAAGGTGTTTTACACCGAGCCGCCCAGCGGGCATAATCCCGAAATATTCGCTCACTTTCACTCGCCCTAGCGCCGTAACTATGGCTCAGATGCGAACGAAACTGTTCTTTGTTCTGGACGAGCACCCTCCTTCGTCTCCCCCATAGAAGTTCTAATTAAGGAAGTAGGAGCGAGTGTGGAGGGAGGGAGGAGGTGGGGAAGAGGGTGTACTTTTTTGGTAAATTTCCCCGTTGCGCGTTCGGGATGTGTTCGCCTACCACTGACTTTGGCCTCCCGTCCGCGTCGACTATTCCTTCGGTTTATCAGTTGTGATTCTTTATCTTATTTCTTCTTATTTCTGTACTCTCTCTCTCTCCCCTCACCGACTCCTCCCGTTTCTTGTCTCTATCTCGTCTCCGTTCCTGCCTCGTCTCTCTATCCCTCCTCTCTACGCTCACTCTCTCTCTCGCTCCTCTCTCAGGCTCCTTGCTCTCTCCTCTCTCTCGCCACTATCTCTCTCTCTCTCTCTCTCAATCTCTCTCGGTCATCTCTCTCTCTCTCTCTCTCTCTCTCTCTCTCTCTCTCTCTCTCATCTCTCTCGCTCTCTCTCTCTCTCTCATCCTCTCATCTCTCTCTCTCTCTCTCTCTCTCTCTCCCCCGTATATGTAATTATCTTTATTTTTCTCTTATCCCTCTATTCTCTTTATTTGCTTGTAATATTTCTGTATTATATCTTTTTCCCTCCCTTTCTTCACTTCAGTTTCTGTATTCTCTCTCTCTCTCTCTCTCTCTTCCTCACCCGTATATGTAATTCTCTTTATTTTCTCTATATCCTCCTATTCTCTCGTTATTTGCTTGTAATCTTTCTGTAATGTACTCTTTTTCCCTCCCTTTCTTCACTTCAGTTTCTGTATTTCTCTCGTCCTCTCTCTCGCTCTCTCCCTCTCTCAGCTCTCTCTCTCCGTCATCTCTCCTCTCTCATCTCGCCGAAATCTCTCTCTCTCTCCTCTTCTCCATCACTCTCTCTCGCCTCTCTCTCTCTCTCTAGCCTTATTTGCAGGAAATCTTTTTTTGTTGTAACTCATTTTTATATATAATATTATTTCAACACGTTTCCAAATCACCCAAAGGGGTAGTGTTGACGACTCATTTTTTTGTTGTGGTGTTCCTAGGTGTAATCCATTTTTTTTTTTTTTTTTAATTGAGGTAGGCAAAAGGCAGTTATGTGATTGAGGTAGGTAAAAGGCAGTTATGTGATTGAGGTAGGCAAAACGCAGAACTGCCTATAGCGAGTGTATGAATGTATGTATGAATGAATGA
>CM064480.1:51576096-51697461 GCA_032716605.1 Paralithodes platypus | reverse complement strand
CTTTTATCCGAATCAAGAACCACCGCTGCCGCCAATGTTATGCTGTTTTTTTCTAAAGGTTTTAACTGGGGTAAATGTGAGTTCTAAATTGACTGGGTATATAAGGCATGCATTGACAATACAAGATATGAGGAATAGAGAACACAAAGAAAACACCATGGTAGCAAGTTACATGCTCACGGTTATTGATTATACCACTGCAGAATACTGGTGTAAGGACAATATAATAGAATTGAACAACACTACGCATAAGTGGATCTGGATGGAGCATAGTATCCCACGTTCCAACGTTCAGGTATAAGTATAATCTTCTGAGCACTGGCTTTGATTTTCACAGGTTTATATAACGAAGACCATCAATGGTAATTATAGGATTCATATTCACTGTTTTAGATTTAGTACTGGTAGCTCTGGTGCACAAGTAGTAGTTCACAGACTAGATTAGACACACGTATATTTAGAGCACGGGAATTCTAGTACCCTCAGGGGGTACTGATCTAAGTTTTTATATCCTTGTCTCAGAAATACATAGAACGCACAAATCCGTGGGCGAACGTTAGATATCACTTAGAGTTTTAATATCGGAATAGAGTAATTACGAGAGTCAAGGTCGACTGGTAATTATTTTTTTTTTTTTTAAGAGCAATGATCGCCTAGTACGTCCCAAATGGAATGGTTAAGTAGGAATTACACGGGCCAAGGTCTTCGCCACTGCGCCTAGAAATATTATTGTAGTGAATCTAAAACAGCACAGGAATATGTAGTACTGCTAAAGGGAATCTGGGGTAGTATCTGATGGGTCTGGTCCGGGTTATCTTGCGTCCATGATGGTGGGGGCTAAAGACTGGTTCCGCGGCCGTAAGGGGGGCCATATGGGTGAATTTCTTCAATACCTCGGCAGGACCTCCTATACAAATTTGACACGGAGTCTGCCGGTTCTGGCACCTCACTCCGGACCAACACAAGGGCAGAGCTAGAAATTAACTGGGGCCAGGGTAGTGACCCCTGGTTGGTGTCTAGCTTTCAACTGATTTGACTGGGGGCGCGAGTTAGATCTATAGGCTCGGTTCTGGACCCTGTAGTACAGTAGGGATCTCGAGTATATGGACTTAATTGTGCTCTCAATAGATATGGGGACTTGGTAAGATGAGATTTAGAGTTCTGGCACAGGTCGATAGGAAGCGTTTATATTATCATATAAGTGAGCCTTAGTAAGAGGTACTATTTTGGCTATACTGTGGACGTATTTCGGGGAGGAGAGAGCCTGGATCTTATTTGCGAGGAGGATGGGGGAGGACAGCTGTGATAGGAGCGTCTCTCTAGATTGTTCAATCTTCCATTCTATGGTATAGCTGAGGTGCTAATTTAGTGATCAGAGCATGCAAGAAAGGTAAATGGTTTATTGTGAGTTAATAGAGGTTAGTAAAGGTGTTAGTCATTCATGGTTAGTTCATCGATAGGAAGAATTCCTGTGCTACCTGGCAATGACATCGAAAGTCAAAACAGGGGCCAGGTATACCTCGGGTGGGGGTGGGGGTCTCCCTCATCGGGTGGGCAAAACAGGGGGAGCTGGGCGCCCTCTCTCTGATATAGTCGTCCGGCGGCTGTGGCTAGGGGCTTGCCATATCACCAGGGTTTGTAATAACCCTCTGTGTATGAGACAGATGTGAGTGTCTTTAATACCAAAAACGAAGGTGACTGAGCTAGCTGGTTTGACTCTGCTGTGTGGTAATTGTAGGGTCTGATGGATATGGTGGAGACTGGGTTGCTAACTCTGCAACATTGATCTGGAAGTATGACAATCGAAAGTTAGTTACTGGCGGGGCGGCTAGCCTCGCACCGACGTCCATTGGGTGCAGGGTTGTGAATGTGTTGTAAGAGAATAGATGGCATGCAAGGGGCTAGTAAAGTTCTAATGTTGTTCTGGCCTACTAAGTGAAGGTAGGCTGGATAGGAGGATAGATATAAAGGGTTGGACGAGCGTTAGTAACGGAACAATTCAAGGATCTTCAAGATGTATGAGAGAGAGGCTAGGTCGGACAAGAGTCGAGAATGCGGGTGTCTTAATGAGATGGGGGGGAGAGTACACGGGCTACAGGGAAATTTTGCCCCTAAGGTCCCTGGGCGTGGGGGTGGCATTAGGCTACAATTGATATGGAAGTTTGAAAAGTCAGTAGAATACGTTAGCCAAATGCTATCCGGGGAATGCAACTATGGGGGTGGTATATGAGTCTGGAAAAGATAGAGTTATGTGATCAGTCAGGGGGTTTATGGATACTATTAGTTGGAAATGGGGAACTGCGTTTTCTAGTAAATATAAAATAACAACCACAGTGGCAGTTCGTCGGGTACTTAGTTAATGTTTCGGGAGGGTACTTATGACAGATACTGATAACCAGGTTATCTTATACAATCTCTGGTTGGGGTGTAAGAGGTGTAAGGACAAGAAGTAAATTGGCGTAGTGTGGACTGTTGGATACGAAGGAGGCAAGGGGAAGACGTATGACAATGGTGGAAAGGTAAATGGAAAAGCGTGAAACCCAATGCGGGATAAAAATAATTAACCTAAGGATTGAATACATAGATTTATGGGGCGATGGGGTCTCCCAGGAAGCTTAGTCTGGCAAGACAAGATGTCGTATCAATGCTGGAATGTTACTATTAATACTTAGCACTAGAGGAAGCAATTGCAAGGGGCGACTGAGCACGGGTTACATATATCTATACTCGTCATGGAAAATGATATAGGAGGTCTAGGGACGGCCGTGGGTGCTTTAACTTCTAAGATATATAACATCTACTTCTCGGATGCAAGAACATTACCCATAGATATAATTATGGCTGTCTGATGTGTTGGCATTGGCTCAAAGTCGGGACAGGCATGGGTGTTTTTAATATGAATGTATATTCCTGTTCATCATCTGTGTAGTTAATAAGTGTAGGACACGAGGGGGGTTAGTGTACGTGAGGGGTGTGGAAAATGGGCGGTTTTAGAAAGGGTAAATGGTGGTGCGTCCTGGAGCTGTTTAGCCCTGCGGGCTTGGGCCTGTCTGAAATGGCTGGCTCGGTCAGCTGGTCCTTTCGTTCTGTGGACATTTCCTTTGGTGTTTCTGTGTGGTGTTCGTTCGTGGCTTCTGTGGGTGGCTTCTCGTTCTGGGGCATTTTAATAGGGTTGGTTCAATTCTATTATATTTGTCTTAAACAAGTATCTGCAGTGGAATTTCACTAACAACGTGCTCACCTGTAACTTGCTTACATGTGTCTTTGTGTTCTCTATTCCTCATATCTTGTTGTTGCATGCAGCCTTATATTACCAGTAATTTAGAACTCACATCTACCCAAGTTAAACCTGTAGAAACAACAGGGCCATAACATTGGGGGGGCGGCAGCCCGGTGGTTCTTGATTCGGATAAAAGGTTGCATTACACTGTAAGTTTGGAACAGTAGGAAGCATGGGCAAGCATCGCGAAAATCTTCAGCCACTCGCACACATTCCCAGTATGATGTAAACACGTATGATATCACCAGGACTTAGACATAATAAGACAGTGTACGATGTGGTACTTGCATAATGACCGCTGAAAAAAAAAAATCGGGCATTGCAATGTGCATAGTATACAGTTGGGAGAAGCCGTGTCCCAAACTTGATGATTAAGGCCACCTTTAAGGAATTTATTTCACCCAAATGGTGGCTCAGAATACGCCAGAGTTTACCTGGAACCAGTTGCGATCCTTCGTTGATCCGGACCTTAGATCCCACACTTTTGGGTTCCCCCGTCGCCTCCAAAATAATAAAAGTCGACGAGATCAAGTATGAAGGGATATAATGTGACCCTCATACAACTCTACAGATCCGTGAGGACCACAGTATGTATGGAAGATTACGACCAACAACTGAATCTTATCCGCATTGCTAAACATCCTCCCACACCACATCACCGCCCATCTCGACCCCGTTTATGGCTTTAAAATTTCGAAGAAACATATGTTCTCCTCAGAGAAGAATGCATACGCAATTCGATGACTCCCCTATACAACTTTCAGCCCTATCCAAGATCCGTGCACCCTTCCAAAATGACTTCGGTGAAAGTCCAACCCAGTGCACTATTCCTTGCCTCTATCCTCTCTGACCATCCCTAAATTTCCCCTGCCAGCCATCACCAATGATCATCTTCAATCAATTGTGTTTACCCCATCAAAACCCATCCTTTTTATATGCATGTCAAAACAAACCCACCAACCCAGATAACCGCTAACCAGGACAGTGACGCCACCAAGAAGATTCCCAAAATTCGGCTGTAACAACCCAAAGTCACTACATCAGTCCTCTAACAATAACCCCTGTTCGACAACCGAACTATTCCCCAACAAACCCTTCCGCAAAGCCCCCCAACAAGCCCGTACGTATTTCTAGCTATGCTACCTATGTAGGCCCTACCACAACATATTTTCCCCATTGACCCCAGAAATGTTCCGCTATCGCCCCAAACCAAACAAATTTCCCTTGTGGACAGTTTTTCGTCGGTAGACTTGTGACAGTTTCAGTCAGTAGATCCTCCACCCCCCACACAATTCACACCCCTAGAAATTTCGAAACCACACACTTGACTCGCCCTATCATGTCACAACAACTCACCAGTCCCAGAGAACCTCTAACCAGGACCGAGACTGCACAGAAAATTCCCCAAACTCGTCCTGTTAATGTCAAACAACCCCCACCAACCACAGATAACCTATAACCAGACGTGGACTGCCAACAAGAAGATTCCCAAATTTCGTCCTGTTAACAACCCAAAATGCAATAAATCAGACTCTACCAATAACCCCTGTTCTACACCTAATCTCCCCCCACAAAACCTCGCAGCCCCCCAACAACAAGCCCCGTATTCGAGCTATGCCTACCTATGTAGGCCTACCAACAACAAGTTTCCCCATGACCCCAGAAAATCTTCAGGCTTATTCCCCCCACCAACAAAATTCTCCTTGGGACAGTTTTCCGTCGGTAGGCTTGTGGACTGTTGCAGTCAGTAGCTTCCCTCCACCCCCACAAATTCACACCCCTAGAAAACTTTCGAAACCCCCCACTTGACTAGCCCTTCAGGTCAAACAAAATCACCCGTCCAGATAACCTCTAACCAGACCGAGACTGCACCAAGAAAATTCCCCAAAACTCGTCGTTAACAACCCCAAATCAGTACATCACTCCTCCCAATGTCCTAGGCATAATCTGCACCACGAAATCCTCCCAGCCACCATAACCTTTAACCAAGACCGAGACAAACCAGCCAAATCCCCAAATTCGTCCTGTTAACAACCCAATTCAATACATCAGTCTCTACCAATACCCTGTTCTGAACCGAACTCTTCCCCACCACCGCCGCAGTCCCTCCCAACAAATCCCGTTCCTAACTCGATCACTCTCACCACACCTGACCTCCACACCGCCGTTAATCATCCCCTCCACGTGACGGACCTAGCGGACCCAACCATGTTCCCCCCCTTCCCCGGAAATGCTCAGTATTTCCCCACCAACAAATTTCCCTTGTGACAGGTTTTCCGTTAAAGTAGCTCACTTCCACCCCCCACAATTCACACCATAATAAAAACGTCCAACAACCCCCACACTTGACTCACCCCCATGACAGACAAAACCCACCAACCCCAGATAACCTCTAAACAAACTGCACTGCCACAGAAACACACCACACCAATTGATCCTCACACACTGCGCCGTTAACCACCCCCCTCACGCGTTGGACCCCCTACCAAAGAGGGTTTCCCCCCCCCTCATGCGTACCGAACACCTTGGCTCACGGGCAGTCTTGGTCCCCCACCCATTCATGAGCCCAGCTAAACCTTTCAACCCGCCCCCATCTTCACCGTTACCCCACCCGCCCCAAATTCCCCCACCCAAAAGATCCCGCTCGACAAAATACCATCTCCTAAATCCCAATTCCAACCACAAAAACTTTGTTTCCACCACCTTGGCTAAACCCCAAAATACTCTCTCTCTCGCCCCAAACATAATCAAACCTCTTCAACTTCAACCACTCCTCGAAATCCCATCCATGTCTCTCCTCGAAAATAAAATCAGTCCAAATTCAACCACTCTCAAACAAAAACCCTGCCTGCCCACCCCCACCCCCGCCCCAACCATCTCCCTGTTCAAATCCCCTCACCCCAAACCTTCAAACCACCCGATCATAGTAAACTCTCAAACTTCCAGCCTTACTCCCACCCTTCCCCAAACCCCACTCCACGACCACAACTCTCTACACAAATTCACACACCCCGTCCCCAGCACCAACCTCTTCCGCAACAACCCCGACTCAGACCATTGCCAATTTTCATCTTTAAAACACCCCTTATCACTACCCACTGGACCGAACCGAACCGACTTAGACCGCCACCCTCCAAAACTGGCACGCCCAAACGGGCCTACTCGCCCCCAGGGACAACGCGATCCTAACGACAAGAAAACTAACGGTAGAATCCACCCCAATATTTCACTTAAAATCAGGATTGGTAGAGTAGGGGGATCATGCCTGCAGGAAGTCGTCCCACACGTCCAGCCTCCCTACCACTCTTGAACCTAGGAGTTCCAGCTTCACTTCCCATTAAAATGTATAATTTTTTCATTATTCATGATGCGGAGGATATTATTGGTACTGATTTTTTTTTTTTTTTTTCAATTCCTAGGCAATTGGGCATGATTCTATAAAATTTAACATGTTTTTCCATATACTGTATATATATTTTTGTTCCCTGAGTCATACTACTTTTCTTGTTACCTACACGTTTTCTTTGACTATCTTTTAAATTTGCTTTATACTATTGTTAAACATTTTACATCTTCTTAATTTCCTGTGTTCTTAATTATCTGTCCTTTCTTAAATGGACAGGGTTTTTTTCCATATACTGTATATATGTATTTTTTCCTTAGTCCTACTACTTTTCTTGTTAACCTACACTTTTCTGACCTATGCTTCGTTTTTTTAACTGTCACCCTTAGAGGCTGCGAGGACGAGCCTATAATGAGGAGAGGGCACGTAAAATGCCCCAGAACGAGAAGCCCACCACAGAAGCCATGAACGAACACCACACAGAAACACCAAAGGAAAGGTCCACAGATCGAAAGGACCAGCTACCGAGCCAGCCATTTAAGACAGGCCCAAGCCCGCAGGGCTAAACAGCTCCAGGACGCACCCATTTACCTTTTCTAAAACTGACCATTTTCCACACCTCACGTACACTAACCCCCTCGTGTCCTACACTCCTAACTACAAAGATGATGAACAGGAATATACATTCATATTAAAAACACCCATGCCTGTCCCGACGTTGAGCCAATGCCAACACATCAGACAGCCATAATTATATCTATGTATGTTCTTACATCCGAGAAGTAGATGTTATATATCTTAGAAGTTAAAACACCCACGCTTGTCCCTAGACCTCGTATATCATTTTCCATGACGAGTATAGATATATGTAACCCGTGCTCAGTCGCCCCTTGCATTGTTCCTCTAGTAACTAAGTCTTTAATATTAACATTGAGCGACATAGCGCAGTGTCTTGTGTTGCCAGTACAGATCCACCAGGTCTCATCACCTTATTAGGACGACGACTATAATGTCATCGTTCATCGATGTATGCAATCCTTAGGTTAAGTATTTTTATCCGCCATTGTGTTCACCTTTTTCCATTTACTCTCCACAATTGTTATACGTCTTCCCCTTGCCTCCTTCGTATCCACAGTCCACACTACGCCAATTTACTTCGTGTCTTACACCTCTTACCCCAACCAGAGATTGTAATAGATAACCTGGTTATCAGTATCTGTCATAAGTACCCCCGAAACAATAACTAAGTACCCCTACGAACTGCCGCTGTTGTTGGTATTTATATTTAATAGAAAAACCGCAGTTCCCAGGGCCAACTAATAGTATCCATAACCCTCTGACTGATCACATAACTCTATCTTTTCCAGACTCATATACCACCCCATAGTTGCATTCCCCGGTAGCATTTGGCTAACGTATCTTACTGCCTTTTCAAACTTCCATATCAATTGTAGCCTAATGCCACCCCCACGCCCAGGGACCTTAGGGGCAAAATTTCCCTGTAGCCCTTGAACTCTCCCCCCCCTCTCATTAAGACACCCGCGCTTCTCGACTCTTGTCCGACCTAGCCTCTCTCTCATACCTCTTGAAGATCCTTGAATTGTCCGATACTAACGCTCTCCAACCTTTTATATATATACTCCTATCAGCCTAACCTTCACTTAGTAGGCCAGAACAACATTAGAACTTTACTAGCCCCTTGCCATGCCATCTATTCTCTTACAACACATTCACAACTCCTGCACCCAATGGTCGTCGGTGCGAGGCTAGCCGCCCCGCAGTAACTAACTTCTTATTGCCATACTTTCCAGATAAATGTGGCAGAGTTAGCAACCCAGTCTCCACCATATCCAGCAAAACCCTACAATTAACAACCAGCCGAGTAAAACCAGCTAGCTAAGGCACCTTCGGTTTTGGTATTAAAGACACCCCACATCTGTCTCATACACAGAGGGTTATTACAAACACTGGTGATATGGCAAGCCCCTAGCCACAGCCGCCGGACGACTATCACAGAGAGAGGGCGCCCAGCTCCCCCTTTTTGCCCACCCGAGGAGGGAGACCCCCACCCCTGCGGAGGTATACCTGGCCCCTGTTTTGACTTTCGAGTCATTGCCAGGTAGCACAGGAATTCTTCCTATCAATGAACTAACCATGCATGACTAACACCTTTACTAACCTCTATTAACTCACAATAAACCATTTACCTTTCTTGCATGCTCTGATCACTAAATTAGCACCTCAGCTATACCATAGAATGAAGATTGAACAATCTAGAGAGACGCTCCTATCACAGCTGTCCCCATCCTCCTCGCAAAGTAGATCCAGTCTCTCTCCCCTAAATACGTCCAGTATAGCCAAAATAGTACCTCTTACTAAGGCTCAGTTATATGAAAATATAAAGGCTTCCTATAGCCCTGTGCCACAACAGTAAATACCATCTTACCTAGTCCCCATATCTATTGAGAGCTCAATTAAGTCCAATCCCTACTGTCTACAGGGTCCAGAACCGAGCCTATAAATCTAACTCCCGCCCCCAGTCAAATCAGTTGAAAGCTAGACACCAACCAGGGGTCACTACCCTGCAGTTAACTTCTAGCTCTGCCCTTGTGTTGTTCCGGAGTGAGATCCCAGAGCCGGCAGACTCCGTGGCAGATTTGGATAGAAGGACCTGCCCACGTATTGAAGAACTTCACACATATGGCCCCCCTGGACGGCCGCGGAACCAGTCGTTAGCCCCCAACATCATGGACGCAAGATAACCAGGACCAGACCCATCAGATACTACCCAAGATTCCCTTTAGCAGTACTACATATTACTGTGCTGTTTTAGATTCACTAATTAATATTTCAACGAAGTGGCTAAGACCTTGCCCAGTGTAATTCATACTTAACCATTCCATTTGGGACGTACTAAGCGATCAGTGCTCTTTAATTAACAGGCGACCTTGACTCTCGTAATTACCTTATTCAGATATTAAAACTCTAGTGATATCTAACGTTCGCCCACTGATTTGCGTTCTATGTATTTCTGAGACAAGGATATAAAACTTAGATCAGTACCCCCTGAGGTTACTAGAATTCCCGTGCTCTAAAATACGTGTGTCTAATCTAGTCTGTGAACTACTACTTGTGCACCAGAGCTACCAGTAATAAATCTAACAGTGAATATGAATCTATAAGTAACATTGATGGTCTTCGGTATATAAACCTGTGAAATCAAAGCCAGTGATCAGAAGATTAATACCTGAACGTTGGAAGTGGGAGACTAGGCTCCATCCAGATCCACTTATGCTAGTGTTGTTCAATTCTATTATATTGTCTTACACAAGTATTCTGCAGTGGTATATCAATAAACGTGATCATGTAACTTGCTACCATGTGTTTCTTTGTGTTCTCTATTCCTCATATCTTGTATTGTGCATGCAGCCTTATATACCCAGTCAATTTAGAACTCACATTACCCAAGTTAAACCTGTAGAAAAACAGGGCATAACATTGGCGGCAGCGGTGGTTCTTGATTCGGATAAAAGGTTGCATTACACTGCAAGTTTGGAACAGTAGAAGCATGGCAACATCGCGAAATCTTCAGCCACTCGCACACATTCCCAAGTATGATGTAAACACGTATGATATCACCAGTTACTTAGACATAATAAAGCCAGTGTACGATGTGGTACTTCATAATGACCGCGAAAAAATCGGCATTGCAATTGTGCATATTATACAGTTGGGAGAAGCCGTTTCCCAACTTGTTGATAAGCCTACCTTTAAAGAATTTATTCACCAAATGGTGGCACAGAATACGCCAGAGTTTACCTGGAACCAGTTTCGATCCTTCGTGATCCGGACCTTAGATCCACTTTTGGGTTCCCCCGTCGCCCCCAAAATAATAAAAGTCGACGAGATCAAGTATGAAGGGGATATAAATGTGACCCTCATACAACTCTACAGATACGTGAGGACCACGTATAGCTATGAAGATTACGACCAACAAAATGAACTCTTATTCACCGCATTGTTAAACATCCTCCCACCCCACATCACCGCCCATCTCGACCCGTATGGCTTATTCGAAGAACATATGCTCTCCATCAGAGAAGAATGCCTACGCAGTTCGATGAATCCCCTATCCAACCCTTCAGCCCCTATCCAAGACTCCGTGCACCCTTCCAAAATGACTTCCGGTGAAAGTCCAACCCAGTGCACTCTTCCCCCACCAACCCTCCGCAGCCCCCCCCCAACAAGCCCCGTATTCTAGCTATGCCTACCTATGTAGGCCTACCACAACATATTTTCCCCATGACCCCAGAAATGTTCAGCTATCCCCCCACCAACAAAATTTCCCTTGTGACAGTTTTCCGTCGGTAGCTTGTGACAGTTTTCAGTCAGTAGCTCCCTTCCACCCCCACACAATTCACACCCCTAGAAAACTTCGAAACCCCACACTTGACTCGCCCTCTCATGTCAAACAAACTCACCAGTCCCAGATAACCTCTAACCAGACCGAGACTGCCACCAAGAAAATTCCCCAAACTCGTCCTGTTAACAACCCCAAATCCGTACACATCACTCCTCCCTCAATAAACCCATGTCCTATGCCTAACTCTGCCCCCACTAACTCTCCTCAGCCCCACATACCCTTTAACCAGACCGAGACTAACTCCAAGCATATTCCCCTATTTCCTCCTGTTAACAACCCCAAATCAATACATCAGTCCTCTACCAATACCCTGTTCTACCTAACTCCCCCACCAACCCGCCGCAGTCCGCCCAACAAATCCCGTTTCTAACTCGCTCACCTCTCACCACCCTGACCCTCCACACGCGCCGTTAATCCTCCCTCACGCGTGACGACCTAGGGACCCAACCATGTTCCCCCCCTTCCCCAGAAATGCCAGCTATTTCCCCACCAACAAAATTTCCCGTGACAGTTTTCCGTCAGTAGCTCCCTTCCACCCCCCCACAATTCACACCTAATAAACTTCAAAACCCCACACTTGACTCACCCCCTCATGACAGACAAACCCACCAATCCCATAACCTCTAAACAAACCGTCACTGCCACCGACACCCCACCACTCTGATCCTCCCACACGCGCCGTTAATCCCCCCCTCCCGCGTGACTCCCACCAAAGTGATTTCCCCCCCCGCATGCGTACCGAACACCTGCTCACCAGTCGGTCCCCCAACCATCATGAGCCCAGCTAAACTTTCAACCTCCACCAATTCCCACCAACAAAATCTCCCTTGTGACAGTTTTCCGTCAGTAGCTCCCTTCCACCCCCCCACAATTCACACCCCTAATAAACTTCAAAACCCCACACTTGACTCACCCCCTCATGACAGACAAACCCACCAACCCCAGATAACCTCTAAGCAAACCGTCACTGCCACCGACACACCCCACCACTCTGATCCTCCCACACGCGCCGTTAATCCCCCCCTCACGCGTGACCCCCACCAAAGTGATTTCCCCCCCCTCATGCGTACCGAACACCTGCTCACCAGTCGGTCCCCCACCATCATGAGCCCAGCTAAACTTTCAACCTCCCCCTCTTCACCGTTACCCCACCCGCCCCAAATTCCCCCCCCAAAGATCCCGCTCGACGAAATACCACTCCCATCCCAATCCAACCACAAAACTTTTTCCACCTTGGCTAAACCCCAAAATACTCTCTCTCTCGCCCCAAACAACATAATCAACCTCTCAACTTCAACCACTCCTCGAAATCCCATCCATGTCTCTCCCGGAAATAAAATCAGTCTAAATTCAACCCCTCTCAAACCACAACCCTGCCTGCCCAGACCCCCCCCACCATCTCCCTATCAAATCCCCACACCCCAAACCTCCAAACCACCCGATCATAGTAAACTCTCAACCTTCAGCCTTACTCACCCTTCCCCAAACCCCACTCACGACCACAACTCTCTACACAATTCAACCCCTCCCCAGCACCAACCTCTTCCGCAACAACAACCCCGACTCGACCTGCCCATTTCATCTTTAAAACCCCCCTATCACTACCCCCGACCGAAACCACTTAGACCCCCCCTCCAAAACTGGCCCCGGGCCAGCTCGCCCCCAGACCCACATTCCTAACGACAAGAACTAAAGGTAGAACCACCCCGCCCTTAAAAGTGATAGTGAACCACCACCCCCTATTACCAGACCGTCACCCAGACTAACGGCGACCCTAAATTCCCTTCCCCCCCCTGATGATGATGAGGATATTATTGTACTAAATTTTTTTTAATTTTTTCAATTCCTAGGCGATTGGGCATGATTCTATAAATTTACATGTTTTCCATATACTGTATATATATTTGTTTTCCTTAGTCATACTACTTTTCTTGTTACCTACACTTTTCTGACTATCTTTTAAATTTGCTTTATACATTGTTAAACACTTTACCTCTTCTTAATTTCCTGTGTTCTTAATTATCTGTCCTTTCTTAAATTTACATGTTTTCCATATACTGTATATATTATTTTTTCCCTTAGTCATACTACTTTTCTTGTTAACCTACACTTTTCTGACTATGCTTCTTTTTACTTCACCCTTGAGGCTCGAGGACGAGCCTATAATGAAGGAGAGGGAAGTAAAATGCCCCAGAACGAGAAGCCCACCACAGAAGCCATGAACGAACACCACACAGAAACACCAAAGGAAAGGTCCACAGAACGAAAGGACCAGCTGACCGAGCCAGCCATTTCAGACAGGCCCAAGCCCGCAGGGCTAAACAGCTCCAGGACACACCCATTTACCTTTTCTAAACTGACCATTTTCCACACCTCACGTACACTAACCCCCTCGTGTCCTACACTCCTAACTACAAAGATGATGAACAGGAATATACATTCATATTAAAAACACCCATGCCTGTCCCGACGTTGAGCCAATGCCAACACATCAGACAGCCATAATTATATCTATGTATGTTCTTACATCCGAGAAGTAGATGTTATATATCTTAGAAGTTAAAACACCCACGCTTGTCCCTAGACCTCGTATATCATTTTCCATGACGAGTATAGATATATGTAACCCGTGCTCAGTCGCCCCTTGCATTGTTCCTCTAGTAACTAAGTCTTAATATTAACTGCCACTAACATCTTGTCTTGCCAGACTAAGCTTTTGAAGACCCATCCCCCCCTAAATCTATGTATGCAATCCTTAGGTTAAGTATTTTATCCGCCATTGTGTTCACCTTTTTCCATTTACTTTCCACAATTGTCATACGTCTTCCCCTTGCCTCCTTCGTATCCACAGCCCACACTACGCCAATTTACTTCGTGTCTTACACCTCTTACCCCAACCAGAGATTGTATAAGATAACCTGGTTACCAGTATCTGTCATAAGTACCCCGAAACAATAACTAAGTACCCCTACGAACTGCCGCTGTGGTTGGTATTTTATATTTAATAGAAAACGCAGTTCCCAGGGCCAACTAATAGTATCCATAACCCTCGGACTGATCACATAACTCTATCTTTTCCAGACTCATATACCACCCCATAGTTGCATTCCCCGGTAGCATTTGGCTAACGTATTCTACTGCCTTTTCAAACTTCCATATCTATTGTAGCCTAATGCCACCCCCACGCCCAGGGACCTTAGGGGCAAAATTTCCCTGTAGCCCTTGAACTCTCCCCCCCCTCTCATTAAGACACCCGCGCTTCTCGACTCTTGTCCGACCTAGCCTCTCTCTCATACCTCTTGAAGATCCTTGAATTGTCCGTTGCTAACGCTCTCCAACCTTTTATATATATACTCCTATCCAGCCTACCTTCACTTAGTAGGCCAGAACAACATTAGAACTTTACTAGCCCCTTGCATGCCATCTATTCTCTTACAACACATTCACAACCCTGCACCCAATGGTCGTCGGTGCGAGGCTAGCCGCCCCGCCAGTAACTAACTTCTATTGCCATACTTCCAGATAAATGTGGCAGAGTTAGCAACCCAGTCTCCACCACATCCAGCAAACCCTACAATTAACAACCAGCCGAGTAAAACCAGCTAGCTAAGGCACCTTCGGTTTTGGTATTAAAGACACCCACATCTGTCTCATACACAGAGGGTTATTACAAACACTGGTGATATGGCAAGCCCCTAGCCACAGCCGCCGGACGACGATCACAGAGAGAGGGCGCCCAGCTCCCCCTTTTTGCCCACCCGAGGAGGGAGACCCCCACCCCCGCGGAGGTATACCTGGCCCCTGTTTTGACTTTCGAGTCATTGCCAGGTAGCACAGGAATTCTTCCTATCAATGAACTAACCATGAATGACTAACACCTTTACTAACCTCTATTAACTCACAATAAACCATTTACCTTTCTTGCATGCTCTGATCACTAAATTAGCACCTCAGCTATACCATAGAATGAAGATTGAACAATCTAGAGAGACGCTCCTATCACAGCTGTCCCCATCCTCCTCGCAAAGTAGATCCAGTCTCTCTCCCCTAAATACGTCCAGTATAGCCAAAATAGTACCTCTTACTAAGGCTCAGTTATATGAAAATATAAAGGCTTCCTATCGCCCTGTGCCACAACAGTAAATACCATCTTACCTAGTCCCCATATCTATTGAGAGCTCAATTAAGTCCATAAGACTCGAGATCCCTACTGTCTACAGGGTCCAGAACCGAGCCTATAAATCTAACTCCCGCCCCCAGTCAAATCAGTTGAAAGCTAGACACCAACCAGGGGTCACTACCCTGCAGTTAACTTCTAGCTCTGCCCTTGTGTTGTTCCGGAGTGAGATCCCAGAGCCGGCAGACTCCGTGGGAGATTTGGATAGAAGGACCTGCCCACGTATTGAAGAACTTCACACATATGGCCCCCCTGGACGGCCGCGGAACCAGTCGTTAGCCCCCAACATCATGGACGCAAGATAACCAGGACCAGACCCATCAGATACTACCCAAGATTCCCTTTAGCAGTACTACATATTACTGTGCTGTTTAGAGATTCACTAATTAATATTTCTACGAAGTGGCTAAGACCTTGCCCAGTGTAACTCATACTTAACCATTCCATTTGGGACGTACTAAGCGATCAGTGCTCTTTAATTAACAGGCGACCTTGACTCTCGTAATTACCTTATTCAGATATTAAAACTCTAGTGATATCTAACGTTCGCCCACTGATTTGCGTTCTATGTATTTCTGAGACAAGGATATAAAACTTAGATCAGTACCCCCTGAGGTTACTAGAATTCCCGTGCTCTAAAATACGTGTGTCTAATCTAGTCTGTGAACTACTACTTGTGCACCAGAGCTACCAGTAATAAATCTAACAGTGAATATGAATCTATAAGTAACATTGATGGTCTATCTTCGTGAAATACTATAGGTTTGACTCCTGTAAGGAGATAAAGAAAACCTAATATTTAGTAGTGGCCCCGTAATCATTGACGAACATGCCTATTACATAAGGCATCCTCTTCAAACACTAATCCGCCGTAGTTTTGAATCTACCGCGCAGAGCATTTAAAAACTGAGGAGCCTTCATCATGAGCGCACGCGACCTCACTCATGGCTTCAGTCATTATGAATTGGGTTCTCACTACGAAAAAACTTCGTAAAAAATAAAAACAAAAACAAAATAAGAATAACTATCTAATAAGCTTTCCATCATATCGTGGATGTACTTGTGTGGATCTCTGACCAGACGCTGATTCAGGCGTCATTCCTCCTTCACTGACATATCAAGTAAACCAAAATCCTCAATACATCAACGAATGGGAAGGGGACGGTCGGGAGGGCCCCAGTCGTCAATGATTACGGGGCCACTACTAAATATTAGGTTTTCTTTATCTCCTTACAGGAGTCAAACCTATAATTTATTAGTGGCCCCTCCATCATTGACGAACATGCCTGATTTCTAAGACTGGAGGGGGACATTCGTAATCATATCATAACTCTAGAAAAGCAGATAATAAAAACAACCACATAGTATTCTTACTTTTGAAAATATATTAACAACGGCGTAGGCCGAAAATATACAAGAAAAAGGGGGTTCAGGCAGGTGCGTGCTTCAAAGAAGCCTGCCTGACAAAAAATGGGTAACCCTGAAGATTCTGAACACAGATCTGTAGTTACAAAGGCACCCCACTCAACGAGTGGTGACAAAAAATAACAAGTTATAAGTTTATATGTGCACATAATAAACCCCAAAATAAACTTGGAGATAAATTGCAAAGGAACTCCATTGCTCTAATATTAAATTGCTTTCGCAGCTAAAACTACTATAACAACACCGTTGTTTTGTACTTAACATTGTACTAGCACAATTTCTCGCTGAGAAATTTTCATATCACATTTTAACCTTAAATTGTATCACAGCTCTCATACTTCGGCGGGGTCTAGGGTGTCCTATGTCAACTGACTGCACCCCCCCCCCCCCCCCTTTCCCGTGAAAGTAAACAAAAGTGACTGCAGGGCCACCTAGACCCTCTGCCTTAAAGCTATACATGGTAAGGAAGGTTTGTCTAGAGCAACTGACAAGTATCTAGACAGAAACGTATGATTAGACGCCCACAACTGCGTGGACGCGATATCTTCGACTGAAAAATTTCAGGAAACGTAAAGAGGCTGTCCATTTGCGTAAATCGTGGGCCCGACCCACAACGCCGGGATTACTTTCTTTAATGACTTCTACCAGAAGAGAGGCTAATCGCCGTTTAAGTAAGCGTTTACCCGTACTTGCTACCCATAAAGCACCTTGGGGGTTTCGAGGAGCTACTCTCAAATATTTGGTTAGAGCTTGCACTGGACATAGATTATGATGCACCTTTCCCCTTTTTAACGCCGGCACCGTGAACTCAGAAAACACGTGTGCACTATGCTCATTCTTGGCTACAAAACCTGGGGAGGGTGCAATGGAAATACATTCATTAAGTCTACCAAACCTAAGACAATTAGGTGTGTTGCTCATCGCCGCCAGCTCAGACACTCTGTTTCCGGTGGCCAAAGCCAAAAGGAAAACCGCCTTTTTTAAGAGTAATGCAAAGTCTGCAGTATTTTGGGACAGACGAGAGTGAAGCAAAGACAAAGCTTTGTCCAGAGACCAAGTAGGCATGAGCTGACGGGGAGGTGGGCGGAGTTTAAAACATGCTCTCATAAAACCTGTTTCCTCCGCTACCGGTATGGAAAGACCCGTAAGGTCTAAAAAGGGCACTCTAATCGCAGTTAAGTGATTTTTTAATGTTACCACAGATAAACGTTTCTGCTCAAACAGATAATTCAAATAATTAAAAACTAATGCCACTGAGGGTACAGTTTGTTCTGTTCTAACGATCCAAGAAGTAAAGGCTTGCCAATGTGATTGATACTGTCGTTTTGTAGACTGAGTATATTGATTGAGTAATTTATTGGTCACATCTCTACCGTATGGTGCTAGCCACTTGGCCTCCTGAATGTCCATAATGCAAAAGTCGGCGAGGTCGCTAGGTTGCCAATCGTGTCTAAGTGGAAATACCCGACCGGGAGCGATACCGGGTCCGGGCACCACATTTTCAATTGCTGGTACCACAACTGCGCCGGCCACAGGGGCGCGATTAGCGAGACTAAGCCTCGATAATCTCGTAGTTTGTTCACTACGTGGCACATTAGTGACGCATCTGGCGGTGGAAACAGATAGATGGAGCTCCATCTGTTCCAGTCTGTCACTAGGGCGTCTGGCCCCCCTGCCGGCGTTTTCGCCCGGCGGGTGAGGTATAGAGGGAGTTTGTGAGTCTCCTCGGACGCAAAAAGATCCACTTGTGGATGGGAGAGCTCTGCAATCATTAGGTTGAAAATGGGTTGCTTGAGCTCCCATTCTACTGTCGTGCTCTGTCTCCGGGACAGAGCGTCTGCCCAGACGTTCGCTACGCCTGGGAGATAAGATGCGTGAAGATAAATATCTAGACTGTTGGCTAGAGCAAAAATCTCTTCCGACACGTTTAGCAACTTCCTTGACCTCGTTGACCCTTGTTTCTGAATACAGTGGACTGCATTCAGATTGTCCATTCTGAAGGCCACCGACTTGCCCCGTAACGCAGGGCCGTGAGCCTGAAGGAAATACAAGGGGACTAGTAATTCTTTGACATTGATGTGTGAGATTTCTAAGTGGGACCAAAGCCCCTGACCCTGGTGCCCCTGATTTGACTGAAATCCCCAACCTATTGTGCCTGACGCATCCGTGTCTACCCATACCGTTGGTGGAGGAGAGGTCCATGACATTATTGAGTGCAATGTTTCCCTCTTCGCCCAGACCGCTAGTAAGGTGTGGATTAATTTCGGGATGGGCCATAATTTTCCCGCCAGTAAGAGCGGGAAATATTTGTTGCCTTCCAATATTAATCGTTTTACTTTCAACCGGCCCAACTTGACAGTTAGTTGAATCCAGTTGAGAGAGCCGACCAGAGACTTCCAGACCCTTCGCGTCGTAGTCAGACTGTGAAGAAACCTGAACAGTTTCCTGCGAAACCTGTTGCGATTGTCCACACTCTGACTCAGAGTGAGAGCGGCGGTGTCCCAGACCAGCCCTATCCACTGAATTACTCGTGAGGGAACAAGGTTTGACTTTACCAGATTTACCTTGAAGCCTAGAGTTTTGACATGATTTAAAATGATATTGACATGTTTTATGCATAATTGTTGTGTCTCTGCCACCACCAGCCAGTCGTCTAGATACCACAACACTCTGATCCCCTGTTTTAACAATGGCATCAGGGCTTGCCGGACTAGTTTTGTGAATAATCGAGGTGCTAGGTTCAAGCCGAACGGCATCCTCTGAAAAACAAAATTTTGGTGCCTGATCCGTAAGGCCAAAAACCTTTGAAATCTTTTGTTGACCGATACGTGCCAATAGGCGTCTGTCAGGTCTAGTGAACACATCCAACCTCCCGGTGGAAGTGTTAGCCTGATTTGGTGTACTGTTAACATTCTGAAAGATTCGTTGTGAATGTGAAGATTCAGATAAGACAGGTCTACGACCGGCCTCATCTGAACACTGTCCCTTTTGGGAACCAAAAATAGTTTGGACGTAAATACAGGGTAATTTGGTGCGACCGGGATGATGACATTCTTGGCAATCATTGCCTGGGCTAGTGACTCCACCTCTAAAGAAACAAAATTCGCCGTTGTCGGCTGACGTAATCGAGGTCGCCGGAGCCACTGCCAAGTGATGCCTTTGCGTGCCACCATCCGTGCCCAAGTGTTTAACGGCCATGCTTGGTGACACGTTCGGAACGACCCAGTTAGCAGACAAGGGTTCGCCGGCTGTACTACCCTCGGTTCCTCCGGCCTTAAGGTAGGCACCGGGAGTGAGAGAGACTTTAGTTTTTTTATGGTGGGGTTGGTGGTGCTGGACGCTTTGCCGGCTGGCTGGTGTTGGCCGAAGACTGGCCCTGACCTGGTTTATTCTGGCCGCGTCCTCTCTGACCTGAAAACCTACTCTGTCTATGCCTGTACTGACCCTGGGGGGAGTGGGAGGACTTAGGCGGAAGAAAAGGTTTAGATCCCCCTGGCTGAGCTTTAGTAGTAGGCCTGGGTTTGGGGAAGTTAAATGCAGGTTTCTTAGAAGGGGTGGGACTGTGCTTAACGGCCTGTGCCATATTGAACACCGTTCGCCACACTTCAGGGGTCATTAAAGAGGGAGTAAGCACTGGTGACATAACCACCTGATTAGCAATGCGATCAGGTAGCTTGCGAACTAACGACATCCTAAGATCTTGTCGTGCTCGTACCGCCTCAAGCAAGGCGGTGCGTATGTCACCCAAGGATTGGATTGACGACTGAAGAATCAGTCGCCGGGATAACTCAACCGATCTTCGAGCATCCGCATCTGCGATTGCCTGAGTGGACCGTAGTAAAGACTTAGCCACCTGCTGAGATACTATGTACTGCGAGAACAGGCGAAAAGCTTTTCCCCGTAGCCTAAATTCTCTGTCTAGGTGAGTAGGGGTAGGGGTAGTGAACGGGTCCTTCAGCTCACAAAGATTAATCTTAGGGGCAGCTAGAAATGAAAACAAAGCTGACGGGACTCCGCCGGCAGAACCCACCGGCATGGAGAACCATGAATGAGTATCTTGAGGGATCTGGTGGGAAGATTTAGAAGTGAAAGTGGTTGCAAATTTTGAGCCTCTACCTCCCAATCTACCCAAGGTCCTGGTCCCAACTGTCCCACCTTCAAAACTGGATTAGCTGCGTCGTCTGTGACGGTCTGTAAATCTAGTTCAGGAGTGAGAGCTGACAGAGTCTTAATATCATTAAACCCATCCAGCTTAGACCAGTCTGAAAATAGTTTTGAAGCTGAGGCAGGGGGTAAAGCAGGCTTAGAAGCATACACAAAATAATCTTGGTGATAATAACTAGGTATAGCCTTGATGTTTACGTCCAGAACATTACACAAAGTATCCACGGTCCTTAATTTCTTTGACTTATTGCCCTGGATGACCCACTCACGCGGTACCGGGAGTTCCCCTGACAAGGTAGGTTGGGCAAGCTCTGGTTTAGAGAGGTTCAAAAGAACCCATGACTCGTCTGGCCCATAAAGTAAGGGCATAGCTACCTTTCTAAGAGGCGCTTTGTCTAGAGGGGGTGGATTGACATCCGTTATGACCCTGACATTTGAAGTTGTCAATGCCGCCGTAGCAGGCCTAGTGATCCCTGAGGTTAACAGAGTGGGAGGGTTAGGGATCTTAGATAAATCAATCGAAGTCATCAGAGGCCGTACCGTAGAACTTGTCGTGGGAGCCCCCAAGTCCATTGTGGGGTTTTCCTGTTGTTGGCCAAAAATTTTAGATAAAGCATGAGTAAGCAGCCCATTAATTTCTTGTGCCGTAACAAACTGGTTTGATGAAGAACTTACAGGTGAATCATTAGTATCCTGTGCGGCGTCCAAGCCTGAGCCTGACCCTTGTCCTTCCATCTCCGAAATTATTGAAACTTCGTCTTTCTCCTCCTGATCCTCCTGAGAAGACCCCGCCGAGGCAGGGGTACCTTGTTGCCAAGATAAGTCTGGGATAGAGGATGGGATCGCCGCGTCCCTGTGGACATCGGCTACTGTGTGACTCGTTTGAGTCGGACGTGGGTGGTCAGACCCTGGTTGAGCAAACCGCCAAACACCGAGGCCCTGGCCTACGCTCTCTTGAGAGTCTGAAACATTCTCAATTACTGAACCCCCTGAACTTTCCAATTCCAGGGTTAAAATATTAAGTGGCAAATCCTCTTTTGGGACAGGCGCTGCACTGGACTCTTGGGCCTTAACACAAACTCTGTCTGGGGTAGAGGTACGATGAGATGCACTAGAAGTTGGTGAATGTCGAGAGGACTTCCGTTTATGTGAATCCTTTTTGGAGGATTTATGGCTACGGTGTGACCGCGAACTATTCTTAGATCTGGAGGATTCCTCGCCGTGACCACTGGTGGAACCTTCCGTCCTACTCTTCTTACTCGCCGGTGAAGAGGCACGACTAGATGACTGATGTCTAAGAGGAGACCTAGACCGAGATCTCGCCCGAGACGAGGAGGCGGATACCGGGGGTGTAGGCTCTCTTGGGCGTTTAGGTGTAGCAGCAGAAGATACAGAACCCTGACCAGTCTCCGCCGGCTTAATACTCGTGACTCTAGAGGAACGTTTAGGGGGAGGGTGTTCGGAGAGCAATCTATCCCAAAGTGGGACGTTGTCACATTGAAGTGATTTATGCGCAACAATGGTAGTGTAGGCTGACATCTGTTGCCTGACCTCTCTCAACGCTACCGCCGCGGTCTTATCATTATCACAAAGGACCTTTACAGCTAATTGGGAGCAAAAAGAACAATTACGCATAACCCAGAGACCCCTTGAACGGTCTAGACATTTAACACACCTTATGCAAAGGGTATGCGCAAAAAAGGGATACCAGCACAAGCAGGGGTAGTGCACAAAGCAAAAACTGGGGCCACGGTAGCCATGACAGAGACTGGTGGGAGAAAACTACCGCCGGGTCTGTATTGGTCCGCCGGAGCTCAGCTCTGGAAAAAAAAAAAATTTCCAGGAATTAATGCTCATAAGGTTAACCCAACATGTTCGCACACAAGTGTTAATAACCCGCCGGGTAACGAGATGTAATGACACAACGAACACAGCTCGCTACGCGGCGGGGTTCAGAATATCTAAACAAATCTTTTGTTAAAGAAAGTGAAGAATACCCTCTGATATAATATAACGGTCCAGCATGGCGCTTATAGTCTCTTGGTGGGGGTGACTGTCTCAAGATTCAATTTTGTAACAAAGCAACCCCCCATAAAGACGCCGGCCCTTGAAATATTTTAGTAGAATAGCACAGGGCAGGATGATACGAGATCTGATGTCTAACGAATTGTCACAAAAGATCGCCGTAAGTTTGAAGGCGGCGATACCTAATTGTATCACTAAATTAAGTGGTTAAATCGAAATCGAATTTTGTAAATTCCTTAGTTCCTCCACCTAGGAGCACCCACCGGGTGTGAAGAATCGATATTAACCTAATTGAACCTTCAATCGCCGTAAGTGTAAAGGCGGCGATACACATAGTATCACTTAAAATGGATTGGTTAACTAACTGAAAGACATAAGTCGTTCATCCCACCCTACCCAGGTACACCCGCCGGGTGAGATGTCCAAACGTTAACCCCATAAGTTCCTGTCCCCACTTCTTTGTAAAAGATCGCCGGGGAGGAAAGCCTAAAACAACAGCTAGGTTTTTCATGTGGTTTTTGTAAAACCGGGTAGAAAAACTACATAACGTATGTCCGCATGAACAACGTTTTATAAATGGGTACAGCCATCCCGCCGGGAATCAAAGGAGGCCTGAAACCAGGCACCCACAGAGACGCAGTCCTGGAGAGCCACAGACACCCCAACGCCGGGGAAAACAAGCCAGTGTTAACAACCACGTGTGGCCCAACACGGCTCTCGGCCGGGATTTTTTCATGGTGAAACCGAGAAAAAACCCGCCGGAAGGAAACCCACCCTGAACAGACACCATCTGAACAAACAAGAGACACGAGGAGAGCCACGCACGACTAACCCAAGGTAACTCAATAATCCGTGGAATTAGCCAATACACAACTAAACCAGGAAACAATTATAGTCCGAGGAATTAGCCAATACACAACTAAAACCCGGATACACATGACACAGTAGGGCATATTTATAAATAATAAACAATAACACTAGTACATGTGGCAAAGCTACGAGCGGCTGGCTAGGCCTAGGTAGACGGCATAATAAATGTTGAAATATACACAAACACTGGAAATATCACAACAGGAACCACCGCCAACACACCACCATAGCAAATACTTCCGACAAAGGGAAGACTGACTCGGGACCCAGAAAAAACTTCACCAAGTGAAGAAAAATACGCTGGGAACGTCAGAAAACAAAGCTTACCTCATCAGAAAGATAAAAGGCAGCAATAAATAACGCGTAGTGAAAGCCGCCTGCATCACAAACTAACTCAACTGTGAAAAAGTTCACATGTCCACAACGGGACCACGAGGGTACATCCGAAATAGATGCCCCATACACTCGACCCAAAATACACTGCACTGCGGGCAACCAACCCAGGACACTCCTGCTACGCCTATCCTAACCTTACTCGATACATCCTGGAGTAAACAAATGAGAAAAAACTCACTAGGGACGCAACGAATGCGGAACTAGCGGAGCGTGGGGAGGTACGTCCGGGCAGGCTGAGCGCAGAGCAGAGAAGGAGGAATGACGCCTGAATCAGCGTCTGGTCAGAGATCCACACAAGTACATCCACAATATGATGGAAAGCTTATTAGATAGTTATTCTTATTTTCTTTTTGTTTTTATTTTTTACGAAGTTTTTTTCGTAGTGAGAACCCAATTCATAATGACTGAAGCCATGAGTGAGGTCGCGTGCGCTCATGATGAAGGCTCCTCAGTTTTTAAATGCTCTGCGCGGTAGATTCAAAACTACGGCGGATTAGTGTTTGAAGAGGATGCCTTATGTAATAGGCATGTTCGTCAATGATGGAGGGGCCACTAATAAATTAGGCTCCATCCAGATCCACTTATGCTAGTGTTGTTCAATTCTATTATATTGTCTTACACAAGTATTCTGCAGTGGTATATCAATAAACGTGATCATGTAACTTGCTACCATGTGTTTCTTTGTGTTCTCTATTCCTCATATCTTGTATTGTGCATGCAGCCTTATATACCCAGTCAATTTAGAACTCGCATTACCCAAGTTAAACCTGTAGAAAAACAGGGCATAACACCCATCAAAGCTGAAAGAGAAAAGTCCATAGTTTTATGTAATGCCCATTCTCTTAACCCATATTCCACTACAATTATTTCAGAAAACGCCATGCACCCTTCTTTAAATGTTTTGCTGAATACTCCCAATAACATTGACCATCCTGTGCAGCCTTCCATGCCACCTTCTTTCCAGATCACCCCTTATAAATGTCCTATGCAAGCCCTATCCAATGCTCAAATGAATGTGCATGCACCACCCAACTCACACACGCCCCCCCCCCCCCCCCCCTGAAATTCTGTTTTCTATGTTTCCCCCTCTTCCAACCACAGCCGAAATGTCGCAGGTACCCCTTCCCTCCGCGTTTTCTATGCCTAACCCTGACACACAGAAAACAAACATACACCCACCCACTAAAACAAATCACATGCCAGGACCCTCTCTGAACTGCAATCCCATTGTTATCAGCCCCGCCATCATCAAAGATAAATGCCATATTCCCCCCCACCATCAGAAATGGGTTACCTCCGCCCCATTCCTCAAAGCTCCATGATCTTGACCCCCACTAACATGTCAACCAATCAGGACCGCTGCCTCATCCAGCCCGCAATCATCTCCTCCCAAACCAGCAACATATAATAGCCAATATCTCCGAAGAAGTACTCACCTTACCCAAGGGCCTCATTATCGGGGACCTAGAGTAAAATGCCCCAGAACGAGAAGCCCACCACGGAAGCCACGAGCGAGCACCACCAGGAAACGGGAACAGAAACACCCGAAGGAAAGGCCCACAGAACGAAAGGACCAGTGTAAAGTCAGTGAAAATAGGCTAGCCTAAACAGACCTCTGATGCGGAAATACCCTGAGCCGAACAGGCCAAGTGGGATGTCTCTATTGGTCTAACTGGTAAGGTGTCTGCCTCACACCCAAGGGTCGAGAGTTCGTGCCCCCACCAGGGCATGATATTTTCGTGAGGCTATTTCCGCATTTAACGAAGTTTAGGTGTGTTGGTAAAATTGTTCAGATGGTTGAGAGTAAGATCGGAGCTCCATAAATCCTCTTTCGGGTATGGTATAAAAACCGATCCCCACAGGACAAGGAAGGGGAGAGGAGAGACCAGGGAGTGTATGTGAGACGCGCTTGGGTTGGGTTGTGGAAGTTGCCAGCCGCCCAAGCGAGTTGCCAACTGGGCAGTTTGTAGGTGCGTGTATGCACCGCTCAGTGAAGTTGACTCACCATTCCCGTTCATCTCTCTGACGGACTCTCGGTCGATTCGGCTCAAGCTTGTTCCTCTCTGTTCGTTCCTCTCTGTTCGGAGCTTTCGCTTCCCGGAAGGTGAAGTAGTGTAAAGTCAGTGAAAATAGGCTAGCCTAAACAGACCTCTGATGCGGAAATACCCTGAGCCGAACAGGCCAAGTGGGATATCTCTATTGGTCTAACTGGTAAGGTGTCTGCCTCACACCCAAGGGTCGAGAGTTCGTGCCCCCACCAGGGCATGATATTTTCGTGAGGCTATTTCCGCATTTAACGAAGTTTAGGTGTTGGTAAAATTGTTCAGATGGTTGAGAGTAAGATCGGAGCTCCATAAATCCTCTTTCGGGTATGGTGTAAAAACCGATCCCCACACCAGGTGACCAAGCCAACCAGTTAAGACAGGCCGAAGCCCGCAGGGCTAAGCAGCTCCAAACCACACCTGCCTATCACTTCTAACCACTGACCCTTCCCCCACCTCGCGTATACACTACCCCTCGTGTCCTACACCTCTACCTACATGATGATGAACATGAATACACCTTAATGTAATACACCCATGCCCTGTCCCTAGGTTGAGCCAATGCCAACCAGTTCAGACAGGCCTAAATCTATGTATGTTTTTCCATCCAAGAAGTAATATGTTAACCCCCTGTCTTGCCAGACTAAGTTTCTGAAGACCAACCGCCCCCATCAATCTATGTA
Source organism: Paralithodes platypus (assembly GCA_032716605.1). Lineage (NCBI taxonomy): Eukaryota > Metazoa > Arthropoda > Malacostraca > Decapoda > Lithodidae > Paralithodes > Paralithodes platypus. The sequence goes on along the minus strand of CM064480.1, from coordinate 51,670,633 downwards.
TGTTCTTCCATCCGAGAAGTAATATGTTAACCCCCTAAAATACTTTGTCTTGCCAGACTAAGTTTCTGAAGACCAACCACCCCCATAAATCTATGTATGTTCTTCCATCCGAGAAGTAATCTGTTAAAATCCCATGTCATAATTGATAAGAAACTATGATACCCATGGGTACACCAGTGTATATATAACCATTATTCCTGTAAGACCTAGACAGAAATGACTGCAGATGTTAGCCACCATGCAGTAACTCTAATTCTTACCCCAACCAGAGATTGTATACACCACCCTCTTTTACCCATGCCTCGACGCCTTTCCACCACGAAACAATATCGAAGCTACCCCTGCGAACTGCCGCTTTCTTTGATATATATGTCATAGAAAACGCAGTTCCCAGGAACAACTAGAATCGGCAAGAAATAGTGTCAGAGTAACAGTGTCCATAACCATCGTATTGACGAGTAATAATACACCATGTTTTTCTCTACTTTTATCCACAGTCAAGCACACACCTACAGTTAACCTCCTCTTCCCCACAGCCCACAGTCCACATGATTCTATCATTTCCAAACTCATATACCACCACTTATTGCTCATCCCCCGGTAGCGTTTGGCTAACGTACCTTCCCTGTCATTAACCCCCAAGCTACGATACCAACTGTAGCCTAATGCCACCCCTACGCCCAGAGACCTTAGGGTCAAACTTCCACGTAACCCCCTTAACCCTCTCCCTCTCATTAACCCCCACGCTCCTCCACTCCCTTCCGACCTAGCCTCTCCAGCATACCCCCTGAATATCCTTAACTTTTCCATTACTAACCTTCTCAAACCTTTTGTATATATACTTCTATCCAGCCTACCTTCCCCCAGTAGGAAGGAACACCATTAGAACTTTACTAACCCTTTGCATGCCATCTATTCCCTCACAACCCATTCACAACCCTGTACCAAATGATCGTCCGTGCGAGGCTAGCCGCCTCACCAGTGACTAACTTCTATTGCCATACTTCCAGATCAATGTGGCAGAGTTAGCAACATAGTCTCCACCACATCCAACCACCCATGCAATTAACAACCTAACCAAGTAAACCAGCTGATCAAGACACCTTCGGTTTTGGTATTACGAACACCCACATCTGTCTCATAAACAGAGGGTTATTACAAACCCTTGTGATATGGCAAGCCCCCAGCCACAGCCGCCCCGACGACCATCACAGAGAAGGGACGCGCACCTACCCCTTTCAACCACCCGAGGAGGGAGACCCCTACCCCTGCGGAGGTATACCTGACCCCTGTTTTGACTTCCGGGTCATTGCCAGGTAGCACAGGAATTTTTCCTATCAATGAACTAACCATGTATGACTAACACCCTTACTAACCTCTATTAACCCACAATAAACCATTAACCTTCCTTGCATACTCCGATAACCAAATTAGCACCTCAGCTATACCATAGAATGAAGACTGAGCAATTTAAGAGAGATGCTCCTAGCACAGCTGTCCCAAACCTCCTCGCAAAGTAGATCCGGTTTTTCTCCCCTAAAATACTTCCAGTATAGCCAAAATAGTACCTCTTACTAAGGCTCAGTTATATTACAGTATGAAGGCTCCATACAGCCATGTGCCACAACAGTAATCACCCCCTGACCTAGTTCCCGTATCAATTGAGAGCTCAAATAAGTCCATCAAAACCCGAGATCCCTATGGCCGACAGGGTCCAAAACTACACCTATAAATCAAGCTCCAGCCCCCAGTAAAAGCAGTTGAAAGCTAGACACTAACCAATGGCTGGTCCCTTAAGTTGACCTCTAGCTCTGCCCTTGTTTTGTTCCTGAGAATTGAGTTCCAGAGCCGGCAGACTCCGTGGCAGATTGAGATGGAAGAATCTGTCCACGTAAAGGAAATCTACGTGCACCTTATACCCTTCACATAAACCAGTGGGGATATAAGAGTGTAGCCAGCAACGATTGCCAAGAGATCCATCTTGAGAACTTCTACATATGGACCATCTGGACGGCCGCGGAACCAGTCGCTAGCCCCCAACCTCACGGACGCAAGATAACCAGGACCAGACCAATCAAATACGACCCAAGATTCACTCTATCAGCACTACAGTGTTACAGTGCTATTTAGAGACTCACTTATTAATATTTCTATGAAGTGGCTATATCTTTGCCCCAGTATAATTCACATATAACCATTCCATTAGGAAGTGCCAAGCGTATCAGTGTTTATTAATTAACAGGCGATATTAACTCTCGTAATTACCCATATATCCAGATATTATTACATAGAAGTGAAACCCTAGTGATATCTGAATGTTCGCCCACTGATTTGCGTTCTATGTATTTCTGATACAAGAATATAAAACTTAGATCAGTACCCCCCTGAGGTTACTAGAATTCCCGTGCTCTAAAATACGCGTGTCTAATCTAGTCTGTGAACTACTACTTGTGCATCAGAGCTACCAGTGATAAATCTAATAGTGAATATGAATCTATAAGTAACATTTATGGTCTCCAGTATATCAACTTGTGAATAGAGCCAGTGATCAGAAGATTAATACCTGAACGTTGGAAGTGGGAGACTGGGCTCCATCCAGATCCACTTAATGCTAGTTGTTCAATTCTATCATTTGTCTTGTACGAGTATTCATACCTTCTTATGAATACTCGTACAAGACAAATGATAGAATTGAACAACTAGCATTAAGTGGATCTGGATGGAGCCCAGTCTCCCACTTCCAACGTTCAGGTATTAATCTTCTGATCACTGGCTCTATTCACAAGTTGATATACTGGAGACCATAAATGTTACTTATAGATTAATCATCATCAAGGAAACTATAGAAGTGTGTTCATAAATAAAAGTGATCGTGTGTCTTGTTACCGTGTGTTTATTTTGTGTTCTCTATTCCTCATACCTTGTTTTGTGCATGCAGCCTTCTATACCCAGTCAGTTAGAACTCACATTACCCAAGTTAATCCTGTAGAAAAACAGGGCATAACATTGGCGGCAGCGGTGGTTCTTGATTCGTATAAAAGGTTGCATTGCATTGCAAGTTTGGAACAGCCAGAACACGATAACATCATGGCGCACCGTTCTCACATCCCCATCCCACATTATGATGGGGAACCTTACGAGATCGAAACGTTCATGGACATAGTGAAACCCGTACTTGACCTAGTTTATACCACGGACGCAGAAAAGATAGCCGTGACATTAACGCACCTGGGAAAAGCCGTTTCCTCTCACATGGGACGAATTTCGCCCAATAGTGATAGAAGCCATTAAGCCTTCGTTGGGTGTTTTCGTGGCCCACACCCGTATCCAAGACACTAAATTCGAAGGCGATCTAGATGCCACAGTGAATAAGATCGACCAACATATAAAAGTGTCTTTCCCCACATTGACCAGAATCCAGCAAGAGCAGCAGATTCTGGTCAACCTTGTATCAATATTGCCCTCAGCAGTAAAAGATGATTTCCGTGTGCACGATTTCGTCGGATATCAAAAAGATCTCATCACGATCCGACGTATTTTGGCCGTGCGCACAGAAACACCCACCCAAATCGCTGTAATAAAGAAGTTTCCCACGCACCCGCAACACCTCGACCACCAAAACCCCAAGGCTCAAACCTTCAACTCCAAGATTGCCTACCCATCCTCATCCTTCCACAACAGACCGACCTACCCTTCCGGCAAGCCCCAACCCAGTAGGCCCCGGTTCCAACCTACCCAGCCACGCAGAATCTTCAACCGGAACAGAACCTACAACACCTACCAAAGTAAAAACCCTACATTAGTAATTATCAACCCCTATGATTTCCCTGCCTGTAGTGCTCAGTGTGCCCTCCATCAAATTCGTGACTCTGCCAAACCTCGCCCCTTTACTCCTCGCATTTCTGTAAATGAAGAGGAGTTGGGACAAGAGGAAGAAATGGAGGAAATGCACACCGGAGAAATAGCCCCTATCATGACCTCAGACGATACCGAGGAAACCCTGGAGGAGGTAGATACCGACTCCCAGGATTTTTAAAGTACCCCCCGCCCATGATGGCCTCGGCGGGGGACGCCATAACTGATCGCACTGCCCCCATTTACTACATGGCCAAAATCAAGGACATTCGTGTCCGCTTGTTAATCGACACGGGAGCTGCCAAGTCATGTTTGTTCAAGTCTTATTATAATCAACACCACCGACTATTTGGCCCCTTGTTACCTACCAAATCAGAACTAATCTCAGCTGCTGATACCTACTTAAATCTCCTAGGAGACACTTTGCCCCTGTCAGTAACTACTCCTGCCCCCCATGCCCGTTGTTATCACCCGTTCACAGTATTTTCCTCCCACTGTAAACATTACGATGGTTTCCTTGGACTTGACCTCCTTCAAAAACTCCAGGCCCAGGTTGACTGCAGCCAGAGGCTGATCTCATTCAAAAAAAAAAAAAATCCAACCCAAAGCCTCTGACAAACCAATCACGCAGAAGCCTATTCACAAAAAGAAAAAAACATCTCTACCCTCAACAAACTCTGAGTCAGGATTACCAAGTTGCGGCTAGCACTAAGGTAACTCCTAACCCCTCCCCTTGCCCCGAGTTCTCTCAAAATATCACTCATTTCGTTGAAAAAATACCTCAACAAACGAAAGAAGACAAGTCCAAGCAACTCCCTCTCGGTAACCCCCCCATTTCTCCTAACTCTGTCCAGGATCAATCCAGGGCAGACTCTGATGTATGTAAAAACCATTCTACCAAATATTTATGTACACATGTTTCCAGGGAAAATGCCGACCTATGTACCCAACAATGTTTTCCCCATGCCCCCAGAAATGCTCAGATATTCCACAACCAACAAAATTTCCCTTGTGACAGTTTTCCGTCAGTAGCTCCCTTCCACCCCCACACAATTCACACCCCTAGAAAACTTCAAAACCCCACACTTGACTCGCCCTCTCATGACAGACAAACCCACCAATCCCATATAACCTCTAAACAAACCGTGACTGCCACCGACAAAACTCCCCAAATTCGTCCTGTTAACAACCACAAATCAGTACATCAGTCCTCCACCAATAACCCATGTTCTATACCTAACTCTTCCCCCACCAACCCTCCGCAGTCCCACCAACAAATTCCGTTTTCTAAATCGCTCACCCCTCACCACTCTGATCCTCCCACACGCGCCGTTAATCCCCCCCCTCAAGCGTGACGCCCACCAAAGTGATTCCCCCCCCCCCCTTATGCATACCGAGCACCTGCTCACCAGTCGATCCCCCACCATCATTAGCCCAGCTGTAGTTCAAGATAAATGTCAAATTCCCCCCCCCCCCTCAAAAATGGGTTAACCTTCGACCCATACCCCAAACTCACATGATATTTTCCCCCACTACCACGTCCACCGACCCCAATCGTTGCCTCCTACAACCCGCCATAATTTCCGCTCGCATCAACCACATTCTAGTGGCAAATATCTCTGAAGAATCCCTGACATTACCAAAAGGCCTCATCATAGGAGACCTCGAAACTTTTGATGACCTCCCCATAGATTCCAATGACACCCCTACCAGCCTCAAATTGCCCCCTCTCCCTGACACATTATCCGACCACCAAAAACACAGCATGTACGAACTATTGCTAGAGTTCAGTGACGTGTTTGCCCAACAACCCACTGAAATCGGACAGACCGATGTGGAACAACACATCATTAACACCACAGGCCCCCCCATAAGACAACCGTCCCGTAGAAAAAATCCCATACAACGCCAGGAAGAGGAACGCCAAGTCCAAGAGATGTTAGAGGCCGGAATTGCTACCCCGTCCATCAGCCCCTGGTCTTCCCCTGTTGTCCTAGTAAAAAAGAAAGATGGGTCAACCCGTTTTTGCGTCGATTACAGGAGATTGAATGACGTAACCATTAAGGACGCTACGCCATTACCCAGGATAGACGATTCCCTTGACTCCCTATACGGATCCAGATGGTTCACTACCCTCGCCTTGCAAGCAGGGTATTGGCAAGTGCCTATCAAGGCAGAGGACCAAGAAAAAACAGCATTTTCCACTAGTGGTGGCCACCACTACGAATTTAACGTCCTACCTTTTGGCCTCTGTAATGGACCCGCCACTTTCTCCCGTTTGATGGAAGCGGTATTACATGGCCTGACCTGGGAAACCTGCCTAGCGTATCTAGACGATATTATTGTGTACTCACAAACCTGGGAAGAACACCTCTTCAGGTTGAAACAAGTCCTTCAAAGAATCCGAGCCGCCGGGTTGAAATTGAAACCCTCAATGTGCGAGATTGCACGAAATAAGGTAGATTCCTCGGCCACGTAATATCTGAACATGGTATTGCACCAGACCCAAAGAAACTTCAAGCCATACAAAGCCAACCCCCACCCACCACCGTTAAAGGAGTACGTTCTTTTCTAGGTTTAGCCACATACTACAGACGTTTCGTCCCACACTTTGCCGCAATAGCCAGACCCCTCCACCAACTCACCCACAAGGACACCACATTCACCTGGACACCCGAAAGAGACCTCGCTTTTAACACTTTGAAGCAAAAGCTAATCCAAGCCCCTATTGTCGCTTTCCCTGATTACCATAAACCTTTCCGTCTTTATACCGACGTATCTCTGTACGCCATTGGTGCAGTTTTAGCTCAAGTAAGAGACGGAGAGGAACATGTGATAGCGTATGCCAGCTCCACACTCAACCAAGCCCAACAGAATTATGCAGCCACCAAGAGAGAGTGCCTAGGGATCATTTGGGCACTCAACCACTTCCGGTCATTTGTGTTGGGCGCAAAACTCGATATAATAACCGACCATCAATCTTTGCAATGGTTGCGTAAGTGCGAAACCAACTCAGCCATCTTGGTACGCTGGAGGGAGACTCTAGAGGACTACGATTTTACAATACAGTATCGTCCAGGTAAACTTCACACCAATGCAGACGGCCTGTCACGTTTGCCAGTACCGAAAGACCCCCCCACCAACCTAGCCGCCTTACAAAACACTGAGCTCTTATCTACCCACATCCACCAACATAATTCCCCCCCAGCACCCTCACTAATTCAATCTTGGGAAACAAGAATCAGACCACCCTGGATACCGTTAAATGTCTTCAGGAAACTGACTCGCTGGGGAGATCAACTTGCCACAGACTCCGGTCACATAGTCCTAGACCCCACCATTGCCCACGACTACATGATTGCCATCCACGAGGGAAACGGCATACACCTTGGACAAAAGAAAATGTTAAAAATCTTCATGGATCAGTACTGGACCCCCAACCCCTCCAAGATTGCACAACGCGTGACAGAATCCTGCAAACCTTGTTTATTGGGGAAAGATAGATCACGCACCCCAGGCCCAGCTGGTGCCATTTCTGCAAACAAACCGTTCCAGGTCCTATCCCTCGACATCATGGGCCCGTTTCCTTCTTACGCTGGCAACCGCTATATCGTCACATTTGTTGACGTATATTCAAAGTTTTTAATAGCCTGCCCAGTTAAAGACCACACAGCCACCACCGTCGCCACACTGCTTGCCACAGAAGTGTTCCCTATATTCGGCCTTCCCCTTGCTCTTCTATCCGACAATGCCCCCGAATTTAGTGGACACGTTTGGCACCAGTTCACCCAACAATGCGGTATTAAGATCAAACACTCATCCCCGTACTGGCCTCAAGGAAATGCTATATGCGAACGCAGCCATCGCACCATCAACAACCAGTTACGTACCAAAATGATTGTTCTTAACACCTCAGACTGGCCATCACAGATAAAGATGATACAATGGGGCATGAACACCTGTCCCCAAGAAGACGGTATTTCCCCTCATGAACGTGTTTACGGCGTACCCCCCCTGTTACTGCCGTTCCACCATCACACTCACTTCCCTTCCAACACCTCCACAATTGACCCATTGCAACATCTGCAAAACACCCTCCATACCGCCCAAACCTGTCAAGACACCAAAACTGATAACCCCGATGATAAAAACCCTTTCGCCATCCATGACACCGTAATGGTAGCCAACCTCCCTGTCACCAACAAATTAGGCCCTCGCTATGTCGGCCCCTACACCGTCATACAAGTCCCAAATGCCTATCAAGTCACCATTGATTATCACGGCGTGACTCGCACGTTCAGAAATAGATTCGTCCGAGCATTTAAACCTCTAAAACCACAAGACATTACCCCACCCCACACGTCCGACCCTGAATTGAACACCCCTACTACCCCTCCCACTCAGGCTATGAATTTTCCCCTACAAACCCCTAAGGGCCAAAACCCTCCAGCACAGAACCGGCCGATCATTCCTCAACATACCCCCATAACTAACCTCCACAAACCCCAAGCCCCCACTATCACACCTTCCTCCACCATGACCCATTCCTTCACTTCTGATAGTCAAGTACCTCCCCAACTTATCAAAGTACGAAAACCTCCACCCACATCCCCGACCACAACGGAAACCCTCCCGTCTAGCCCTGACGTACCTCCACCAGGCACCACAGTAAGAAAACCACCACCCCCACCTAAAACCAAGTACACACCCAACCGCACCACACAATCTACCTCAGTAACCTCACGCTACAACTTACGCCCACGACTAAAATCTTTTAAACCCTCCAGAAAATACACCCTCCTAACCAAGTTCCGTAGGGCTGCCAGACACTCCTCCTCCTCTTCTTCTTCGTCGAATTCTCCTCCACAAAGGGAAAGAAGACGAATAATCACAAGCAAACTCCATAACCCCTCTAACTATATTCCAAAAATAACCACCCCCACCCTCCCACGAAAGAACATACCTTCCCCTTCAACCTCATTCCCTCTCAACCCCCACCTCATCACCCCGAATGACCTGCTAGATCTACCCCCCCACCAAACTCCCACAAAACCACCTATTTCCACCACCATCAAATCACCAACCCCACCAAAGAACACACCCAACACACTTCCCTACCCCCAACCCTCCCAATTAAACCTCCACTCCCTACCCTCCCCCCCCCCCCCCCCCCGCATCCCCTCTTTCCCCTCCACTATCCCTGCGACCCCACCCACGCATCAACCAACCTCATCATCTCATCAAACCCCCAACCAACCAACCCCTAAAAAGTACCCTATGCCAACGACCAACCCCTCCTCACACACCACGTCTAACACACAACTAACTCCTAACCAAAGCCCCTCCAAAATTACATACCCGACCTCCACACCCCCACTTGAATCCCCCCACAAAGTCGCCCCTGAGAGAACCCCCATACATACCCCCACCCAATCCTCTCCCATTCCGCCTACCACCCTCACTCGACAAAAACCTCCACACGCATCTACCTCTCAAATAACCCCCTACATCACCCCCACTAAATGCCCTCCACCTGTAAAGCGTTCTTCCCCTAAATATAAAACATCGTCGAGCGACTCAAGTCCCACTACAAACATCTACCTTCCCACCAGAACTCCAAAGGTAGAATCATCAACAGACCAATCAGATTTGAGGACAGTTATGTAAAAACAACACCCCGTTCTTACACTAAAGACCCAAGCCACACAACACACACACCCCCTCTTTCTCACACACCTCCATCACGCCCCTTACCTAAACCAATATTGCACATTGCCTCCATATATTTTCCCAGCCTGCAACACCACCCAAGAAAACCCCAAAAACCCCAGACTCATATTCCCCCTTCACCCCCAGCTCCGCTTTCACGCGTTAGTCCCTCCCCTTCAGTTATTAACCCCTTCACCACACGGAAGAGGCCTCCTGTCAGTCCCACACACCTCAATCGATACAGGACCTCCACCATGAACAAATCCACACCATTCGTCGCCCCCGTCCCTACCCCCACGGAGGAAGAATACCGTTCATAAGAAAGGTTAAAGTAAAAACGTTCACAGGACGCTTAGCCCGTCTACAGCGCCCACATCAAGCCCGGGCAGCCGCCCTCCACAACACCGAGGACACATTCCTACAGGTCTACATAGACCTGCAAAAGAAACCTGACCCTCGCTCTCTTGCTTGGTGGGACCTTCTAAATACCCTCAAAATTACCCACCATGACTATGCTTCTTTTTACTTCACCCTTGAGGCTCGAGGACGAGCCTACAACGAAGGAGAGGGAAGTAAAATGCCCCAGAACGAGAAGCCCACCACGGAAGCCACGAGCGAGCACCACCAGGAAACGGGAACAGAAACACCCGTAGGAAAGGCCCACAGAACGAAAGGACCAGGTGACCAAACCAACCAGTTAAGACAGGCCGAAGCCCGCAGGGCTAAGCAGCTCCAAACCACACCTGCCTATCACTTCTAACCACTGACCCTTCCCCCACCTCGTGTATACTACCCCTCGTGTCCTACACCTCTACCTACATGATGATGAACATGAATACACCTTAATATAATACACCCATGCCCTGTCCCTAGGTTGAGCCAATGCCAACCAGTTCAGACAGGCCTAAATCTATATATGTTTTTCCATCCAAGAAGTAATATGTTAACCCCCTGTCTTGCCAGACTAAGTTTCTGAAGACCAACCGCCCCCATAAATCTATGTATGTTCTTCCATCCGAGAAGTAATATGTTAACCCCCTAAAATAACTTGTCTTGCCAGACTAAGTTTCTGAAGACCAACCGCCCCCATAAATCAATATTTATTAGTGGCCCCTCCATCATTGACGAACATGCCTATTACATAAGGCATCCTCTTCAAACACTAATCCGCCGTAGTTTGAATCTACCGCGCAGAGCATTTAAAATCTGAGGAGCCTTCATCATGAGCGCACGCGACCTCACTCATGGCTTCAGTCATTATGAATTGGGTTCTCACTACGAAAAAACTTCGTAAAAAAAATAAAAACAAAAAGAAAATAAGAATAACTATCCAATAAGCTTTCCATCATATCGTGGATGTACTTGTGTGGATCTTTGACCAGACGCTGATTCAGGCGTCATTCTTCCTTCTCTGCTCTGCGGTCAGCCGGCCCGGACGTGTCTCTCCACGCTCCGCTGGTTCCGCATTTGCTGCGTCCCTAGTGAGTTTTTTCTCATTTGTTTACTCCGGGATGTATCGAGTAAGGTTAGGATATGCGTAGCAGGAGTGTCCTGGGCTGGTTGCCCGCAGTGCAGTGTATTTTGGGTCGTGTGTTTGGGGCATCTATTTCGGATGTACCCTCGTGGTCCGGTTGTGGACAGGTGAACTTTGTCACAGTTAGCTAGCTTTGTGATGCAGGCGGCTTTCATTACGCGTTATTGCTTCCTTTTATCTTTCTGATGAGGTAGCGTATTTTTGCTGACGTTCCCAGCGTATTTTTCTTCACTTAGTGAAGTTTTTTCTGGGTCCCGAGTCAGTTCTTCCCTTTGCCGGAAGTATTTGCTACAGTGGTGTGTTGGCGGTGGTTCCTGTTGTGATATAATTCAGTGCTTTTTGTTTATATTCCGACATGTTAATATTATCCGTCTGCCTAGGCCTAGCCAGCCTCTCGTAGCTTTACCACATATACAAGTGTTATTGATTTTTTTTTCTAAATATGTACTACTGTGTGATGTGTGTCCTGGTTTAGTTGTGTTTTGGCTAATTCCACGGACTATTTATGTGTCCTGGGTTAGTTGTGTATTGGCTAATTCCACGGACTATGTTGGGCCCGGCGTTAGTTGTGTTTTGGCTACGCCTCGGTCCTGTGTTGCGTTCAGATGGTATCTGGACGGGGTGGGTTATTTCCGGCGGGGTTTTCTCGGTTACACCATGAAAAACCCCGGCTGGTTAACGAGTTTTGGCCACGCGTGGTTTAAAAACAGGCTTGTTTCCCCGGCGAGTGGGTGTCTGTGGCTCCCCAGGACTGCGTCTCTGGGGTGCCTGTTTCAGGCTCCTTCTGATTCCCGGCAGGTTGGCTGTACCCATCTAACAGTGTTCATACGGACACGTGTTGTTTGTAGTTTTTTCGGTTTTGCAAAGCCAATATAAAACTATGCTGTTGTTGTATTTCCTCCCCGGCGATCTTTTACAAAGATGTGGGGTTAGGAACAATTGGGGTTAACTTTTAAACTTTAAATCACCCGGCGGGTGCATCCTGGTAGGGTGGGATGACCGAATTTACAAAATTCGGTTTAGTTGACCAGACAATTGAGGGATGCATTGTGTATCGCCTCCTTCAACATACGGCAATTTAAGGCACAATTGGGGTTAACGTTTTTTAAACTAATATTCACACCCGGCGGGTGCTCCCTGGAAGGGTGGAAATCACGAATTTACAATTCAGTTAGTTAACCAAACAATTGAGGGATACGTTTTGTAACGCCGCCTTCAGCTTACGGCGCAATTGGGGTTAACTTTTTTAAACTAATATTCACACCCGGCGGGTGCTCCCTGGAAGGGTGGGAATAACGAATTTACAATTCGGTTAGTTAACCAGACAATTGAGGGATACGTTTTGTATCGCCGCCTTCAACATACGGCGATCTAAAAAGATCCTTCGGGAGAAGTTTGATCTCGTATATTTGTCAGGCTTCCCAGTTTTTTATCTACGAGATTATTCGGGGGCCGGCGTCTTTTTTAGTTTTTTTTTTTCCAAAATTGAATCTTGAAACAAACACCACCGGAAAGACTTAATCAGTTATAAACGCCATGCTGGTCTTTATATATTATGTCAGAGGGTATTCATAAATCTTTTGGACATATTAAGATATTCTGAAATCTTTTACTTAGGAAACCCCACCGCGTAGCGAGCTGTAGTCGTTGAGTATTACGTCTCGTTACCCGGCGGGTTATTTAACACTTGTGTGCGAACACGTTTGGGTTAACCTTATGAGCATTCATTCCTGGAAATGTTCTTTTTTTTCCAGAGCTGGGTCCCGGCGGGTCTATGCAGAACCTGGAGTAAGTTTCCCACCAGTCTCTGTCATGGCTACCTTTGCCCCGGTTTTTGCTTTATGCATTACGCCCTCCTGTTCAGGTATCCCTATTTTTGCGCACACCCTTTGTATAAAATGTGTTAAAATGTCTCGTTTGGTGTGGGTTACCTTTCCGGCGTTTTTTCTCGTTGCTCCGAGAACACCGTTTTTGTTTACCGAGTTTTAGTCAGGATGGCTCAAAATAGGTAAGTTACCCCGACGAGTTTGGTCGCTTGAGGGCTCATAAGAAACTGCGTTTTCTGTGGTCGAGCCTGGGATCAGGCTTCCTGTGTTATTCATTGCTTTATGCATTACGCCCTCCTGTAATGTATAGTTTAGTGTGGGTTACCTTTCCGGCGTTTTTCTCGTTGCTCCGAGGACACCGTTTTTGTTTACCGAGTTTTAGTCAGGGTGGCTAAAATAGGTAAGTTACCCCGACGAGTTTGGTCGCTTGAGGGCTCATCAGAAACTGCGTTTTCTATGGTCGAGCCTGGGATCAGGCTTCCTGGTTTATTCCCGTCGAGGGGGGCTCCACACAGTTTTCTAGGTGATCAGGCTGACACCTGTTGGACTTGGTTTTCTCTGCTTTTCAAAGCCATTGAAACAATGCTGTCTGTTTGTTTGGTCTTTACCTCCCGGCGACCTTTTTACAAGAGGTCTGGGGCAGGTATAATTGGTTTGACATTGCATATAAAACCCGGCGGTTGTACCTTCGGGTGGTTATATTAACGGATTTGCGATTCGAGATAATTTGCCAAACAATTGATTGATACAATAGGGTATCACGGCCTTCAAGACGGCGATCTATGAGGGCTTCTGGGAGAAGCCGGATTAGAGATTAAGATAGGCTTAGACTTTTTATGGGATAAAAAGATGCCTGAATCTTACTAGTGTCTCCAGTGTAAAGGGATACTTGAAAGACTTCATCTTTAATAAAGATATGCTTCATCTTTATGAGGATTAAGAAGTTATTCTTAATTCTTTTGGACAGGTAAAGATATGCTGAAATCTTTAATAAGCCATTGAAACAATGCCGTTTGTTTGTTTAGTCTTTCCCTCCCGGCGACCTTTTTACAAAGAGGTCTGGGGCAGGTACAATTGGTTTGACATTGCATATAAAACCCGGCGGTTGTACCTTTGGGTGGTTATATTGACTGATTTGCAATTCGCGATCTTTGTATTTCCTCCCCGGCGATCTTTTACAAAGAAGTGGGGTTAGGAACATTTGGGGTTAACTTTTAAACTTTAAATCACCTGGCGGGTGCAACCTGGAAGGGTGGGATGCCCGAATTTGCAAAATTCAGTTTAGTTGACCAGACAATTGAGGGATGCATTGTGTATCGCCTCCTTCAACATACGGCGCTTTAGGGCACAATTGGGGTTAACGTTTTTTCAAACTAATATTCACACCCGGCGGGTGCTCCTTGGAGGGATGGGAATAACGAATTTACGATTCAGTTAGTTAACCAGACAATTGAGGGATACGTTTTGTATCGCCGCCTTCAACATACGGCGATCTAAAAAGAAACTTCGGGAGAAGTTAGATCTCGTATATTTGTCAGGCTTCCCAGTTTTTGATCTACGAGATAATTCGGGGGCCGGCGTCTTTTTTAGTTTTTTTTTTTCCAAAATTGAATCTTGAAACAAACACCACCGGAAAGACTTCATCAGTTATAAACGCCATGCTGGTCTTTATTTAACACTTGTGTGCGAACATGTTTGGGTTAACCTTATGAGCATTAATTCCTGGAAATTTTCTTTTTTCCAGAGCTGGGTCCCGGCGGGTCTATGCAGAACCTGGAGAACGTATCCCACCAGTCTCTGTCATGGCTACCTTTGCCCCGGTTTTTGCTTTATGCATTACGCCCTCCTGTTCAGGTATCCCTATTTTTGCGCACACCCTTTGTATAAAATGTGTTAAAATGTCTCGTTTGGTGTATGTTACCTTTCCGGCGTTTTTTCTCGTTGCTCCGAGAACGCCGTTTTTGTTTACCGAGTTTTAGTCAGGATGGCTCAAAATAGGTAAGTTACCCCGACGAGTTTGGTCGCTTGAGGGCTCATAAGAAACTGCGTTTTCTGTGGTCGAGCCTGGGATCAGGCTTCCTGTGTTATTCATTGCTTTATGCATTACGCCCTCCTGTAATGAATAGTTTAGTGTGGGTTACCTTTCCGGCGTTTTTCTCGTTGCTCCGAGAACACCGTTTGTGTTTACCGAGTTTTAGTCAGGATGGCTAAAATAGGTAAGTTACCCCGACGAGTTTGGTCGCTTGAGGGCTCATCAGAAACTGCGTTTTCTATGGTCGAGCCTGGGATCAGGCTTCCTGAGTTATTCCCGTCGAGGGGGGCTCCACTCAGTTTTCTAGGTGATCAGGCTGACACCTGTTGGCCTTGGTTTTCTCTGCTTTTCAAAGCCATTGAAACAATGCTGTCTGTTTGTTTGGTCTTTTCCTCCCGGCGACCTTTTTACAAAGAGGTCTGGGGCAGGTATAATTGGTTTGACATTAATAATAATAATACTATTCATAATAATAATAATATTTATTCAGTTAGCAATTTACAGAGTTGGTACCACATAGTATGTTATAAATATGACATGTACCAGCCTTGCATAATTCCAACTAAGGATAGCCCAATAAGGCCGTCAGGCGTATTTCCATTGGGGTCCTTGTATATAAAACCCGGCGGTTGTACCTTCGGGTGGTTATATTAACGGATTTGCGATTCGAGATAATTTGCCAAACAATTGATTGATACAACAGGGTATCACGGCCTTCAAGACGGCGATCTATGAGGGCTTCTGGGAGAAGCCGGATTAGAGATTAAGATAGGCTTAGACTTTTTATGGGATAAAAAGATGCCTGAATCTTACTAGTGTTTCAAGTGTAAAGGGATACGTGAAAGACTTCATCTTTAATAAAGATATGCTTCATCTTTATGAGGATGAAGAAGTTATGCTTAATTCTTTTGGACAGGTAAAAGATATGCTGAAATCTTTACTAAGCCATTGTCACAATGCCGTTTGTTTGTTTAGTCTTTCCCTCCCGGCGAACTTTTTACAAAGAGGTCTGGAGCAGGTACAATTGGTTTGACATTGCATATAAAACCCGGCGGTTGTACCTTTGGGTGGTTATATTAACTGATTTGCAATTCGCGATAATTTGCCAAACAATTGATTGATACAATAGGGTATCACGGCCTTCAAGACGGCGATCTATGAGGGCTTCTGGGAGAAGCCAGATTAGAGATTAAGATAGGCTTAGACTTTTTATGGGATAAAAAGATGCCGGAATCTTACTAGTGTTTCAAGTGTAAAGGGATACTTGCAAGACTTCATCTTTAATGAAGATATGCTTCATCTTTATGAGGATTCAGACGATATGCTTAAATCTTCTGGACAGGTAAAGATATGCTGAAATCTTTAATATGATACTAAAGGACAACGAAAAGTAGTGGTGGAGTGCTACGGTTCGTTGACCGGCGGTTTTGAGGCACATATTTTGTACCATTTTTTGGGTGTAACCCTATGAGCATTAATCCCCGGAAATTTCTCTTTCCAGGGCGGAGTACCGGTGTTGCACCAGGTGACCAGGTAGTTCCTGGGGGCGGGGTAGTTTTCCCCCAGTCTCTGTCGTGTCGGCACTTGAACCTCTCATTGCTGTATGTTCAACGCCGTTAAGCTCAGGTAGCCCTATCTTATTTTTATTTGTTAATGAAATAATTTAATAGCTGAATCATAATAAACATATATATTTTCTATGATTATAT
The DNA here is from genome assembly GCA_032716605.1 of Paralithodes platypus. Taxonomy (NCBI): domain Eukaryota; kingdom Metazoa; phylum Arthropoda; class Malacostraca; order Decapoda; family Lithodidae; genus Paralithodes; species Paralithodes platypus. The sequence continues at coordinate 51,653,968 of CM064480.1, read as the reverse complement.
TATGATAATATTGTGTTTATTTATAGTGATTTATTTTAATACAATTAAATATAAATTAAATTAATTAGTATACGTTATGATTTTGCTCACCAGCTCTGCTTTCAATGTGTTAATGAGCTATGGGAGCTTTTAATTATCATAAACCTTTACGGTACTCGGACGAGGGCTCCCATTCAGGGAGTATACCGAGCTCGCAAGCGAGGGACAGCCACAGCCGAGGTGTATGGCGATACTCACAGTCGTACCTCACCCGCCGGACGTTAACGCCGGCGGGCGGACCTGACGCTCTGATGACGGACGAGAACAGGTTGAGTTCCATTTATCTATTTTCCGCCGCCAGACGCGTCTCTAATGTGCCACGTAGTCAACAAACTACAGGATTAGCGAGGCGTAGTCTCGCTAATCGCGCCCCTGTGGCCGGCGCAGTGTGGTACCAGCATTTGAACACGTGGTGCCCGCACCCAGTGTCACTCCTGGTCGGGTTGTTCCACTTAGAACACAATTGGCAACCTAGATACCTCGCGGACTTGTTCATTTTGGACATTCAGCAGGCCAAGTGGCTAGCACCATATGGTAGCGACGTGACCAAGATATTCGCGAATCAATATACCCAGTCTACAAAGCGACAGTTTCAATCGCATTGGCAAGCTTTTACGTCTCGGATTCTTAGAAACAACAAACTGTGCCCTCGGTGGCGTTGGTTGTTTATTGTTTAATTTATCTGTTCATGCAGAAACATTTATCTGAAAGTGATTTATGTGGGCAGGTTTTAAACTCCGCCCACCTCCCCGTCGGCTCAGGCCTACATGGTCTCTGGACGAAGCATCGTCGTTATTCTCGTTCCCGTATGTACCAAAGACTGCAGATTTTACAAAAGGGCAGTATTCCTTATGGCTTTGGCTACCGGGAACAGAGTATCTGAGCTGGCGGCGATGAGCAACGCACCTAATTGCCTCAGGTTTGATAGGCTTCATGCGTGTATTCACATTGCACCTTCCCTAGGATTCATAGCCGAGATTGAGCACAGTGAACACGTGTTTTCAGAGTTCACGGTGCCGGCGTTAAACAGGGGAAAGGTGCACCATCTTTTTTGCCCAGTGCAAGCTCTAACCAAATATTTAAGAGTGGCACCTCTAAATCACCAGGGTGCTTTATGGGTCGCAAGTCCGGTTGAACGCTTGATGGAGCGTACACTGGCTTCTCTCTTGGTCGAGGACTTTAAAGAGAAGAATCCCGGCGTTGTGGGTAAGACCCACGATTTACGCAAGGGGACAGCCCCTTTACGTTTCCTTAATAATCTTTCGGTGGAAGTTATTACGTCCACACAGTTGTGGGCCTCTAATCAGGAGTTTTTTGCCTCGATACCTTTCAGTAGCTCTGGACAAACCTTCCTTGCCATGTATAGCTTTACGGCAGAGGGTCTAGGTGGCCCTTTTAGTCACGTTTTGTTTAATTTCAAGAAAAAGGGGGGAGGGTGCAGTCAGTGTGACATAGGACACCCTAGACCCCTCCGGAGTATGTGTTCGGAACATACGAGCTGTGATACTGGTTGTAGGCATTGTATTATAAAATTTCTCTGTAGTATTCATTGCAGGAAATTGTGCTAAAGGCCAATAGTAGTGTTACAACAATTCTTGTTGTAAGTAGCCTTGGCTGTGAAGCAATAGATTTTTGAGAAATCTCGGTAGTTGCAACTACGACTTTTACTTTTGAAGTACCTACTTCTGCATAAGTACACGAGTTCAGTACTTCTACGAATGTACAAGAATTCATTTATGTTTGGTTATATTTTTAGGAATATATCCACTAGTTAATGGGGTTTATATGTGCACATGTAAACTTATAAGTTTTTTAGTTTTCACCACTTACTTTAAGTGGGGTGCCTTCTTAACTAGCAGATCTGTGCACAGAGTCTCAGAGTTAACCCTTTTTCAAGCAGGCTTCTTTGAAGCACGCTCCTGCTTGTACCCCTTTTTGAAGATTTAGGCTGTATAAAGTTTATGCACCCGAATATCTCTTTTTTACAAAAGTAAGAATACTATGTGGTTGTTTGATTATCTGCTTTTCTAGAGTTATGATATGATTACGAATGTCCCCCTCCAGTCTTAGAAATCAGGCATGTTCGTCAATGATGGAGGGGCCACTAATAAATTATAGGTTTGACTCCTGTAAGGAGATAAAGAAAACCTAATATTTAGTAGTGGCCCCGTAATCATTGACGACTGGGGCCCTCCCGACCATCCCCTTCCCATTCGTTGATGTATTAAGGATTTTGGTTTACTTGATATGTCAGTGAAGGAAGAATGACGCCTGAATCAGCGTCTGGTCAAAGATCCACACAAGTACATCCACGATATGATGGAAAGCTTATTGGATAGTTATTCTTATTTTCTTTTTGTTTTTTATTTTTTACGAAGTTTTTTCGTAGTGAGAACCCAATTCATAATGACTGAAGCCATGAGTGAGGTCGCGTGCGCTCATGATGAAGGCTCCTCAGATTTTAAATGCTCTGCGCGGTAGATTCAAACTACGGCGGATTAGTGTTTGAAGAGGATGCCTTATGTAATAGGCATGTTCGTCAATGATTACGGGGCCACTACTAAATATTAGGTTTTCTTTATCTCCTTACAGGAGTCAAACCTATAGTATGTTCTTCCATCCGAGAAGTAATCTGTTAAAACCCCATGTCATAATTGATAAGAAACTATGATACCCACGGGTACACCAGTGTATATATAACCATTATTCCTGTAAGACCTAGACAGAAATGACTGCAGATGTTAGCCACCATGCAGTAACTCTAATTCTTACCCCAACCAGAGATTGTATACACCACCCTCTTTTACCATTGTCTCGACGCCTTTCCACCACGAAACAATACCGAAGCTACCCCTACGAACTGCCGATTGCTTTGATATATATGTCATAGAAAACGCAGTTCCCAGGAACAACTAGAATCAGCAAGAAATAGTGTCAGAGTAACAGTGTCCATAACAATCGTATTGACGAGTAATAATACACCATGTTTTCTCTACTTTGATCCACAGTCAAGCACACACCTACAGTTAACCTCCTCTTCCCCACAGCCCACAGTCCACATGATTCTATCATTTCCAAACTCATATTCCACCACTTATTGCTCATCCCCCGGTAACGTTTGGCTAACGTACCTTCCCTGTCATTAACCCCAAGCTACGATACCAACTGTAGCCTAATGCCACCCCTACGCCCAGAGACCTTAGGGTCAAACTTCCACGTAACCCCTCTTAACCCTCTCCCTCTCGTTAACCCCCACGCTCCTCAACTCCCTTCCGACCTAGCCTCTCCAGCATACCCCCTGAATATCCTTAACTTTTCCGTTACTAACCTTCTCAAACCTTTTGTATATATACTCCTATCCAGCCTACCTCCCCCCAGTAGGAAGGAACACCATTAGAACTTTACTAACCCTTTGCATGCCATCTATTCCCTCACAACCCATTCACAACCCTGTACCAAATGATCGTCCGTGCGAGGCTAGCCGCCTCACCAGTGACTAACTTCTATTGCCATACTTCCAGATCAATGTGGCAGAGTTAGCAATCCAGTCTCCACCACATCCAACCACCCATACAATTAACAACCTAACCAAGTAAACCAGCTGATCAAGGCACCTTCGGTTTTGGTATTACGAACACCCACATCTGTCTCATAAACAGAGGGTTATTACAAACCCTTGTGATATGGCAAGCCCCCAGCCACAGCCGCCCCGACGACCATCACAGAGAAGGGACGCGCACCTACTCCTTTCAAGCACCCGAGGAGGGAGACCCCTACCCCTGCGGAGGTATACCTGACCCCTGTTTTGACTTCCGGGTCATTGCCAGGTAGCACAGGAATTCTTCCTATCAATGAACTAACCATGTATGACTAACACCCTTACTAACCTCTATTAACCCACAATAAACCATTAACCTTCCTTGCATACTCCGATAACCAAATTAGCACCTCAGCTATACCCTAGAATGAAGACTGAGCAATTTAAGAGAGACGCTCCTAGCACAGCTGTCCCAAACCTCCTCGCAAAGTAGATCCGGTCTTTCTCTCCTAAATACTTCCAGTATAGCCAAAATAGTACCTCTTACTAAGGCTCAGTTATATTACAGTATGAAGGCTCCATACAGCCATGTGCCACAACAGTAATCACCCCTTGACCTAGTTCCCGTATCAATTGAGAGCTCAAATAAGTCCATCAAAACTCGAGATCCCTATGGCCGACAGGGTCCAAAACCACACCTATAAATCAAGCTCCAGCCTCCAGTAAAATCAGTTGAAAGATAGACACCAACCAGTGGCTGGTCCCTTAAGTTGACCTCTAGCTCTGCCCTTGTTTTGTTCCTGAGAATTGAGTTCCAGAGCCGGCAGACTCCGTGGCAGATTGAGATAGAAGAATCTGTCCACGTAAAAGAAATCTACGTGCACCTTATAACCTTCACATAAACCAGTGGGGATATAAGAGTGTAGCCAGCAACAATCGCCAAGAGATCCGTCTTGAGAACTTCTACATATGGACCATCTGGACGGCCGCGGAACCAGTCGCTAGCCCCCAACCTCACGGACGCAAGATAACCAGGACCAGACCAATCAAATACGACCCAAGATTCACTCTATCAGCACTACAGTGTTACAGTGCTATTTAGAGACTCACTTATTAATATTTCTATGAAGTGGCTATATCTTTGCCCCAGTATAATTCATATATAACCATTCCATTAGGAAGTGCTAAGCGTATCAGTGTTTATTAATTAACAGGCGATATTAACTCTCGTAATTACCCATATATCCAGATATTATTACATAGAAGTGAAACCTAGTGATATCTGAATGTTTGCGTTTTATGTATTTCTGGTACAAGAATATAAAACTTAGATCAGTACCCCCCTGAGGTTACTAGAATTCCCGTACTCTAAAATATGCGTGTCTAATCTAGTCTGTGAACTACTACTTGTGCATCAGAGCTACCAGTGATAAATCTAATAGTGAATATGAATCTATAAGTAACATTTATGGTCTCCAGTATATCAACTTGTGAATAGAGCCAGTGATCAGAAGATTAATACCTGAACGTTGGAAGTGGGAGACTAGGCTCCATCCAGATCCACTTAATGCTAGTTGTTCAATTCTATCATTTGTCTTGTACGAGTATTCATACCTTCTTATGCTTCATATTAATCATCATCAAGGAAACTATAGAAGTGTGTTCATCAATAAAAGTGATCGTGTGTCTTGTTACCGTGTGTTTATTTTGTGTTCTCTATTCCTCATACCTTGTTTTGTGCATGCAGCCTTCTATACCCAATCAGTTAGAACTCACATTACCCAAGTTAATCCTGTAGAAAAACAGGGCATAACAGATACAACCCAGACAGAGAGGCAGAGATAGACAAAAAATGGAGGTGGGCCCCCTTAAGTAATTTTCATTGAGCTTGAATGAACTGTGGTTCATTAAACTTAAGAAACTTTCATAAATAAACTGTGGTTCATTAAAATGTGTTCAGCATTTATCTGTAGTTATTCAGTTTCTCAGAAAACTGAATGAAGTATGATTGTCTTTGAACAATCTCAATCAAACAAATTTGACATGCTATACAACGTTTAGGAATCACTAGTTTAATGATGGTGTTTAGTGTAGGATGAGGGAGAATATACAATTGATCAATGTATCTCCAGGTAGTCATGTTGTTCTGTACATAAACCTTACATTATCAATCTGCATTGCCACAACCACCCATCTCTGCATCACAGAAAGTGATGAAAAATAAATTTTAGCATTGTTGATAAAGAAAGTCTGTGGAAAGTATTAAGAATATACGGAGTAGAGCTGGCAAGTTGCTAAAAGTGGTGAAGAGCATGTATGAGGGTGAAAAGGCAGCAGTGCATGTAGAGAATGAAATGACGATTTCTTTGATCTGAATGTTGGGTGTGTGATGTCCCCATGGTTGTTCAATATATATATGGATGGAGTCATGAAAGAAATACAAGGAAGAGCAGTGGATGTTGGCATACCGCTGATAAGGGAAGGAAATTAGTGGAAGTTGCCAATACTGTTCCTTGCTGATGATGCAGTTCTGATGAATGACAATAAGTGGGAGTTACAGGGTAAGGTAAATATGTTTGGAACAGTGTGTGAAAAACGGAACCTGAAGGTATATGCGGGGGAGAGTAAGGTTATGGTCTTTGAAAGGGGTGCAGTCACTGAGTGTGAGGTGAGGTTTAACGGTCAGGTTATGGAGAATGTCAGCTCATTTATACATACATACATACAATTTTTAAGACTGAGTGCTCCACACATACGTGCAGTTTCAGTCTCTTGTCCTAATGTATTTGGTAATTAAGTGTGTTGAGTAAAGATGGGGGATGAAGTGTGGGAGAGGGTGGAACAGGGGAAGAGGGTTGTAGGAATGCTGAAAGCAGTAACAAGGAATAGGGTGATCTGCATGGGAGTAAAGAAGTCCTTGCATGAAAGTGTGGGAATACCGGAGTGAAGCATGGACGTTGTTGGAGAGACACAAATCAAGAGTGAGAGGGGTGGAAATGAGTTACTTGAGAAGTGCGTGTGGAGTTACATGGAGCCTGATGATGATGGAGGGATAGACAGACAAATGAGGAAGTATGAGAGCAGTGTGGTGTGGATGTGCTGAAAAGTGTGAAAAGGAACACCTTGAGATGGTTGGGCCATGTGAAACGTATGAGAAGCGAGAGAATGAGTAAGAGAGTGTACAAGAGTGAGGTGGAAGGACAGAGAGGGAGAGGCAGACCGAGACTGAGGTGGAGGGATGGAGTTGAGAGGTATATGCATGATAGCAGTGTTGGATGGAAAGAGGGGCGTCGGCTGACGGGGGATGGAGGTGCATGAGGGCGATTCATTGTGGCTACCCCTTTGGGGATCGTGGCGTCTGGCAATAGATAGATATATATATTGTCATACCTCACAGATAAAGATAATTAATTTAGTTAGTCCCTCTTTAACTCCTGACACCTAGGGTGACATCTTCTGAAGTGTAAATGTTCTCACTATATTTGGCCCCTAATAAAGGCCACAAATCCGCATTTTAAGATACCACCATAATATGCAGAGCATAAGAATAGCTAGCATTACCACCAAACTTTCGGTGAGACTTTTTCTGTTGCACTAGACATATCGAAGGCCTTCGATAGAGTCTGGCACAAATCTTTAATTTCCAAACTGCCCTCCTTCAGTTTCTGTCCCTCCATCTGTGCCTTTGTCTCTAATTTCCTTTCCGGCCGTTCCATAGCTGTGGTTGTGGACGGCCATCGCTCATTTCCTCATCCTATCAACTCCGGTGTTCCTCAGAGTTCTGTCCTATCTCATATTCTCTTTCTAATTTTCATAAATGATCTTCTCAACTGTACATCCAGTCCCATCCATTCATATGCAGATGACTCTACTTTACACCACTCAATTAGTTTTCCAGAACGCCCCAGCCAGCAGTCTCTGAAAAGTAAATGTATTGAAGCCATAAAATGCTTATCTTCTGATCTAGCTACTATTTCCAATTGGGGTAGAGAAAACCTTGTTGCATTTAATGCTTCCAAAACTCAATGTATCCATCTTACTACCTGTCAGGAACCTCCAGAGGACTATCCCTTATTCTTCAACAATACAAAAATCAACCCTTCATCTTCCCTCAATGTTCTCGGCGTCTCTTTTTCTTCTGCTCTCACTTGGAAAGACCATATTACCAGTTTTGCTAAGGCAGCCTCCCAGAAGCTGGGTGTGCTCAACCGCCTCAAGGGGTTCTTTACCCCTGCGCAGCTTCTTGCTCTGTACAGGGGCACAGTGCGTCCTTGTATTGAGCATTGTTCACATGTGTGGGAAGGATCCTCTCACACCGCACTCCTAGATAAAGTAGAAAGGAAAGCCTTTTGTATCAACTCCCATCCACTCACCAGCTCTCTGCAATCTCTCTCTCTTCGCCGCTATGTTGCATCTCTCTCACTATCCTATCGCTACTACAATAACCAGTGTTCCTCGGAGCTTTCCCAGTGTATATCACCTCCTCTACGTAGGGTACGTAGTACCCACCTTGCAACACAATCCCACCCCTACTCTGTGCAACTCTCCAACCCAAGAGTGAAACGCTATTCTCAGACTTTCTTCTATTCAACTGCTGAGCTCTGGAACTCTCTCCCAGAATCAGTCTTTCCCTCTTCCTATGACTTAAATTGCTTTAAACTCTGTGTGTCCAGGCATTTTAGCTCAAACGTCCCTTGATTTCGGCCCTGTCACTCTTTGAAATCTGGGGGATGCACTCGCTGCAGGCAGTTATGCCTTTTGTCTCCCTCATTTACATAGAAAAAAAAAATCCATGACACAAGGACATAAGTACATCAGCACCACAGCTCCAGCGCGCCCCTCTCGCCCGGAGCAGCCTCCAACACGACGACCTCACCCTCGAGACGCCTACCACTGGATCTCAGGAAGAAGCTAGCACCGAACGAGCCATTCTTGCCCTCACAAACACCAACGCGGAAGTAGGAGACACAACCACAGCCGACCAGAAGCAGGTATAAGAAAAACATTCGGAATTACCCTCCGCCTTTTGGTCAGTTAGGTAGGTCCAATGCTACCACAACCCCTTATTGAGGCTCGATGCTCACAAAGCTAGGCTCGATGATGGCAAAACCCCAGTAAGGCTTGATGCTTACAAAGCTAGGATCGAAGCTATCAAAACACCAGTGAGGCCCGATACTCACAAAGATAGGCTCAATGCTACCAAACCCCCAGTGAGGCTCAAGGCTCACCCACAAGTTGCTGAAATTAAATGAAGCGGTTCGAGACCTTCCAAGAAGAAGACGTCCCGTAGGCTCTACAAAACTTAAAGGAAGCGGTTTGAGAACTTCCAAGAAAAAAACGTCCTCAGACTCTACAAAATTTAAAGGAAGCGGTTCGAGAACTTCCAAGAAAAAAACGTCCTCAGACTCTACATCAACTAAAGGAAACGGTTCAAGACCTTCTAAAGTGCCAAAAAAAAAAAAAAAATCCCAATAGTGACACCTTAGTGAAGTTCCCCCTTAAAACTTAAATCAATGAGAATCATTGAATCCTTCCTCTACTTCCGGAAAATCACTTTAAAAGAAATAACGTAACTCCGTCTTGTATATTAAGAGTCCCTACTTGTGTAGGCCTACCTGTTTAATTCCACTAGGAAAACACAGCACACGATTCTATCCTTGCTATCCCCTATTAAATAATTGTTTTAGTTATTATTGGACACTTTGGAATCAACATAATTGAAGGTATGTAATAGTAGAACATTAATAGCTACACCACAACACCATAAGTTACACCATTCCTCTAAAGTGCTTTAGATTTCTAGATAAGTTACCCATCCTACACGGTCGAGAACGTAACTCGGGTGTCGAAGAAAACAAGCTAACCTCCTTCTTTCGATTCAGGCACGTGGGCAGATTTAAGTGATTTGTGTAAATATTCAGACCCCATTAATTAAGTTCCTATTTACTTGCGAAACCATTTCCATGATATATGTGAAATGCTGGGTGAGAAGGGAATTTAAGCCTCCCGAAAATGTTTGGGCCTGGCTCAGTTTTGAACCCGGGTCAGTAGGCATGCCATACTCCCGCTCTACTACTGTACTACGTCCGGATGTACAATAGGAAAGCAACCTTATTTCTCCTTGAAGAACCACATGAAAGTCTCGTGGTGATACACGTGGTGAGTTTCTTAGAGTTTCCACCAACGACTATTTTACGCTTTCCCAGGCGTCAACTCGGCGCTAGTTCTGTGGTTTGGGGATTTTTCGGGTACAGGGCAACACAATATGATTTTGTAACTTTGTCATAATACTATTATTTTACTTAGTACAAATATTAGTCAAAATCTAAGAACTCACATAACTATTTATTTCTATACTTGTTCAATGATTCAATGTATAAAAATTAGTCAGAGTATAAGAACTCATATAACTATACATTTTTATACTTGCTTAAGAGTTAAGATTTATGTATTCATACTAATACTAATTTATATTTGTGTATGCAACATATCAAGTTTAAAAGATCCCTATTGTGTATTCATAAAACGTTGTCTTGTACTTATTTGTATAACTTACCTTGTATTTGCACTGTGCATATATATTAAACTACTGATATTCCCCCGTTTGATGAATCCACATTTGTTTTGTCTAGCATAACACTGGTGGTTAGCGCTGGTTCTAAACACAGAGAAACACAGAGTTGATATACTTATACAGACAAAGGAAAGCGAGCAAGAACAGTCAAGATGGCGCAATGTTCACTCATCCCAATTCCCAAATATGATCCAGAACTATATGACATGACATGACTACATATATGGATATGATCAAGCCAGACCTGGATCTGGTTTATCAGGACAATAATCAAACAATCGCAATCATGCTCACTTATTTAGGTAAAGCAGAGAGTCTTTAGTTACAGGGAGAGTTCAACGTGGCCAAATGTGGGCCGAATTTAGACAAATAGTCATAGAATCCGTGCAACCCTCTCTCGGTACAGAAGTGCCTATGACTTAATTGCACACTATCAAGTATGATGGTGACTTTGGTGCTACCTTGCATTGTTGTAGAAAAACATTGCATCCACCTTTCGTCAAGCAACCCAAGAGGAAGTAACAACCATTTGTTTAACCTCTTAAGTGCGCATGGGGGTAATTAGACACCTCTGCCTGTGCGCATGTATTTGAGCTGTTTCCATCACTAAAATATTCATTTTACCATAAATAGCATTAATACTTATCCATATGCACCTATTATAGGTTGATTATAAAGGTATTAACCTGTTACAACAATAAAACGAGTGAAAACAGCGTTTGGATGGTCAAAATTGGCGATACAGGCCGCGAGTTACATAATGTATGGGTGAGGCAAGCTCCTTTCCCGCCAATTTCCCCCAAGGCCACTGAGACACTGTCGATCGATACTCTCTCTCTCTCTCTTGCACTCGCTTGCTAACAGTGATGACAATGCCCTGCTTGCAACTCGCTAATGTTAGCACGAAAATATACCTCAGAATAAGGGAATAACAGGGAAAATAGGTGATAACTGAAGGAGGGGAGGAAAGTGGGGAAGGAGGGGAGGTAGAGGACTGATATTTTGCATGGCCCAAGGGCCAAAAAAAAAAAACAAAAAAAAAAACATGTTTTTCGATGTTTACATTTTTTTTTTTTTTTTTCTGACTCTTAACCCGTCCAGCCCCGGCTAGTTTTGTAATGTTTGTTCACCAGAACCCGGCCGGTTTTCAAAAAATGGTTTTATTCCAGAAACAATAGCGAATGGGTTAGGAATGAAGGAAAAACCACAAAAAACTGCTCAAAAAGCTTAAAGAATGGTCCTACAGAGCCCCCGAAAACGTATTTTACAAGAGTAAAAAATTGAAGGCAATTACCCCAAAAAACCAGGTTATTGCGTGCTCACGAGCACGCACGTGGACTTTGAGAGTTTTCAACCATCGTGCCGATGGTTGAAAACTCTCAAAGTCCACGTGCGTTGGATACGTACACAGTTCCCATACAAATCTGAGCCCTCTTGAGTGGCTACACCTGAGGTTACGGTCGGCGCAATTAGGGTGACGCGCCAGGCGCGTCTCTGGGGCTGTGCGTTACATACATCGCCGACGCGTCAGGCGCGTCGCTGGGGCTGTACGGGTTAAGAGTCTTCCCGCAGTCCGCCGGGGGAACTCTTAAGAGTCTTCCGGCAGTTCCCGGGTTAATGAGAGGCTCCGGATTCTCCCGGACAACATCAGACAACAAATCTCCATCCATGACACGGAAGGGATTAACTCTTTCCCTGCGGGGATTTTAGCCCCAATTGACCTTCATTCCCTGCATATGTTCATGCATAAACAATAGCCAGAATGTAATACAATGATGTATCCGTGAAAGTAGGGTAATAGAGCTTTCCAATGATACCTGAATAATCTCTGTAAAACGTCTGGTTGTCTTGCAATAATCATGCAAATGTCAGCCAAAATCGCTAAAAATTATCGGTTTTGAGCTGTTTTCGCTATGTGTACCGCTGCATTGATGTGGCAGACAGCTCTGAGTTACGTCAGTGCGGGCCCAGCCTTGGTGGGCTATGGACAAAGGGTTCCTGCGCTGCCTGCACTCGCATGCCTCACTCCCAGGACATATAATAAGCAGATTTTGGTGCCCGTCAAGTGACGGGCACCACAACGAAGGAGTTAATAGAGACCTGACCACCATCAGACAGTTGTTGGTTAAGTCCACTGCAAAGAGTCACTCCATAAACGCTGTTAGAAGAATCCCCACACGACCTCAAATGGAACAGGACAAAGCTCACCATAAATGAACACCTCATAATTAATGGCCAAGGCAAGAAGAACAAACTCCCAGGATTTACCCCAGACAAGGTTCTCAAACAAAAGTCAAGCATCGTCTTATTCAATCCCTGGGAATGTGTAACAGTCCATGAGATGAGGGATCAACAGAAGCAGATACAACCAACACCAAAAATCACCCCTTATCAGGTACCTACCTACAAAGGCACCCCGCGTTGCAGCCACAGAAGCTGAAGGTTCAGAAGAGAACATCATAGAAGAACCTTAGAAAACTGAAGCGACAGAAGAGCTAGAGCAACTGTCACTTCTGGAAGAAGAAAGTTCAGAGGATTTTTTAAGAGTCCCTCTTTGACCGTTATGATGGTCAGCAACACCCACAGATCTCAGGTCTATCTATCTACCTCAATCTATTGATCTATCTACCCATCTATATCCATCTAACCATCCATATCTCTCCCTCCACCCAATACATACAACAGTACAACAAAGACTTGCCACAACACAGTCCCATCATGTCACCACAGTGGTCCCCCTGAAGCAAGAAATCACCGTAACTTCTACACACATACATACATACACATATTTATACACTCACATACATATACATATCTTACAGAGAGAGCGAGACAGACAGACACAGACATGATAGATAGGGGGTGAAGTTACTCATAAATAAGTCTCCAGTTCCATGCAAGCATAGAACCACCCCATATATCCCAAGGCAGCAATTCAGGGCAAGAGCAGCCATACCAGAGGTTGGATTTGGCACACTGATCGATATCCCAGCTACCATGAGCCTGAAATAGACCAAAGAGGATGAATGGTGACCCAGACTTACGTCATCCCCCTTTTAGTCGCCTCTTACGACATGCAGTAGACACGTGGGGCATATTCTTATTTTTCCTCTACCACATAGGTAGAGGCCACCCGAACTATACGAAAATTAAAATCCTGGGGCAGAAAGTTCGACTCCTGGTAGATACAGGCACTTGAAGGTCCTGTGTGTACACAACATTTTACCAGAGATACCAAGACAAGTTCAGACTGTTAAAATCCTCACCAATAAATCAAATAGGGGCGGGAAATGAAGCCCTCATCTTAAAAGGAGAGACATGCCCTGTTCTATTCACCACCTCTGAACCATTTGCCACCTCTGAACACTCCTTCATAGTCTTTGACACCAAATGCAGGAACGATGATGAATATCTAGGATTAGACCTAGAAAAAATGGGCGCCCATATTGACTGTGGAGGCCGCCAATTGAAGTTCGAAGTAAAAAGAAAGTAAATAAACCAACAAACCAGCCCATATTGACTGAGCAGACCGCCAATTCTCCCTACCAGAAATTCTTGGAGTTGCCGCGCCAGACACGTTGTTTTGTACAGTAAGCAACCTGGGCCCTTTAAATGGCGATATCCCGCAGTTCTTCACCCTCCCTCTCCATCAATCATTCTTAATTATAAGCTATAATTATGTCTTACTTTCTATAGCCGACACATTACCCCCACAACTACCATAATATATAAACACTTATTGTAGCCATCTAGTATATAGTAAAAACATGCAGAATCGTAAGAAATTGTGATAAACTTTGCATACCCTAGGTGTTGAGTATTGTTTATGTCGACAGACGTAGCTCTGGCGCTACTTCAGAAGCGTCCACCAGAGGTCTCCGAAGAATTCCTGGTAGGGAGAAGTGAGGTTCGGAGTAAAAAGAAAATATATATACAGTACCACCAAACCAGTGAAGAAAATTACGAGATAACGACTGAGGCAGCTCCAAGAAACATCCATGTCATCGCATAAGCAGACACCCATAGTACCCTAACTATCCCTGCTCACCATTAAATTTGGGTACCTCTGGCCACCACTCATTTCCAGGACATGATAATATTTTTGCCAGCTGTAGAACAACCATACACAGCCAAATGAGTTGCATACAAAGCCATCATGTATGCTCACTCGAAGGCAATAAGAATTGCAAATGTGTTAGAAAAAAAAATACCATTACCGAAAGGATTAGTGATAGGGGACCTCAAAACCTTGATGATCTCCAGACATCTGCATCCAATGCTGCAACGACGTCAACGACGCCCATCCTTCCAACTGTACCGGACCATCTAATGCCAGCACAAAACGAGGGCTTTTTCAGGTATTATTAGAGTACTGTACCAAGACATCTTTTCTCAATGTCCCGGAGTCATTGGGTAAACTCATGTCTTAGAACACTCCCTATTTACCACGGGACCACCAATCCAACGACCATCACGCAAGAAGAACCCCATTCAAAGGTTAGAGGAAGATAAACAAGTAGAAGATATGCTAAATGCTGGATTCATAACACCTTCAACCAGCCCTTGGTCATCTCCAGTAGTCTTAGTAAATAGTAAATAATTAGATGGCTCCACCCGGTTCTGCGTCGACTACCGAATTCCCAATGACATAACCATAAAGGACGCAACATCTCTGCCAAGAACTGATGACTCCCTCAACTCTCTATTCTGTGGTGATGGGCTGGTCTATCAGAGTGAGAACTGAGCGATCTCTGCCATACCCATAGCTTACTCTGACTGTTCCTTTTACTGTACTTATATATTTTCTAGATCTCAAGTGACGGCGTCTCTTCCGTGGATTGACCTCCCAATCTGCCAACCCAGAGGTTGGTAGATTGGAAGCCAAAGCGTCACATTTTCCCTTTGCCCCTCAACTTTCTCTTCATAATTGCTGAGGGGCACAGGGCCCTGGGTGGGGCTTTGGTTTCCCGGGTGTTTCCGCACCCTCCTCAGCTCCCCGCCATGGAGTAGCTTCGGTCACCCAGGCTTTATTGTGGTAGGCAGGGAGGGTTCTGTTGGGGCGCTCGGTTATGGCCTTGGCCTTGCTTGGGGCCTTGGGGCTGTTCGGCCAGGCAGCCTGAGGAAAAACAACAACAACAAACTCTCTATTCGGCTGCAAATAATTCTCCACTCAACTTTGAGTCGAATATTGGCAAGTCCCCCTTCTACCGGAGCATCAACAGATAACAGCATTTTCGACGAGTGGAGGGAGACTCTACGAATTTAATAGCACTCGGCCTGTGCAACGTACCCGCCACTTTTCCAGATTAATGGAATCAGTCCTAAACGGGTTAACGTGGGTAACATGCCTCGCCTACTTGGATGATGTAATTGTGTTCAGTCGTTGTTGGCCGGAGCACTTGCAGCGACTTAAAGTAGTATTCCAGAAAATCCAGGAAGCAGGCATCAAACTCAAACCCACCAAGTGCACCATTAAGTGAGACTCTGTTGACTATCTTGGGCACACCATCTCCGCTCAAGGTATTGCAACCCGTCCCAAAAAAACGGCAAGCCATAGCCGACATTCCACCCCCTACAACCATCAAAGGAGTAAGATCTTTCCTAGGGTTAGCCTCATATTATAGACAGTTTGTCAAAGGGTTTGCCAACATCTCCAAACCTCTCCACGAACTGACAAAAGAGAAGCCTTTCAATGGATTGACGACAGACGTTGCGCAACGCCTTCAACCTCCTGAAGTAGTACCTGATAGATGCTCTCACCGTAGCATTTCTGGATTATACACAGCTATTCCGATTGCATACTAATGTATTCCTAGTTGGGACAGGCGCCATCCTGAGCCAAACCCAGGATGGTAAAGAACACGTAATAGCTTATGCAAGCCAGATACTCACTA
Organism: Paralithodes platypus; assembly: GCA_032716605.1. NCBI lineage: Eukaryota > Metazoa > Arthropoda > Malacostraca > Decapoda > Lithodidae > Paralithodes > Paralithodes platypus. The sequence goes on along the minus strand of CM064480.1, from coordinate 51,637,923 downwards.
CATCAGAAGTCAACTATGCAGTAACAAAGAGAGAATGCTTAGGCTTGATCAGGGCTTATTTGCTCGGCACCCACATCAGCATAATAACTGATCATCAATCATTATAGTGGTTAAGAAAGTCGGAAACTAACGCCTAAATCCTTTCATGCACGTGTGGCGCGATCGCGTCCTAAAGGGATACTTTAAACCCTTGTGACCATCAGGGGTGCTTAGAAACCGGGGCACTGGGGCCACTGGATCCTACCCCCTTGTAATCTCTTGGTGGAAGGTGCTGGGAATGATCCCTGGGGTAGACTGGAGCCGGAGTTCTGGGGGGGGTGATGCCCATTTGCTAGCCTAATCACCAATTATGAATCACTCTAAAGAGAAACAACGTAAGTCCGATGTTCCAAAACCGTACAGGATACGGACAAATGCCCCCCCACAGTCTCAAACTTGCTAGTGTGAATGTTGGTATTTTGAATCTGCATGCAAATGAAGTGGCTGAGATGTGTGAGAGGAGGCGAGTGGACGTCTGCTGTGCCCAGGAAACACTCTGGAAAGGGTATGGGGCACAGTGGATTGTTGGAAGAAAGAAAAGATAGCGGCTCGCTTGGTGTAGTGACTAGCGTCTCGGACTTCCACCCAGAAGGCCCGGGTTCGCGCCCACGCTCGGCGCATTAAAGATTTTTCACAAGCACCGAGTCGTTACCATCCCTCATGAGCAAAGGGATGGGGTAGTAGTACAGGACCCCAATGGAAATACGCCTAATCGGCCTTATTGAGCTATCCTTAGCTAGCTTAGCATGCACTAGCTTTAAGAACTATTATTATTATTATTATTATCTACTGGAAGGGGGCGGAGACTGATAAAGCGAAAGGAGGAGTGGGTGTTCTGGTGGCTGAAGAGCGGGTGGAAAGTGTGTTTCAGATTACGAGAGTTGGTGAAAGGCTGATTGTTTTGAAATTGAAAGCTGGTGAAAGAAATATGAATGTGATATCTGCATATGCCCCACAGGCTGGCCTACATGAGAGATAAAAGAGGACTTCTGGAATGACACCGTCAGTGTCATTTCAGGCCTCTCGGAGAATGAAATAATAATCCTGGGAGGGGACCTGAATGGTCACGAGGGAGCATCTGCAGCCAGATGGATACGAGGGAGTACATGGAGGAAATGGTTACGGAAGGAGAAATCTGGAAGGCGAATATATACTGGAGTCCTGCGTTGCACTCAACACAGTTGTGTGTAAAACGAAGTTCAAGAAAAGACAGAGCCATCTGGTCACATATAACTCTGGGGTCTCCAGTAGCCAGATAGATTATTTCTTGGTTAACAGGAAAGACTGGAAACTGATTCGGGATGTAAAGGTCATCCCGAGCGAAGAATGTATCCCCCAACATAAGCTACTTGTGTGCGACATAAGGTTATACAGAGATCCTGAGCGCAAGAAGGTATACATGCCCAAAAAGGAGAGTGTGGCTGCTGAAGAACAAGGAAGTTAGGGATGGGTTTCATAGTGAACTGGAGGAAATTAATAGAAATAAGGAAGCTAGGCCTAGCGATGTAACTAGTCAATGGAATATCCTTAAGCATAGCCTTCTTGCTGCCACTGACAAAGTCTGTGGGAAAACAAAGGGTCACCCCAGGAATAAGACCTCCTGGTGGTGGAACGATGAGGCAGAACATGCTGTGAAAGAGAAAAGGAGATGCTTCAAAGCATGGAAGAAGGGAGGCAGCAAGGAGGAATACCAGGCAGCTAAACGAACTTCCAGAAGAGTTATTTACAATGCTAAAAAAAGGCATTAAGTACCTGGTCCTCGAACAAGTGTGTAACACGGACAATCCCAATGGGATCTTCAATCTAGCTAGGCGAGTTAAAAATGACAGTAGAGATATTTTAGGAGCACATTGTGTTAGAAACGATAATGGGACGATTGTGTATGCAGAAGATGAAATCAGAGAAGCATGAAAGGCACACTATGAACGATTGCTAAGTTTAGAGTTTGAATGGGATAAGGAACAGCTTAGTTTCGAATAAACAATATCTGGACCCCCTCCTTTGATAGCACCAGCTGTAGTGAGCGACACAATCAATAAAATGTAGGACGGTAAAACTCCAAGGTGCTCTGACATTGTCGCTGAGATGATAAAAGCCTCAGGGGAGACTGGTGTCAGCTTAGTCACTGAGATGATAAACACCATTATTAAAGAGGAAAAAATCCCCGAGGATTGGCACTTAATAAATATACAAAGGAAAAGGGATGCGCTAGATAGAGGTATTTATAGGGGCCTGAAAATGCTTGACCAAATCATGAAGGTCTGTGAGGGAGTCTTCGAGGGTTTGATCGGGCAAGCATCTCCATTGATGATATGCAGTTTGGTTTTATGCCAGGACGTGGTACAACCGATGCAATCTTCATATTCAGGCAGATACAGGAAATATACTTACTAAAGGGCATGGATCTTTACTTTGTGTTTGTAGACCTGGAGAAGGCCTTTGACAGGGTGCCTAGAGATGTTGTGCAGTGGGTTATGAGGAAACTTGGAGTGGAAGAGTGGCTGGTGCGTGTGATAATGAAGATGTATGAGGATTCGCAACTGCGGTGAGGGTGAAAGGTGTACTGAGTGAGGCGTTCATAGTCCGTGTTGGAGTTCATCAGGGTTCAGTGTTAAGCCCCCTCTTTCTTATGGTCTTGGAGGCACTGTCTAGAGAATTTATATCCAGACTCCCGTGGGAATTGTTTTATGCAGACGATTTAGTCCTAATAGCAGACAATGTGCAAGATGCTGAGGCCAAATTCAGAAGATGGAGAGAGGGCATGGCGAGCAAGGGTTTAAGAGTCAATATTAACAAACCCAAGGTTATGCATTGTAGATTGAGACAAGGAAACGTGGAAAACATGGTGCATACCCATGTGCAGTGTGTGGAAAGGGTGTGGGCGCTAACTCGATTCGGTGTAGCATCTGCCGATGTTGGGTGCACCATGGGAGTAAGCGCTGTAGTAGAATAAAAGGACCCCTGCCGAAGGATGAGTCAGAAATAGAGAAATTTGAGTGCGTAGTGTGCAAGGGTGAGCAATGATGATCCTGTGGCTGTGAATTTTGGAAATGAGTCATTGGAGCTGGTGGACAAGTTTTGTTACCTAGGAGATACCATCTCTGCCGGTGGTGGGGCCGAGGCTGCCACTGTCGCTAGAATTAGATGTGGCTGGGGGAAGTTCAGAGAACTGCTGCCAATTCTAACAATGTAAAGAATGCCTCTCCCCCCTGAAGGGAAAGGTGTATGCCTCGTGTTAGAAGTGCAATGACGTATGCCTCAGAAACATGGGACGTTAAAGTAGAGGATGTCAACAGAATGGAACGTAATGAGCTGAGAATGGCGAGATGGATGTGTGGGGCCAAACTGCAGGATAGAATATCAAATGATGAGCGGAGGAGACGCATAGGTATAAAGAGTATTAGCGAGGAGATGCCTAGAAGTAGACTGGGATGGTATGTGCATGTGGAGAGAATGGATGAACAAAATTGGGTGAAAAGATGCAGGTCTGTGATTGTAGAGGGAGCTGCACCAAGGGGTGGACCAAGGAAGACCTGGGATCGGACTATACGTGCCGATCTAGAATCTAGAAAAAAAAAGTGAAGCAGCCATTAACAGGGTTGCCTGGAACACCGCCATTAGGATAAGAGACTGAAACTGCACGTATGTGTGGAGCACTCAGTCTTAACATTTTAAGTGTGTATGTACTTCAACCTCTGCAGTTGTCTTTGAGCGACATGTGGGCAAAAAACTAATTTTGGACAGGTAATTATGTGATTAAGAGAATTCTATTTTGAATACTAACCGGCAACCCCCAGACCTGAAAGGGTTAATTGTACGATGGAGAGAGACCCTAGAAAAATTTAACTTTGACATTGCCTAATGTCCAGGTAAACTGCACACAAACGGAGACGGCTTGCCGAGGCTATCATCACAGCCACACCCACTCTATTACAACAGTCGACAAGCCAACAAAAGCTAGATTGGATATCCACCCAGATGTTCTCCAACCTTGAAAGAGTAGGCAACAAACTCTACACACCATCAGGCCACATTGTCATAGACCCAGAGACAGTAGAACACCTGATGCTTACATTACACGAGCACAATGGAATCCATCTGGGGCAGAAAAAGCTTATCCATATGTTCAACACCATCTATTGAACCAGCAACTCAACCGATATTGCATAAATAATCGTAAAGTCATGTCGAGTCTGTGCTCTAGGTAAAGACACCACCAGGACTCCGAGACCTTCCGGAAAACTCAATATAATACATCTAAACCTTGGCAACTTTAATCCGTAGATGCAATGGGCCTGATTCCTTCAAAAACGTCCAATAAATATGTAATCACCTTCATAGACACTTTCCAGGTTCCTAATAGCATGTCGTCACAATTTTTTTTTGTTTTTTGTTTTTTTGTTAGTAGCCTAGTAGCAGAAGCAATGCTGACTCACGTGCTCCCATATTTTGGCTTCCCACAAGCAATTAATTTGGATAGTGCGCCGGAATTTGCAGGACATGTATGGGAACAATTGTCCAGTCTTTGGGTACAAGATCTCTCACTCTTCCCCATATTGGCCAAAAGGCAACTCAGTTTACGAATGCAGCAATCATTGCCTAGCTAATCAACTACAAACCAAACTAATAGCCCTCAACACTGACGACTGGCCAGCTCAAGTGAAGATTATTCAATGGGGTATGAACACATGTCCACACGAAGACAGTATAATACTCCATGAACGCGTCTTCGGAGAATCCCTACTATTGATTCCCTATCGCCACCATCACCAGGCAGGCCACAAAGAAAGACTGTACCTTGGAAAATCTCAAAAATCGCCTACAACAGTTGAAATATTGCCAAGGCTTAAAACAAGATGAGCCACCTCCAGACAGCCCTATACGCCAAGCAAACAGTTATTGGTTATGCAATTACCTCTCATCAACAAACTAAAGCCACATTATTATGACCCATGCACCATCAACCGAATTCCTAACTCCTATGAAGTGATCGTTGACTACCACGGTGAAAACCAGGTCTACCATAACTGCTACGTCCGACGTTACAAATCGTTAGGTAGTCAAGTCCAAGCTGATGAAAACACACAAACTGAAAGCACACAAACCACCCCAGTTCTGCATCACCCAACTCAACCAAATAATGTAAGCACCAGGCATGATACAGGCTGCAAACTAATCACGCACCCTTTCCACCACGTCCCTATGGACGCCACCCAGAATCCGAAAGGCTGGGGGCCCCAGGAGGTAGATAAACTCGCCTGAAGTTCACAGTAATCGCAATATCATAGAGTTCCTCCTCTACCTTGAACCTTGCAGGGTCAAAGAAGTTCTTACCCAGAAACACAAAAGCGCACAAGCGGGAATACTCATCATAGCCTCCCACAGAAGGGCCTTATGCACACAAATTGCCTCTAGCCAAGTGGATCACATCACACCACAAGTTCATGACCATGGCCTTTGCCCAAAATGTCATCACTGGCAGGACTGACCATCAGGTGACCCTACTTACAGAATGGCAGCCACCTCACGAACAAACGTACTGGAAATGTATACAATAGGCTAGTCGAGGCCACCAACACTAGAGCCACCAGATGCATCTCACTAGCAGTCATCACACAACTCTTAGCAAGGGCCAAGCAGTTCGATGCCCATGGGAAACATACATCTTTGGATCCTTCAGAAATTCCCACACATTACCCAAAACATTCTCAGACCAAACAACACCATGTAAGTAATTGAGCCTGCAACACAGCTTATCATGATCTTACTTAGCAAGGTTGGCCAGTATATTCAACTCCACCTTATGATCACCAAAAGTGTCCTACAGAAAACCAGAGCACCAAAATCTACCAACACAGAGGTACCAGATCAACCTAGCCACCGTACCAAAGTCAGCCTAAAGTGATGTTGTGAGGGATACAAAGTTCATATAAAATAGCTCAATACTGAAGATGAGCAGGAAAACGGGCCATCACTTGTATCTACACCATGATATAATACACATCTGCCAAAGCGTCACATTTTTCCCTTGCCCTTCCCTCAACTTTCTCTTCATAATTGCTGAGGGGCACAGGGCTCTGGGTGGGGCTTTGGTTTCCCGGGCGTTTCCGCACACTCCTCAGCTCCCCGCCATGGAGTGGCTTCGGTCACCCAGGCTTTATTGTGGTCGGCAGGGAGGGTTCTGTGGGGGCGCTCGGTTATGGCCTTAGCCGTGCTCGGGGCCTTGGGGCTGTTCGGCCAGGCAGCTTGGGGAACACCAACAACAACAACAACAACACATCTGCCACCCAGATGCTGAACAGACAGCTCCTCAACGACTTGGAATAAGTTTGTAACCTTATCATCGCAATTAGGGTAGGTCATCACAAAGAATAACCCAACCCAGGGCCAACCAGACATAGGACACCAGAAGGATCCAGTAAATCTGCAGATTCCTTATCATCCGACACACAAGCTGGGATAGGGCCAGAACTATTATCCACAGGTCCCTGCAACCGTCATATATACATAATTTTAAATACAGTATTCCACACGAGGTGCCGTTTCAGTCTCACGTCCTAATAGGGGAATTCCAGGCAGCCTTATTCAGAGCTGCCTCACTTGTCAGGCTTTAAATTCAAGATCAGATCCCACAACTTACTAGGTCTACCCCTTGGTGCAGCTCCCTACATTCACGGATTTTCATCTTTATACCCAGTTTACTTCATCCATCTACATCTACACTTCAAGGCATTACTTCTATCTAACACCTTGATGGGGTGATCCTAAAGGTTACGAGGGCCTAGGATTTCTCATGGCAGCTGCCTAGGCAATGTTTACTAGTCCTCAGGATTCACTCCTCATACAGAATATGCGATTACCGGTATACAGTACACCATTTCAATACATTACAATCCCTAAATTACATCAATTCATCCTTCTTTACCTCTTGCAAATCTCTCCTCATCCTGACAGGAACAGGAATCTCAGTATGACCCCCCCACCCCTCCTACTGACAAGCCCTGAGATCCCAGTACAAACCCCTACCATCCAGACATTTTTACCTCCCCTCCCCCAAGCCCAGGGATCCTAGTACGTACTAACCACCATCCCCCAGACATTTTCACTCACCCCCTGACATACCCAGATATACCAGTACGTACCTTCCACCATCCTCCACCCACAGACATTTTCACGCACCTTCTGACTAGCCCAGTACAAACTCTCTACCTCCCAGAAATTTTTCACACACACAAAGTTCTTATTTCAAGTCATGTAATTTATATACAGTACTATCTAAATTATTCAGACCCAGCAACACCAAGGATTATTTCCACAGCTCTAAAGTCCTTTACACAGTTCACAGATAATTTAACTAGTAGACCATTTTAACTCTTTCACGCTTTTATGACGTAGAGGTTGCCAGATTAGAAATAAGAAATAGAGTTCTCTCACTCTTATAATTACCTCTCCAAAATTAGTTTTCTGCCCACAGCTAACTCAAAGACAACTGCAGAGGTTGAAGTAACTAAACTAAAGGTTTCTAAATGCCCCTGATGGTAACAAAGGCTTTAAAGTATCCCTAATAGGCTCAAAATCGCGTCATAAGCGTGAAAGGGTTAATCAGTGCCTAACCAATTAGGGCCAACTATACCATTCCCAATTTAAAGAAATAACCTAACCTAACTTAACAGTAACGGCCGAGTTGGTACTGGTTGACATCTTCAGGTTGAATTGTCCAGTCACCCCTTTAGCATGATGATGCTTATTACAAGCTAGTGTCATATCTTGCTTGATGATATTCCCTTCACAAGGCGGTCAAACGCTCCAATAATCCACATTCATTAACTGGCCACTTGTTTATTCAAAATATATTCATGTACAGTATACAGCAAATATTCACAAATAACTCTTCCAAGAGTACAGTGCTGCCTAAATGTAAGGTTGCCTAACCATGAATATTATTTCTCAATAAAATACCTTGAAGGTAGGCTACAGTAAACTCTCTTTTATTCTTGTTTCAATTATGTGAAGATACTATATAGGGCCATAGACTTCTCAATTCACTGCACACATATTTTCAGATTCCAACTGAAAATACATTAGGCATTCACTTCACCATTGATTTTCAGTTACCATCAAAATTTCTCGTTCATGCAAAGTTTTCACTTATATGAAGTTTTGTAAACTTCATAGATTTTGGATAAATGAATGGTTACTATAAATAGGTACTGTATCTGTACCACATTTAGAAAACTTAACCTTGGCTATCTAACATAATTTGAAACAAAGAAAGTATCAATTCAAACATTATATTTCTCTAAAAGTATTTATCATGTCTTATAGTAATACACTTACATAACTATTAAAATGGCCTTACTGGTAACTTATATAGATAATGTAAGCACCAGCACTCTCTCAATGGTTGTGCTATAATATATATCTATATTATAGCACAACCATTGAGAGAGTGCTATCTACATGTCAGACTAGCATCAGTTTGTATTATCTGTTTTGTTCTTAATATCATATACCTGTGTTTAAAAGGCATTGAAGCCCACAGAAAGAGATTGGTACACTGTGATGAAGATGGACCTTTATTATAGTGGGCAGTTTGCTTAATACAAGTCACTCATTACATGCAGCCTGCCTTTTGTCTCCTTCATACACATAGAAGAAGGAAAACAAAAAGTGAAACATTGTCCACTACTATAAAGGTCCATCCTCATCACAGTGTATCAATTTCATCCCATACATAAAAATTATAGTAAAATTTAATACAAGCAGGCTACTTGTTCATAAAATTGAATTGAATAATAAACCACTAAAGTCGGGCAACAAAGGCCATATGGTACTAAAGGAAAATGAGAGCAAGGACAGGAAACAAAATGGCACCAACAAGAAACTACCCAAAGAGGCTTGTTAAAAAATAAATCAAATAAATAAAAGCAATGAGAATAAATAGGAGATTGAAAAGGGTTACCGACGATAAACTATGCTGATAAAAAGACCCCCCCCTGGGGGTTAGGGAATAGAATATGCCCCACGTGCCTTCTGCGTGTCGTAAGAGGCGACTAAAGAGGTTGGGTCGGTGGGCTTGCGACCCCCACCCGGAAAAAATATCTAAGCAAAGAAAAACGAACGAACAGCCTCGGATGCGGACGGAACCAACGTTGACGAACCACGACCGACTAAGGACATGCCTTCGGACATTCTGAGAATGGCTACGTGGAATGTTAGTGGCATGAATGATGGCACAAAAGAGAGAGAGGTTCTGGAAGTGTTAGTGAATGCCAGGCTGGATGTATGTGGAATGACAGAGACCAAATGGAAAGGTTCAGATGTGAGAGAGTGGGAGTGTGGAATGGGTGTGTGTGCTGGAGTGAGTGAAGGAACAGCGAGAGAAGGTGCATGTTTGTTTGTAAGTAGCAAATGGAAGGAATGTGTAAGAGAGTATGGGTCTGTGGGTTCAAGGATTGTGTGGGTGAGAATGAAAGTAGGAATACAAACGTGGGTGATTGTATGCGTGTATGCCCCGACAGAGGATATACTTGAAAGAAAGAAAGAGGAGTTCTGGATGAATGTGGAGGCGTGCCTGGAGAAGTTTGACAAGAACGAAAGAATATTTCTGATTGGGGATATGAATGGTAAGGTGGGTGATAGGAAAGTTGAGGGAGTGGTGGGAGGGGGGGGGGGTACCATCAGAGGTGAATGGGAATGGTAGTGCACTTGTGGACGTATGTGTGGGGAGGAGGCTGTGGATAGCCAACACCTTCTTCCGACACAGAATGATCCACAGGTACACGTGGAAACGGATGTTGACGATGAAGGATAAGACAGTGGTGGAACGAAAGTCATTGATTGATTATGTATGTGTGGATGAACGAATGAAGAAATCTGTGATGGATGCTAGGGTGTATAGGGGTATTGGAGGGGGTCTGTCTGATCATTATGTAGTGGTAGCTAAGGTTAGGATACAAAAGAAGTGGGTGAGGAGAGCGGGAGGGAGGCGAGAGGAGGGTGGAATGGTGAGGAGGGTGGAGAGGTTGCAGGAGGAGGAAGTCAGGGAGGAGTACAGGAGAGCAGTGGAAAGACGACTAGGTGGGTTCGACCTGGAAGTTATGGAGGAAGTGGAGGAGATGAGCAAGGTGTTTAAGGATGAGATCTGTGCAGCATGTGAGGAGGTGTGTGGAGTGAGGAGAAGAGGGAGGGGAGTGAAAGGTACAGCATGGTGGACAGAAGAGGTAAGAATAGCTGTGGAAGAAAAGAAGAAAGCATATAGAGAGTGGTTGGGTAGTAGAGGGAATGAAGATTCCGAGAGACAGAAACGAGCGAGGTACGTGGAGAGTAAGAGGGTGGTGAAGAGAGTAGTGAAGGAAAGTAAGAGAAGAGTAGATGAGGAATTTGGAAGGAATCTGAGTGTAAAATGGAGGGAGAGTAAGAAACTGTTCTGGAAAGAAGTCAAGAAAGTTAGGGAAGGTAGCAAGGGAAACAGTAAGGGTGTGAAAGATAAGAATGGGAGAATGCTAGTCGAGAAGCAAGAGAGAGTCGAAAGATGGAGGGAGTACTTCAGTGAGTTGCTAAATGAAAGGAATGAAGAGCCAGCAAACATAGCTGGATATGGTATGGGAGGGAGAAGAAGAGAAGTAGTGGAGGAGGAGGTGGGGATCAGGAGGTCAGAAGTGTGGGAAGCCATGAAAAGAGTGAAGTTGGGGAAAGCACCAGGAACAGATGGAGTGTGTGGGGAAATGTTGAGGTATGGTGGTGAGATAGTGATAGAATGGGTATGGAAAATGTGCAAACTAGCATGGGAGAAGGAGAGTGCACCCGATGACTGGAAGACTGGCATAATAGTCCCCCTATATAAGGGCAAAGGGGAAAGAGGAGTGTGTGGTAACCACCGAGGAATATGTCTTCTAAGCGTAGTAGGGAAGGTATACAGTAGGGTAGTGATTGAGAGAGTGAGAGTGAGAACGGAGAAATGGATAGGCGACGAGCAGGGAGGTTTTAGGAAGGGAAGAGGATGTGTAGATCAGATTTTTACCCTGAATTGTGTTGTGGAGAAGTATCTGGAGAAGAAACAAAAGGTGTATGTTGCCTTTATGGACTTGGAGAAGGCCTATGACAGAGTGGATAGAGAAGGTTTGTGGAAAGTACTTAGAATATACGGAGTAGAGGGCAAGTTGCTGAAAGCAGTGAAGAGCATGTATGAGGGTGCAAAGGCGGCAGTACGTGTGGAAAGTGAGCAGAGCGAGTTCTTTGACCTGAATGTTGGTTTGAAACAGGGGTGTGTGATGTCCCCGTGGTTGTTTACTGTATATATGATTGGAGTTATGAAAGAAATACTATCAAGAGCAGTGGATGTTGGTGTATCGCTGAAAAGGGAGGGAATTGAGTGGAAGCTACCTATACTGCTGTTTGCGGATGATACAGTTCTGATGAGTGATAATGAATGGGAGTTGCAGGGTCTGGTAAATGAGTTTGGAACAGTGTGCGAAAAACGGAATTTGAAGGTAAATACGGGGAAGAGCAAGGTTATGGTCTTCGAAAGGGGTGAAGTCACAGAGTGTGAGGTGAAGCTGAACGGTCAGGCTATGGAGATCGTCAACTCTTTTAAGTATCTGGGCAGTGTGTTGAGTAAAGATGGGACTATGGATGAAGAGGTGCGGGAGAGGGTACAACAGGGGAAGAGGGTTGTAGGAACGCTAAAAGCAGTAACAAGAAATAGGGTGGTCAGTATGGAAGTGAAGAAGTCCTTGCATGACAGTGTGGTAATCCCGACACTGACTTACGGAAGCGAAGCATGGATGTTGGTTGAGAGACTCAGACCAAGAGTGAGAGCAGTGGAAATTAATTACTTAAGGAGTGCGTGCGGAGTTACATGGAGGGATAGACAGACTAATGAGGAAGTAAGAAGGTGTGGTGTGGAGGTAGATGTGCTGGAAAGTGTGAAAAGGAACAACTTGAGATGGTTCGGCGATATGGAACGTATGGAAAGCGAGAGAATGACTAAGAGGGTGTACGAGAGCGAGGTGGAGGGACAGAGGGGGAGAGGTAGACCGAATATGAGGTGGAAGGATGGAGTGAGGAACTACATGAACGAAGGCGGTGCTGGTTGGGGAGAGGGGCGTCGACTGACTGGGGACAGAGGTGCATGGGGGCGGTTCGTTCGTGGCCACCCCTTCGGGGATCACGGCGTCAGGCAATAGATAGATAGATAGATAAAAAGACATTCATTATAAAACATGCAAAGGAAATTCATCCCTTCAAGCAGGTGACATTTGTATATTATTTAACCTACTGCCATATGATTTGTAGCTGTGGAAGGACCTCTAAAAATCATATTGGTTAAAAACTATCTTAATTAATCAACTAGGCTGACTTGACCTTCCATAGTTGAATAAGAACATTCAGAGGGAGAAAGAATAACACAAAATTTGGAGTCATATGACTGAAAGAATTAAAGACGAGAAGAAAGATTGTGCACGAAATAGGGTTAAGCATGAGGAGGGGAATATCTTTGGTGAGGTATGAATGCTATCAAAACATATATTATAACTAGATGGTAGGCTGGTTCTTCCATCCCTTGATTTCCTGATACCTCTCTAGTCTATTCACTATAATTAGGACAGAATTCATGACCATGAAGCCCTTGTATCTCCAAAAAGGCTAGCACAAATGGGCTGTAAATTGCCATAGCTATTTCTCGGTCGACTTCCCAAATGGTAACATCAGCTTGAATGTTCTAGTTCTTCTGGAGTTGTAAGAGGTTAGTTGACAACAATTCTGGTCTAATTATAGTGAGTAGACTATAGTAATGATCTTTTTTCTATATTTCTGCCAATTCTTCAAGGGGAATAAAATGCCTAAGTAGTCCCATGGGCAATTCCACTTGAGGGACCACTTTACAACCATGATAGTTTGCCTCAGCTTGTGTGTACCCTATGACATGATCGTCTCCAAGGAGCAGAGTCACTGCTGTGAAGGAAAGAGGCAGTGCTATGCTGGCCTAGAGCTGCCACAAGGCATTTTTGGACAGGCAGATGCATAACCTTGCCAACCTGTTTTTGCCTGCCCTTATGAAACGTGTTTGCATTTGGATTTCTATATATTTTAATTTGCCTTTCAGTGCATGCCCCAACAGTCTTGGGAACATTGTGGCCGAAGGCCTTGCAGATACCAATTATAGAGCAATATAAAAACTATAAGTAAGGTTTACGGTAAGGGACATTCAGGACAAAATCAATATTGAGAAGACTACAAAGAACTTGAGAAAGCCAATATGAATGACATAAAGGATATTATATATATATATATATATATATATATATATATATATATATATATATGGAGAGAGAGAGAGAGCGAGAGAGAGAGAGTATAAATACTATAAAAGCACAAAGGCAATCTTATAGAATTGTCCACATGGTTATAAATATTAACACAGAAAAAAAGAATACTAAGAATCACGGAACAGTGAACTCAGCAAATTAATAATAAATATATATAAAATTGTGTAGTCTGCCCAAGAACAGAGCAAAGGCCCCCTATTCCCATAGGCCTTGGAAACCCTTTAATCTAATATCTCGCTAAACATAAATCAAAACCCTATTTTTGGCCTCTGATCTTCATATCCCCTTTGAGAGTGAATGAAGATAATGGCTAAATGGACGATATGCTCAAGAATACACCTACATTGCATTATTTGGTAAGAGATGATAGATTAATTAGTGTAAGCTACACTTATACCAGTATTTAAATAAGGCATATGGTAATTATTATTCTATACTTATTCAGTATGTTGATACTATTACTGTGTATGTACCGTACTGTACTAGATTCTACCCTCAAATTATATATCTAAAAATTAACATGTTTAAAATGTATACTGTACCTGATCAAACATGGCATCACTAGGATAAATATCTAACAATAAAATACTTAGGTGACCTAGCTAATTACCTTCATGGTAGCTCGCTTACGATTGTATAAAATTTCAAGTACAGGTCTCCCTCACTATCCAATGCCCCAATTTATGTTATTATAATAGATTTATATGTTATATATTATATATTATAGGTTTATTATAGGGCGGGCTTGTGGCTTCGGCTTCGCTGCATGTCTGCCTGCCGAGATCGGAACTTCTCCGGGTGGTCAGGGGCCGGGGGACTGCTGGAGGGACCTTGGTGACCCTGGTCTCTGGGTCTGTTAAATTGTCCAAATGGCGGTGCTCACAACTCACCCGTATGTAAACGACTAACTCCGTCTTGCCAGTTGCCCGCCACCTCGGTCCCGTAGTAACGTCATCTTTTACACGTCAGCTGACGGCAGACCACACAATTTGGCGGGAAACCAGTAGAGCAAACTCCTGTGTCGTCTGCTCACACATATAATCCAGTGTGCACTCCCACACACATTAACATATTTGCCTATGTTAACACTCTCGTCCTCTTCTTTTAATGTGGGCGACACGTAACTAACACTCGCCCTTCTTGGTATGGAGAACAACCACATACAAATATGTGAGTCCACAAAGAAGTTATCCCGTTTAATCCCGGCTGACTGCAGCCCGCAGCCGCCCGGGTGAGGCGCCCTTTTTCGTCAAGCAATCAGCCAGTTGCAGTGATGACTCCACCCAAGATACCTCCTCAATCTCTCCCCTATCCACCATGTCCCGCAGCACAGCAATGTTGATCCTCAAACTCCTGTCGTCCACGCTTTTGCATGAGTGAAGTGCGTCTACTAAACTCTTATTATCCACAAAACATCTTATTTTGTAGCTTCCACCTCCAGAAATTTCACTTAAAATGCTGGAGAGGTAAACAGCAGCTTTCGCACACTCAAGTAACGCTAGCGTCTCAGCAGATAAAGTGGACTTGACGACTCTTCTTATCTTACTAGTCTGCCAAAATATTGGGCATCTCTTATCAGGTAATTATTTCATAAATGTTTATACATATTTTAATAATGCATCACTTAGCTCTACTCCCACTAGTTCTGTATATTTTGATAGAACTAAACTTAAAGATGCCCTTAAATTCCTCCTTTTCAATACTTATGTTAGATTCGGGCCGTACATTTTCAAACAAATATTAGGAATTCCTATGGGTGGAAATGCTAGCCCTTTAATTGTAGACTTATTCTTGCTTGCTTTAGAATTTAAATATATAAAAGACTTAGTTGACAGTAGCAAGAAAAATAAAATCCCAGAAAAATTAGCACTTGCTAAATTGTTAAGTAATAATAGTAGATATATTGATGATATTCTCGTTTGCAATTTGTTAAATTTTAATCAAGTTGCTAAACTTATTTACCCTAATTCTATTCCCCTCACACAATGTAACGTAAATTATAAAGTTGAAAATTTTCTTGATATAAATATAGAGATTGTTAATGAACAGTGCATACTTAGTATATCACAAAGTTGATGATTTTAATTTTAACGTAATAAACTTTCCTTTCCCTAGTAGTAATATCGATAGTAAAATAACATATAATTGTTTTTATTCCAAATTAATAAGATTTTGTAAAATCTGCACTTAAGTACAGTAAACTTCCGTTAATCCGAAGGGCAGCGGACCGGCTCTCGTTCGGATTAGTGGATTTTTCGGATTATCGGACTTTACCCCTATGAACCTGTGTATGACGAAAACATTGAGACATTAGGCCACCCAAATGACACAATGGTGCACACACACATATCATATGTTCATGAAATCACTTCAAAAGTTTACCATTGTCATTGTAGCCTATTAACTACTTCAAAACATTCAGATTAATGGTCAAAGGAATCTGCTGATATAAACGTCTTCTTCTTCTTCCGTCTACTAGCAAGTTTGTCTTGCTCTTGAAGATCAGATGTGGTTCGGGAAGTAATGCCTTAACAACGGCACTTCCCTGAGAGGTTCTTGTAATTTTCCTTTTGTGATTTTCCTTTTGTGACGTGCTCTGTTATATTATATTGTATTGAAAGCACCCTTGTCTTGTTGTCTTGAAAGCACCCTTGGGATGCTCCGATCACTGAACTATAAATAGTAGCGTATCGGAACATCCAAAGGTGCGTTTTCAAGCTCAAGACTAATACGTCCAAAGGTGCGTTTTCAAGCTCAAGACTGAATGCGCTTGCAGAAAATGCGGTGCAAGCCAGTAGCGCATCGGAGCGTCCCAAGGATGCGTTCAAGAGCAAAACAAACTCTCTAGCAGACGATGTGGAAGAAGAAGAAGATGAAGGTGTTTACGATTATATCAGTAGCTTCCTTTGACCATTAATCTGAATGTTTTGAAGTAGATAATAGGCTACAATGACAATGGTAAACTTTTAAAGTGAATTCATGAACATATGATATGTGTGTGCTCCATTATGTGTCATTTGAGTGGCCTAATGCCTCAAAAAGGGGACTTTGGGACTTCTTGAAATTCGGACCATCGGGTGAATTCGGATTTGGCCTCAAATTGAAAAATTCGTACTATTGGGAGATTCGAATCATCGGTCGTCGGATTAACGGACTTTTACTGTAGATGACTTTTGGGCTAGAGCTAGGTTACTATACAGACTCTTAGTGGACAGAGGTTTTGAGGCAAGTAAATTGTTCCATAAATTTAATCTTTTTAGGGTCAATTATTGTGACTGTATTCTAAAATTTGACATCAATAATTTTAATCAAGCATTTTTAACTTGAAGTTTCTTGTATAACCTCTGCTTACTTTTTGTCTGTATTTATTGTTTTTTGTCTATTTATTGTTTATCTTTTTCTTTTTCTATTATTAATATTAATATTGATGACTTTTTAAATGTATTATTCTTGTTAAAAGAGTACTCTTTGTTTAAATCTGTTGTTACTTCATATTTTGCAATTATTTGTCTTTATATTATATGTATTCATTGTCGATAGTATCAATTGCTTACTTTTGCGATTTCCTTAGTTTATTTGTGCTATAAATGTAGGTTATTTGTAGGGTAGTTATTGATAGGGGTCACTTGAGGCATGCTATGCTTACAGGTACCTACTCGATAGCACTATCGTTAGTGAGTGCTGTACTGTATTTTATATATTATTTGTAATACTGTAGTATAGATATCTTATCAATATTTGTATTTTGTACTATTGTTAATGTCTTGTCATGTTGCAAATTTGATTTTAAATAATATTTTGACATTTAACATGTAGTTTCTTTATTCATGCAGAGTTTAGTAAAATTTGCCAGAACGTCCCGGACTTCCCAAACTTGACTACTTCCTTTAACGTGACGATAGTGCGTTGTTATATGTGCGATTAGTTTGCTTGGGAAACAGATTAACTTGCTCATGTAGTAATGTACACCCTATGTGGTGGATTGTGTTCTTTTATTTAATAATTTTCATTTTAGTAAGCGTTGTTTCCACATAGCGATTTTGATAATTTAATTTGACTTTATATTGTCCTTGTCCCAATTTTGGTTTGTTTAGTTTGCAAGTTTTACATTTTAATCATCAGCATCTCTCAGGAAGATCACAAAGCCACCCTGGGAACCGTTACCTGCGAGGTTGGCAAAAGAGGCATCCGAGAAACATTCCAGATGGCAGTCATGGATGGGTCCCAATCTAGGAATATACAGCTTCATGTTATCCGACTTCACCCTGTCAATCACTTTGTTGAGCCTGAGCAAATCTGCAATAGTGGCTTGTTTTCTGGCCACACTTAACTCACACACGTCAAAGGCGATGTCAGGCCTAGTGTGTGTGGCAATCCAATTCAATTGTCCAATTAATGCTCTGTACTCAGACTTCTCTGATTCAGACAATTCTCCCGGTTTTACCAGTGCTCGCTGTCTGTTGATTATGATTGGTAACAAGGACGAAGCGTACTGGAATTGATCAAGAGTTATGCTGCCATCGCTTTCAGATATGATGTTCAAACCCACATATCTAAAAGCTCTCGACTCCGAGCTGCCGACCAGGAACGCTTGACTCACTGGTTCTATCACTTGTTCAAATTCCTGTGTGCCGGCCCAGAGAAAATCGTCCACGTATATACATATGATACCGTCAACTTTGCCTCTATTACTCCAGAAGAACAATGCCGAATCCAAGGATGACATTTGAGCTCCAAGACACAACTGCAGATCCTTAACCCGCAGATACCAATGCCTGGCAGCATCACATAGACCGTACACTGTCTTCATTAACCTCCACAGCCTACCATCAGCATACTCTGAGGAGGGCGTAGATAAATCACTCGTTCAATTCTGTTCCCTTGCAGATAGGCCGCCTTCACATCCAGGGAGTGACAAACCCACTGGTTACCCATGGTAAACGCAAGAGCCAGACGTACCGCTTCCTTTGAACATGTTGGCGAGTCCTTTCGTATATCCACAGTGTCCTCCTCGAACCCTTTGGCTACTAGACGTGCTTTAACAACTGGCTTGCCATTCTATATTTTCTGTCATCACCCAACGGACAGATATAGTGTCTTGTCCAACGTCATTAATTTCTTCGTACACATCATTACTCTTCCAGTTCTCAATCTCACTGCCCTTGGCCCTTAAAACATCCTCAGAATTGAACAGAATTAACATTTCAACATCATCTACCACCTCCCATGTGCTAAAATCCTTCTGCATATCCACCCAGCCAATACCGCCATCAGAGTCTTTCTGTAAGTTGTAACAATGTCTATACTGTCCAGTGGCTTTGCCGGCACAACTCAAAAATTTCCAGACACCGACTCTCCGCTTTCTGCATGAATTCCTTTTATCCGCTGGCCAATCTTTATCCTAAAAGCCTGATCACCAGATTTACCAACTACTGCCGGCTGAATTTCCACTGTGTCACCATCTTCGGACTCATCATCTGGAGGGTAATTCGACACAGCTTGCGAAGACTCTTCATTGGATTTCTTTTTGCCCAACTCGGTAGTGGAATCCTCAACTACTGTATCCATTCCTGGAACCAGCGCTAAACGACACTCGTGTGCTCTCCCATAGATGCCCTCGTGTCTTACCAAAACTTGTTTCCCCATCTCTGCCGATTACGATACCAGGGCCGTGCCATTCATGATCGTCATTTCTCTCATAAAATACTTCATCACCATTCTGTACAATGTTCGAATCACTTGGGCGCACGTTGTGCGGCAAAGCCCTGGTTAACCGCTCACATGATTCTATCCTCAGAAATTCCTGTCTCGCCATGTGAAGAGCATTCAAGTTATCCCTCACAATGCAGGATGGAGGCATCCCCAACGCAGGAGGATCATTGGCCCATACACTAGGAAACACAGGGTTGTAGCCAAAAACAAGCTGGTTAGGAGAGAAGCCCGAATAGTTTGTAAGGGCATTCCTTGCAGAAATCGCCCAAGCCAAAGCCACCTCTAAGTCACAACGTGTATCTGCCATGACTTTCCTCACAGTATCACCTATCACCGCATTCTTACGTTCACAAACCCCATTGCTCCATGGGCTCTCAGCAGCTGTAGCCATAATCTTTATGTTAAAAGTCTCACCTAGCGTCCGCATATCAGCATTGTTAAATTCACCTCCATCATCAGTAAGAAACTTCCTTGGTGGTCCAAACACAGTAATCCACAGCAAGGTCACTCGCTTCATCGATGGCACTGTGGCTCCATCCGCAAATGTAAAAGTCGAAGTTGAAGTGCCTTCGGTAATTTGAGCCTTCTCATAATCACTTAACTCATGAATGTAATTTTCAATCCATTCTGATCCACACACAGTTGTTGAACATCCAGTATCCAGTACAGCACAACCCTTAGCTTCATCAACAAGCTTCTGCAACTTTCCACTGTGCTTGTCATTATGCCTCTAAAAAACTGGGACTCCTGTACAGAATTCGAGAATTCTTCACTGACGAACAGTTGGCCGTAATATATAAAAGTCATGTGCGCTCTCAGATGGATTACTGTTCACCTCTGTGGAGTGGAAGGTGAGTGGTTGCATTGAGGCAGTTGGACAAAATTCAAAATAAAGCTATTAGATTAATTAATAACCCTGCAGTCACACAGGACCTTCCTACATTATCCACTTCAACTTTCTCTTCATAATTGCTGAGGGACACAGGGCCCTGGGTGGGGCTTTGGTTTCCCGGGCGTTTCCGCGCCCTCCTCAGCTCCCCGCCATGGAGTGGCTTCGGTCACCCGGGCTTTGTTGTGGTCGGTGGGGGGGGTTCTGTGGGGGCGCTCGGTTGTGGCCTTGGCCTTGCTCGGGGCCTTGGGGCTGTTCGGCCAGGCAGCTTGGGGAACAACAACAACAACAACAACAACATTATCCATACGAAGAAACGTTGCATCCCTTGCATTATTCTACAGATATTTTCACGGCAATTGTTCCGAGGAACTTGCTTCAATTGTGCCGCCTCTCCACATCTTTCCCCGTAGAACTAGGGCAGCTGAGAACGCCCATGAATTTACACTTTCTCCTCCACAATGCAGAACTTCTGCTTATCAAAATTCATTTATCCCCAGAACTACTACTCTTTGGAATTCACTTCCCTCGAGTTGCTTTCCACAAACTTACAATCTACAACAGTTTAAATCCAGTTGTTACAAACATTTTATGAATGGAGGATGCCTTTAGGCACACGGACCATTTTTGTTGTATCTGTGTTTTTCCTTCCTCCGTTCATGGTCTCGTAAAAAAAAAAAAAAATCACCAGCATAGCCCATAAACATAGATAAATGCACTGTCTCTTCCGCATAATCCCTTTCACAAAAATTCCCCTTATTCACATATGTATCAGGACAATCTCTAGCCCAATGAAATTTTGATCCACAAACTGCACATCTTGACACTCTACCATCGGGCCCCAAAGGATTTTGTTTCCTGCCATATCTATGATTAAAACCTCTACCACGGCTTCTCATAGCACCTCTTCTAGCTAAAGGCCGTGCTCGACCCCCACCGCCTGTATACAATGCTTCCTCTTCCTTCATGTCACTTTTATCTTCAGTAACAAACACAGGTTCACTTTTAACATTCACGACACTTGTCACAACAGCTGCTGTCTCATCCACCAAAAAAACGGCACAGACCGGACTTCATATGCTCATAACTCACTTCAGTAACTGCAGACATGGCCAACTGTCTTTCATTATCCGACAAATTACAAGCGGACAACAGCATAAAGGCCTTCACTGCATCCGGTAATGTCATATCCTGTTCCGAACATTTAAAATACGTATGCTCAAACTTAGACACAAAGGTACGTATATTCATGTCACTAGGCCTCCGTAGATTATAAATGTCATGGAATACCGCAAACTGCCGTCTTCCTTTATCCACCAGTAACAACTCATCAAGCTTCTTTAACAATACTGTACTTCAACTCTGTCGTCTTTGTTTAAGTCCGCGGCGGGGATTTCTGACGAGGCCTCTCTTGCCCAACCCGTTAGAGCTAAGTGAATCGCTAATGCCTGTTTCTTCTTGACCAAATCTGTCAACTCACACCAAATGTTTATATATTTTTTCCAGTTTTCATACCCATCCTCATTCTCCAATTTAGGTGGCCACTTAGTTGAACACGCCATTGTTTTCCGAACTACGCTCTGCTACCAATGTTAAATAGTCCAAATGGCGGTGCTCACAACTCACCCGTATGTAAACGACTAACTCCGTCTTGCCAGTTGCCCGCCACCTCGGTCCCGTAGTGACGTCATCTCTTACACGTCAGCTGACAGCAGACTACACAATTTGGCGGGAAACCAGTAGAGCAAACTCCTGTGTCGTCTGCTCACACATATAATCCAGTGTGCACTCCCACACACATCAACATATTTGCCTATGTTAACATTCTCCTGGGTGACCTAGATGTATGTGAATTTGTGTTTTGTCTGTGTGTATTCGTTGTTTTATGTTGTGTTTTCCCTGTTCTTGCTCTGTCTTGAGTCAGCCACCCCCCCACCCCACCCCCAAAAGAAAAGAAAAGAAGGAAATAGAAAAAAAAAAAAAATAGGAAGTGGGGATTGGGCCTGAGTATATAGATAGATAGATAGATAGATTATAGGTTTTTAGGTGGTTGTGTTTGTGTTTTGGCTGGTCCTAGAATACCCACATTTATCCTATCAATTTTAGGGTTCGCTATACAATTTTTCTATTTAAGATCGGGTTTTCAGAAATGTAACCCAATCGTAAATTGAGGGAGACCTGTACCCATTTGTACAAATTCAGCATTATACAAACCTCCCCCCAAGAAAATAAAAACAAAAAAATAATAAAATAGAGTAAAATAGAAAATAAAAATAAAAATAGGAAAAGTGGCGATTGGGCCTGAGCATATACATACAAACCTCTTCACCATGGACGGATTGATTTCAAATTCTGAAAAAATCAGATTAGATAATTACATGAACAATTATGGGTAGGCTATAATATGGGAATCTTCATTAGAAAATATACAGTACTACCTATTATAACCACTAGATTAGTGAAACTCAACTACCGTAAACATATTTTCAATAACTCTTAATGTTAACATGATGTAAGTAGTAATATTTTAGACTACCATATACTGTAGTTGCCAACAATTGAAATTTAACAGTATTATTATGTAACTGTATAGAACCAAAGTGAGATAGTTGTACGTCATAATGGAAACAAATTTCAGTTTCAATATACTGGCTGAAGAGAAACAATTAACAGCAACTATACCAATAGACCTTTTACTTACTTGACTTTGGAGCCCCAGCGAACCCTTAACCCTTTCAGTACAGTATATTGTTATTTTAATCCAGGAAATGCTAGACACCCCTAGGACTTACCATTGCCCTCTGCTAGACCTAGGCCGATTTGGCAACTCTTCCAAAATGCAACGAAAACCACATCATCGTGTAAGAAATACAAGTGTGCATCCAACCACAGTGGAATCTCGCATCTAACGCATTTTGATCTAATGAATTTGCATCTAACGACCCTATTGGAGCTCTACCCGATCTCAATCTAACGAACCAAAATCCATATCTAACGGCAATTATTCTGGGTGCCCGGTATCGAATTTACAAATTTCCTGCCAATCCCTAAAAATTTCCCACCAATTGCTGATGCGTTAAACGCTACCTAGCGTCCCACCCTCCCCCCTCCCCCCTCCCTCCCCACCACTGTTCAGGTCAGTCAAGTTTGCGCGGCGCCATAGTTGACCTGTTCTAAAGTTGTGCTCGTCTCGCTCCAACATTTTGTTCTACCTTCCGAAGTTGGTGGTGTGTTACGCCTTTCATGATGTCAACCCAAGCATCAGGTACTGGAGAAGGGAGTGGTGAGAATGGAAACATGCATGAAAGGAAGACAAAAGTTCCAGTGAAGAGGGCTACGCGTGTTGGAAAAAAACTGAATAAATATACGGCAGAGAATAAAGCGAAAGTGATTGAACTAATTAACAAAGGCCTAAAGAACTGTGAGATAGTGAAAATAACTGGGTTTCCCGAGGGGACAGTGCGTAATATATATATATTACATATATATTAATACATTATTTGAATATATTTTATGTCTCAAAATAGCACTCGGAAGGGTAAAAATAGTGAAAATGGGGACTCGGTATAAATTTTGGCACCAATTGCCATTTTTCCCATTAGTTTATGTATTCATATCTAACGAATCTGGATCTAACGCGATTTTTTCGGCACCTATTATTCGTTAGATACGAGATTCCACTGCATATATGAATACCCAAAAGATGCATGGTTGATGTGTTACGGTGGTCCGTAGTTGAAAATATGGTGCAAATTCGGCAACGAGCGGCTGCGCGTATGGGAGTATTGGTCGGGTGAAGGGAGGAGCAGGGTGGAGGCGAGATGGGGGGCATTAAATGTCATTGGATTTTCACCCCCATAGCCCTGACAGTCACACTTGTTGTTTTTGTTAATGGGAATGTTTTGGTACGTGTTTGACATCTCTTCTTCCGAGAGGACCGTCGCAGCCCACCAGTAAAACCTCTCGAGAGGATTGTTGTAGCCGCTGGGTTAATTAACATTAGACAATTTAATTCAGCTTTGGAAGGACATCAAGGGAAAAAAGAAAAGAAAACAAAATGGGAAAAGTGGGGATTGGGCCTGAGTATATAGATATATAGATAGATAGTAGCCTATATAGACAATCACAAGCCATTATAAGTATACATCCATTTGAATCCTTGAACCTTTATAGCAAAATTTAAGCATTTCGGAAAATATTATAGCACTGTCCTATCTTGTTTGGGAATGATATAATATTATTATATTCAAATGGGTGAATATTTATTATGGTTTGTGACTGTACATACCGGTACTCAATAAACTGAATACACACTTCATATTCAAAAGGTCCTTCCAAAACAATATGAAATCATCTAAAAATAACTATAATACAATATAATACACTTAGTGGAACACATATCTCTTCCATATGTACAAACCCGAAAATAGTGGCGTCTAAATGGGTCTGAGCTGTAAGAATTTGGCCGAGTGATCCCGATTGAATTACGTACAGCGGTTGAACTGTACTGAGCGGTCAAATAAATACAAGGGGTCGGTTGGGTCGAGGAGTCAATTTGGCCCTAGCAGTAAATTTTGGCCGAGGGGTTGAAATGGGCCGAGTGGACAAATTGGTCCAAATGGTTGAATTGATCCGAGGCTGAATGGTTGAACTGAATTGGTCCCAGGCAGGTGAATTGGATTGAGCGTTCTAATTGGATTGAGTGATTATTGGGCGGAGTGGTCAAATTGGGCTAACTATGGTAGTTTTGTCAAAATGGGCCTAACTATACAATTGGACAGTTTTGAGTGTCATGGTGTTAATTTGTTGCTTATTACTTATTATGGTGTTATGGTTTAAAAGTGAATATTTATTGTGTGTATATATACTATAGTGCATACAATTCGTAGAATAATATTTTGTTTTTCAGAGGATTATAATTGTGACTGTTCTGAGTGACCCATACAGTATGCACTACTTACAGTAGGTCCTGTAATAAAATATGTTCAGAAAAACATACAACAGCAATATTTTAAATACATATATATGAATAATATAAAATATATTCAATATGTACAGGATATATACCACAAGAAACACTGGGTATATTACCATGCACAACTATCACAATAAGTTTATCGATGGTCAACAACCCCAGATGGACTTTCAACCCTTTTAGTACGGTGACGGATTTCTTCACTATATTCTGGCTACCATTAGACCATTTCATTCAGCCTAGGAATAAGAAGGTTAACCAGGATTCCTTTGATTCCTAGAGGTCATTCCTAAGCTGAGTAAAATAGCATAATAATGGCAAGAATAATATAAAAAAAGTGGGGTAAGGACTCGAGGAAAGCTTGGCCAATCCATTTAAAGCACTTTGAATTATTATATTTTGTTCCTGTTACCACCAGACAAATTTACTTAGCTTAGGATCTATCTCTAGGATTATAGGGTTTAATACTATCTCAACTAACCCTATAATCCCCAGATATCATTCCAAAGTTCAGTAAAACAGTCCGAGGGTAACTTAAAACAAAATTAAGGCGTAAATTGATTGAAAGGATTAAAAAAACTTTGCCGATCCATTGAGAGCAAAGTGTTGTTGGCGGGGTTGCTCTTCCTCCCCTTCCTCCTCCACCACCTCCTCTTCACTCCCACCCTCCTCTTCACTACCTCCCTCCTCCTGCACCCCATTTTCTACTACACCAAAGTCCATGCCAGTGGCTCGGGAGATGGCCTGCAAGGTCTGCCCATCTACATAATAACTTGGATTGGCCTGGGGAAAACAGGTTAAAAAATAGATGAGCAAAAACTACACTTAGCAATATTAATATACTGATAGAAGAGGTCCTATTTTAATCAGAGCATAATATATATGTATGTAAAGAAAATTAAGATTAATAAGTTTCATACACTGAAAGATGAGGTTACATTATTAGATTTGTATTACCGTATATCACAAACATGTAAACAAATATAGTACTGTACTGTATATGTTAATACCTTAGGCAGCTTATTTTTCATTTGTTGTAAGGCAGCCAAAGCAGACTTGAAGTTACTATTGGCAGCGTAGTACTCTATGATGACAGCATATATGTCCCCTTGTCTCACTGCCAAGTCTATGTTGGCATCAATCAGCATTTCCTGCAGTTCCTGGATTGCTGACTCTCCATCCGTGTCAAACATCCTGGGAAAAATAAACTACGGCTATAGATACTACTGTAATTGGTTATTATCATTATCCATTCAATTCATAAGAGCAGGATAAAATAACATTTCTAGTTTGTGTTGAACCCTTTCACTGCGGGAACCATTCTGGAACGTCCTGGAAATATCTTGGAATTATTTGTGCATTAGAGCCTGAGAAGACGAGTGTGAGTGCTCACGAGCTCACGTCCGCTCTCCAGTGAGCCAGCCGCGGCACTGATTATCACCCCATGTTTCGTGCGAGACATATTCAGTGTTGCCAATAGCAAATGTAGCGGAACACTGCTAATTTTTAGCAAATATTGCTATCGTATAAATACGATAGACTATGACTCTTTTGTGATCTTGGATGTCTCTGTGACGTCACGATCTCTCCTACAGCACGATGTAGGACGAGTAGATCGTATATTATAAGATTGTAAATAAGTTAAGTTATAAAAGGCCTAATATGCTATTAAGCAATATTGCCATGGTCTTATGTAGTATATATGAATTTATCGTATATATTAATATAATTTATCGTATAGAGCAACCTAAATGCGGTACGATAATTTGGGCTCCTGGCGGTTTGCCAAGGCAGCAAGGTGTGCTTTTGAGGTACGTCAGAGCCTTCACGAACACCAACCAGTTAACATCTAATTTTCCGCCCTCAGTTGATCGTGCTTTTGTGCCTCTAATCACAATACACATACAGCAATACACACAGCTACACCATCACGACGCTCTCATCGACATCATGACTGACTGATAAATAAGCATAATATTCATGTCCATTCCCATGTAATCATTTATTCTTTCTTTAACTTGACTCGTGTCTCGGGACCGAAGTCTCGTTCCCCATTGTCCACCACCATATTGGGTAAAACGTTCTCCCTTGCCTCATTGCCACGTGGAACTATTGGTGAGTTAATTCCTGGCTAATATTAACCCTTATAACCTTACCCTATAATTATATACATTTATTATGTGAGACCTTTGGATATAAATTAGCTTGTTTCAGATTGAATTCAATTTAGATATAGAGTATTCATTTAGATTGATTTTATTTGATTCATTATAGCTTAGTAATATTTAACTTCCATTGATAGTTTACCACATTGGTGCCCAGACCCGGGAACTAGCTACCAGTAAGGGATCTTAGGCAATGAGCAAGGGATTAGCCCAGGGATGCAGGAGCAAGGACCCCGGAGGGGTAGGGCTTGGCTATCTTCCTGTACCTCAGGCGCCGGTACCTCAGCGAATAGCCATAGTGGGACATTCTTATGCCACTAGGCTAAGGGCAGCTGACGGAGGTACTGAGTCGTATCGGGCGTCAGAGGGGGAAAGAACTTTCCGGCTGACCTACTTCGGGGTACCGGGAGCAACCGTTGACACCCTGAAAGCCTCCCCCCAGTGGGGGCAAGTGGTACGGTTTAGGCCACATATGATCTTTTTGTTTATAGGCGGCAATGATATACGCCCCGGTACAGTGCCCCGCGAGTTAGCTGACGCAATTAAAGAGGTGGCGCTGGATCTGGAGCGTGAGTCCGGAGGAAGCTGCAAGATCGTGGCAATTGAGAGCCGGACGAAAGTCCGAGGGTTCTCAGCTGCGGAATTTCAGGCTATAAAAAATTCTGTTAACCGCGCCCTGAGGTGTCGGTTAATAGAAACGAAGCACCGCTTTGTTTCCATAACACTCAGCATCCGAGACCTCGACCAGGATGGTGTCCACCTCGACTTAGACACCAATCAAGTCCTATATAACAAAATTGTAGGGCTAACGAAGCGTTGGCTAGAGAGGGACGCCGGGGTTGTGTCATTGTGCCTGCCTAAGTCCTGCTTCCCACCCATCATCTTTCCCCAATAATTTTCTTTTCTGTTTCAGACTTCCTGTGACATATGACCTGACCTAACATTTTTTCTTGTTCAATATGATCCATTAGTAGGTATTGCTATATAGTGTACTATTTTTTCTCCATAACATAGAAGTCCGCCGGTTGGCGTCTCTTAAGTAGCCTGTTATTTGGCCGTTGTTTTTGTAACGTGATATTTAGATACATAGCCTATAGGCTCGCAAGCAAAATGGATAAAAACGGTAAAGAGACACCGTCTAGTGGGGTGCTGAACAAAGCCCCTAAAAATCAAAGGGCGGGACTTCGGGGAGTAATGAATAGGCTAATAGTGGACGTCAACACTTTCATCACTACTGCTGAACTAGAGGAATTGGAGGCTAGATTAGAAAACGTCCAGGTTACCCACGGTCGTATTACGGCTCTGAGTGAGGTGATTGTGGCTGCCATGACAGAGGAGGAAGAGATTGTTACAGAGTGTGATAATCGCGCCCTCTATGACGAACCTGTCTTTAGGGCAAAGTACCTATTACAGCGTGCAATCGCGAGTAAGAAGGGAGGCGATAATGAGGCCCATAGAAGGGCTGACCCAAAACATACTGTACACCTCCCAAAGCTGCTCAATCTTCCTACATTTGGGGGCAAGTTGACCGAGTGGTTAGCTTTCTGGGACGTATTTCGATCTACGGTCCATGAATCCTCTTTGGATAATGTCCGCAAGTTTCACTATCTGAAGGGACAAATGGAAGGAGAGGCCTTACATTTAATAGAGGGTTTTGCAGTAGTAGGTGGTAGTTATCTTGAAGCGGTACACTTATTAGAGTCCACATACGGGGATAGAGAGCAGTTGAAGATGGCCCATGTCGTTGCCTTGTTGGGGCTCGCAGAACCACAGTATAAGGTTGATGAGTTGACAAATTTCAGGGCAAATATGGAGTGCCATACTCGATCGCTAGATACCCTAGGGCTTACCACGCAGGAAATGATAGTCATTATCTTGCGTCAGAAGCTTCCTATGGCAATACTTGATAAGGTAAGATCATTTGAGCTGGGGGAATTCAAAACTCAGTTCAGTAAGGAGATCAATAATCTACAGTTGAACAAAGGGAGAATGTATGTGTCGGGAGGGAGTGAGAATGTGGAGAAGAGGGGAACAGTAAGCATGACAGTGGGGACTAAAGTAAAGAAAGAGGGTGTGTATAAGAAACCTGCTCAGATTCTATGTAAGCTATGTAACAACAAACATAAATGGAGTTTCTGTGTAAAATACCCGACAAATGAGACAAAACTAGCACAGGCGAGAAGATTGAAGCTATGTGTAGGTTGTCTAAGTGGGGAACATGGTAAGCAGGGACAATGTACTGCTACATACTTAAGGCCCTGTCGGCACTGCAAAGGACATCACTTTGATAAGTTGTGTCCTACTGCAGATAAAGTCAAAGACGTCAAAAAAGAGGGTACTACAACTGTGGCACTAGGTAGCACGCAAGACACCACTATATTGCCCACAATACAGATTCCCATGGAAGGTAATGACAGTAACAAGGTTTGTCGGGTACTTCTAGATCAAGGGTCTCAACGTTCCTTTATAAAGAGGTCCGTACTAGTGAGACTGAAGCACCGAATCGTAGGGGCTGAGACTCTTCGATTACAGGGCTTCACAGGGGTTACTGATAAACAAGACTACGAGATAGCGGAGATTTCATATTTCTATCGTAAAAACCGGTACTTTATGACTTGTATCGTAGTAGACACCCTACCAGAATATGTATCTGTGGGTGTGAAGAAGGTGGAACACGCATTACGTAGCAAAGGGGTTAACTTGTCAGATCCCATGGGAAATCAGAGTGAGGTGCATGTTCTACTTGGTGTGGATCATTATTATGAAGTAGTATACCCTGGATTTAAAAAGATGTGTGGTGTAATTTTAATCCCCACTAAATTTGGATACTGCATGAGCGGAAAGGTGCATACTACACAGTCAAAGGTCCTGGTCGACACGGTCTCGATATATAGAGTCAATGTAACCGCGGCAGAGGAGTTGGGAAGGGAGGATTCCCAACCTAGTGACCCTAAGATGGCTGCCGAGTTCGACCTGGAACGACTGTGGAGATTGGATCACATAGGCATTAATCCTATGGAGACTGATTATGACTCGGAAGTTGCGCTACAAAGGTTTGACGAGTCTGTGTGCTACTGTGCCTCAGACAAGCAATATAAAGTTAGTTTACCTTGGAAGAACAGTGAGATAAGCCTACCTACCAACTATGGTTTGGCATTAGGTCGCTTGCGCGCATTGCAGCGGAAATTGTCTAACGAACCGAGCACGCGCCAGGCGTATGACGATGTATTTCGGAGTTATGAGGATAGGGGTTTTATTGAGAGTCGATGTCAAGGAACCGTGTAAGAAGGGTAGGGTTCACTATCTGGCCCATCATGGGGTAAAGAAAGACAGCGTCACCACACCAATACGGGTGGTGTATGACTGTTCTGCCCACCAAGGTCAACAACCCAGTCTGAATGACTGCCTGTTGACAGGTCCGTCCATGGTGTCGGACCTGTCCCAACATCTATTGCGGTTTAGGCTGGGAAAGTACGCCTATACCAGTGACATCGAGAAAGCATTCTTGATGGTCAAGCTAAAGGAGGAAGATAGAGATGTTACCCGCTTTCTTTGGTTCAGCGACATTAGCGACTCTGAAAGTCCCATCATAATATACCGTTTTCGGGTTGTACTCTTTGGGGCCACTTGCTCGCAGTTTTTGTTAAATGCCACAATCAGAAAACATCTAGCTGACACTCATGAGGACACAAGTAAACTATCTCGCGGATTATACATTGACAATTTGCAGGGTACTAGCGATAGTCAAGATGATTTGTTGTATGCATACTGGCAAGCACGCAGATTGTTTGCGGATGCACATCTATTTCTCCGCGAGTGGGTTACTAATAGTGAAGATCTTCAGAGTTTAATACAGGTGGATGGTACGGCATCTCTTAACCAGGAAAAGTCCAGAAATTTGGGGATGATCTGGCAACCTAAACATGACATACTAACTTTTCAAACAAGGTCTTTTGCTCAGCAGACAGGAGCGCACACAAAAAGAAGTCTGTTGAGCAAAGTTGCGCAATTTTTTGATCCTTTGGGTCTAGCATTACCTGTTACCATAAGAGCTAGGATTCTAATGCAGGAAGTTTGGAGACGTAAAATAGGATGGGATGACAGTTTGCCCGAGGACCTGAATGACCAAGGGACATTGTTGTTGAATGAATATGCCATCCTATGTACTAAACCTATACCTCGTAAAGTGGCGGCGTTCGGTGACGTTACGTTACACACGTTTTGCGATGCTAGCGCCACGGCATACGGGGTAGCCATATATGTTGTTACTTCATTTGGGGCACATTTAGTTACAGCCCGGGCCAAAGTAGCCCCGGTTAAGAAGGTAACTATCCCTAAAATGGAATTGACTGCCATGCTGCTATTAGCACGTCTGGTGCAACATGTACGCGCAGCATACGAGAGCGAATTAAATATTGAAATCGTTCACGTATGGTGCGATAGTCAGGTCGCACTCAACTGGATACATAGCAAGAAGTCTCTGCCAGTTTATGTGCGGAATAGGGTAGATGAGATTAGAGCCCTTTTGCCAGACGTTGCTTATCATTATGTAAATACAAAGGAAAACCCTAGTGATCTCATAACTAGGGGTATAACGGCTAGCCAGTTAATGAAGTCCGAATTGTGGTGGCATGGTCCAAAGTGGCTGCTCCATGAAAGTGAATGGACGATATGGCATGCTGTTGGTGAGGGACTTCTGCCACTGGAAACAGTGGCAGTTACAGCCCAACCAAATGAGCCACCGGGTCCTATCATAAAGTGGGCAAGATTCGGTGACTATAATAAACTAGTCAGAGTTGTAGCTTGGGTGTTGCGATATGTATCCAATCTTAAGCTTAAAGTAACGGGCCAACTCTGCAACAGGGGTCACAACATTGATGCTCGTGAATTTAAAGCAGCTGAAGTAACTTTGATCAAATGGGTTCAAGTAGAAACCTTTTCCAATGAATTAGAATCCTTGAAAAGCTCGAATAAGACATTAATGCCTAATATAGTGCGTCAACTAAGGTTGCACCTAGATAATGGCCTCATCAGGTGTGAGGGTCGCCTGAAGTGGTCGGGTGTACCAGACGGCACAAACCGACCTATACTTATGCCAACAAGACATCACGTTACTGATCTATTGATCATACGTGCACATAGGGAAGTAAAACACTACGGGGTATGTCATATCATATCAAATTTACGTCTCACATGGTGGATACCCAGAGTTCGACAAGTAGCTCGACGCGTAGTGAGAAAGTGTGTAATATGCCAGAGACTAAAGGGTAAACCATATGCAACTGGACCAGCTCCGCCTCTACCTGAATGCCGTGTAAAGCACGTAGAACCTTTCCAAGCGGTAGGATTAGATTACACAGGGGCATTGAAGACGAGGGAGCATGAGAAGGTTTATATATTATTGTTTACCTGTGCGACGTCTCGAGCGGTACACCTAGAACTATGTGATAATATGTCTAGCGAAGAATTTATGCTGGCGTTCAGACGGTTTTGTGCCCGTCGTTCATTCCCTCAACTCATTCTTAGCGACAATGCTCCCACTTATGTCCAAGCATCAAAATATCTAAAGGATATGAGTAGTGATCCTACTATCATCACTTTTTTGGGAGAGAAGAAGTGCGAATGGAGGTTCATTCCAGTTAAGGCACCTTGGTTTGGTGGAATGTGGGAACGGTGTGTCGGCATAGTAAAGTCAGGACTAAGAGCGGTTGTAGGACGTGCTCTATTAAAGAAGAGTGAGTTGACGACAGTCCTCACAGAGATAGAGGCAGTCGTGAATGATCGCCCGCTTACATATGTGTACACCGACCTGCAAGAACCACTACCATTAACGCCAGCTCACTTGCTATATGGAAAACCATTGACTGCGTTTCCATCTGATTTTCAGTCCATAGTAGAGTTAGAGGATCCCTCGTTGTACTCTGCGGTAGCGGTGTCTAAGAGATACCAGTATATATCCAGGATAATCGAGGATTTTAGGAAACGGTGGATTAGTGAATATCTGCTAGCATTGAGGGAAAGGAGTGTTACTCCCTCTGGTAGACCAACAGCCCCTACAGTTGGTGACGTTGTTTTAATTAAAGAAGATAGTCCTCGTTTATACTGGAAATTAGGCCGCGTATTGGAGGTATACAAGGGGGCAGACTCTGTAGAGCGGGTGGCGCTTTTAAAGACAGCCACTGGAACTACTGTTCGTCCTATCGCACGTTTGTACGCTTTGGAGCTAGATTCCGCATTGCAATCTGAGGCTCCACCTGTTATTGCTGGGTCCGAGGATTCTCGAAGGAACGACTCACCTCATACTGATGGTGATCATTCTCGGACCGGGACGCGTCCCAGACGCGCTGCTGCTGGCGCTGTCGACTTGTGGCGTCAGAAGATAGCCTCTGGGCAACTTTAGGTTTAAGGTGGGGTTCAGGTCTTTTTTGTGGGGGGCGTGTATCGTATAAATACGATAGACTATGACTCTTTTGTGATCTTGGATGTCTCTGTGACGTCACGATCTCTCCTACAGCACGATGTAGGACGAGTAGATCGTATATTATAAGATTGTAAATAAGTTAAGTTATAAAAGGCCTAATATGCTATTAAGCAATATTGCCATGGTCTTATGTAGTATATATGAATTTATCGTATATATTAATATAATTTATCGTATAGAGCAACCTAAATGCGGTACGATAATTTGGGCTCCTGGCGGTTTGCCAAGGCAGCAAGGTGTGCTTTTGAGGTACGTCAGAGCCTTCACGAACACCAACCAGTTAACATCTAATTTTCCGCCCTCAGTTGATCGTGCTTTTGTGCCTCTAATCACAATACACATACAGCAATACACACAGCTACACCATCACGACGCTCTCATCGACATCATGACTGACTGATAAATAAGCATAATATTCATGTCCATTCCCATGTAATCATTTATTCTTTCTTTAACTTGACTCGTGTCTCGGGACCGAAGTCTCGTTCCCCATTGTCCACCACCATATTGGGTAAAACGTTCTCCCTTGCCTCATTGCCACGTGGAACTATTGGTGAGTTAATTCCTGGCTAATATTAACCCTTATAACCTTACCCTATAATTATATACATTTATTATGTGAGACCTTTGGATATAAATTAGCTTGTTTCAGATTGAATTCAATTTAGATATAGAGTATTCATTTAGATTGATTTTATTTGATTCATTATAGCTTAGTAATATTTAACTTCCATTGATAGTTTACCACAATTGCCAATGTCTGCAGCAACACTGCGGGTGAACCACATAAATAGAGAGGTCGTTCTGGTGTCATTTGAAAGCTCTTTTCTTTCTTTTTATCTGCAAACAGTTAATTTAATTCAGGCCGATTATGACCATAACTAACAAAACAAAACGTAAGTCTGGAGACGGGCTGCAGCCCCAAACAGTTTTAGGCTTGCCAGTGTGAATGTTGGAAGTATGAGTGGCAGAGCGAATGAAGTTGTGGAAGTACTTGAAAGACTAAGAGTGGATGTGTGCTGTGCCCAGAAAACCCAATGGAAGGGGTGTGGTGCACAGTGAACTGCAGGAAAGAATAAGAGATATCGTTTGTATTTGAAGGGGGATGAATCTGGAAAATCGAAAGGAGTGGTGTACTGTTATCTGAGGAATGGGAGAAGAGTGTGATTGAGATAAAGAGAGTAAACAGAAGATTGATTGTTCTGAAATTATTGAAAGTTGGTGAAAGAATTATAAATGTGATATCGGCATATGGCCCACAGGTTGGATTAAGGAGAGAGCAGAAAGAGGCCTTTTGTCGTTTCAGGTGACAGTGATGGGGTCGGTGTTGTTACCGGGGCGGGGCAGGGAAAGGGGGGAGGGAGTGCAGCAGCGGGGATATCTACCAAACATAAACACATCCATCCACACGGTCAGTAACAGGTCCAAAACAGTTCTTATTGATGCTTAATGTATTCTATGTTATGTCATATATGTGTTGGTGGTATACTGTATTATATGTCGGCTGAAGGTAGGCAAAAAGGGTCAAAAGGGGGACTTTGGAAAAGTGGCTGGAATTAATTAATTAATTCCAATAAGGCCTATTATTTGACTTTATATTGTCCTTGTCCCAATTTTGGTTTGTTTAGTTTGCAAGTTTTACATTTTAATTTCTAAAACACGGTTTTGATATAAACGGCATGTACACGGTACGAATTAACCGCGTAAATCGAGACCTGATTTATATTGTACCTGTATATACAGTACCGTAAAATGCGGTAACTTCGGACATTTTTCTATGTTTTTTAACAATTTCTCCTGAGTTTAAACACATTATAGAGATTTAACTAGGTCAAGTGATGTATGGTGGTAGTGTGCCGTAATCCAGGAAGCCTCCTAAAATTAACCCCTATAATAAGAGAGCTATCCTTATCCTAAATGATGTCCGAAGTTTGCTTGAAAAGTTGATAACTTCGGACATGTATGGATAACTTCGGACATACGGTGTTTCTTATGGAAAATGGTTGCCAAGAAAGCTGAGATAACTTCGGACGAACGGAGGAGAACTTCGGACCTACGTTCGTGGCCTTATTTCATTCATTTTTCGGCTCCTACTATTTTATATAAATATTTTATTATTGCTGTTTATTCCTGTCCGATGTTACAGTAAACCCTCGCTCTTTCGTACTTCACTCTTTCGGAATTCCAAGGCTTTCGGACAAGCATTTCAATTCGAACTCATGGTTCAGCCTTTCGGATTTGTCCGAAAGGCTGAGAAAAATTATTGGTTCAATGTTATTTTAATACCACGAATTTTTTTGATATATTTGAAGATAAATATGTAATGTATATGCTTTAAAGATCATATGAAAATGTGTTTTAACCCTCGGCAAAACGTAATAAAAAATTACGGTACTGAAATGTATTTTTTGGTAACAAGGTTGTCAAAAATCTCCTATAGACGGCGCGCCGTTCGTGCCAGCCATTTTTTTTTTTTACTCGAGAGCTCTTTCTATCAACCTGTCAGTCGAATACAACGCCACCTGCCAATCCTCATTAGAAATAATGGTTCATATTTCCCACCCCTTCTGCATAACGTCACGAGATACTTCTGGCTTCTTATTGGTGTTTTGTATGAACACGTCATTATACGTCATAGGTTATCGTCACGTATATAAGCAGGATCCAATCACTCACCTGTAATATGAACAGTTACGTCATTGCAGTGAACCAATCACAAACAACCATCTCACACACCCCCCCCCCCAAATACCTTGAAGCCGGTGGTCAGTATAGTCATGACAGGTGCGTGTAAAGGCTGTGCTCTTCTGCCTCATTCAATAATAATTGATACGACACAGAACAATACTGCAGCTCTAAAATTATTTACTGAACACGGTTGCTTACCTACTGCTGTCACTTGTCGACTATGTGGCCATGAGTGTTATTTTTATGAGGATAGGAATGAGTGGCGATGTCCGGAATATTGGTTTTTAAAGAAGACGACGACACGCCGGAATTGTGGATTTACAACTGCCCATAGAAAAGGGACCTTCCTCGATAATGCCCATTTAGAACCTTGGCAGATAATAGGTTATATTAATTTGTGGCTGAATAAAAACTTTCAACATTGGGAGCCGGTTCTAAATCTTGATATCACTAGCAAAACAAGCGTTGACTGGAGATCGTTCTGTTCAGAGGTGACAAGTGCCTGGTTTGTTGAACAGAAAGCTGTTGGTGGCCTAAACATTGTCGTTGAAATCGACGAAACGTTCATTGTCAAGGCCAA
Organism: Paralithodes platypus; assembly: GCA_032716605.1. Taxonomy (NCBI): domain Eukaryota; kingdom Metazoa; phylum Arthropoda; class Malacostraca; order Decapoda; family Lithodidae; genus Paralithodes; species Paralithodes platypus. The sequence continues at coordinate 51,601,063 of CM064480.1, read as the reverse complement.
ATATCACGTGGGACGAGAACTGAGAAAAAAACAGTATTGGTTGTTCGGGGGGATTGAGCGTGTGTCTGGCAAACGCTTTGTGGTGCCGCTAATCGACGACAACTTCGACCCTCTCCCACGCAGTCGAGACGTGCTGCTACCTATCATTAATCAGTACATTTTGCCCGGTTCAATAATATACTCTGATTGCTGGAAGGCCTACAACACCATCAGTCAATATGGATATGAACACGGCACTGTCAACCACAAGCTGAACTTCACAAATCCAGAAAACAAGGACATCCACACCCAGAATGTCGAGCGGCTGTGGAGGGATGTTAAGGAATACATCAAGAAGCCTGGCATTCGTCCACACTTCTTAAAGCAGTACCTTGCCAGATATATATTCCTGAAATCCTACAGCCGTCGCTGAGCTCTCCACTATTTTCTGGTTGAGGCTGCTAAGCTATACCCTCCGCAGTCAGACACGTCTCCCCCTCAGCCTACTGACTCTGACCTTGAATCTCCTGATTCATATTTCGATGACTCTGAGGATTTTGAAGGACCCACGGCTTCGGATGTTTACCCATCACACCCTCAACCCACTGCTCCAAGCTCTCCTTCACGAAAACGGTCCCGTCCTGACTCTGCCCAATCCTCTCCGTTGCCTGGTACATCGACCTCATCACAACCGCATGCCGGTCGCCCTGCCAGACCTCGAAGTGGCCGACCTTCGCGCCGTACACGCCGACGCACCTCCTCACCACCTACTCCCTCCACATCTTCTCAATAAGGTACGGTACCCGATAATATTCAAGGACACTAGTGCGACGTTATGAGAAACAATTTAATAGGGAAAATAGGCAGCAATAGATTCGGCATATTTTTCTCCATATACTGCGCATGCAAGATTTTCGTTATCAACAAATTGAAAAATACCCACTTCACAGACAAATACACCAAAAATCTAAGTCAAAGCGGGGGTGTGGGGGCGGCAGCCCCCACCTATAATACTAGATTAGGTTAGGTAAGGTTGTTAGGTTAGGCTAATGTCCTTTCAAAGGGGTATAGGGTATTAAACACAAGGATAGCCTATACCCAGTCAGAGGTAAGAAGAAGAAGAAGAAGAGTGCTGCAGTAGTCTCCTTGAATGCTACCACATGCTAATCGTGCGGGGGTCTGGGGCCGGCAGCCCCCAGGTTAGGTTAGGTTGTTAGGTTAGGGTAATGACAACAGTATAACTAAGACAATGAAAAACTGCGGGGGTCTGGGGGCGGCAGCCCCCAGGTTAGGTTAGGTTGTTAGGTTAGGGTAATGACAACAGTATAACTAAGACAATGAAAAACTGCGGGGGTCTGGGGGCGGCAGCCCCCAGGTTAGGTTAGGTTAGGGTAATGACAACAGTATAACTAAGACAATGAAAAACTGCGGGGGTCTGGGGGCGGCAGCCCCCAGGTTAGGTTAGGTTGTTAGGTTAGGGTAATGACAACAGTATAACTAAGACAATGAAAAACTGCGGGGGTCTGGGGGTGGCAGCCCCCAGGTTAGGTTAGGTTGTTAGGTTAGGGTAATGACAATAGTATAACTAAGACAATGAAAAACTGCGGGGGTCTGGGGGCGGCAGCCCCCAGGTTAGGTTAGGTTGTTAGGTTAGGGTAATGAAAACATTATAACTAAGACCATGAAAACACTCATTTCTCAAATTCTGGAGGAAACGTGAAAAATAAGGGTGCGAGCCTATTCCATATAATTACCCTGTTTTTTTTTTACTCTCACAAACCAGGTAACCAGAGCCAAAGTTTGCAAACACTTGGCCATGTTTTTCCGGAAAACCAGAGCCAAGTTTAGAAATTAAGTTACTGTTTTTGTTTAATCTGACAAATCCATAAACCCTAGCCAACTATTGACAACACTTGGTTCGGGTTTTCCATTTGTTGGGTTTTAAGACTTTCAAATCACGGAAAACCCGAGCCAACTTTCGAAATTAGGTAACTGTATTTTTACTCTGAAAAACCGACAAACTCGAGCCAACTTTGGTAAAAAGTTGGCTCGGGTTTTTCAAAATTCGGGTTTTATGGGTTTCACATTCATGACAACTCGAGCCAACTTTCGAAATTAGGTAACGGGGTTTTTTTACTCTCGAAAATCCTCAAACTCGAGCCAACTTTGGGCAAAAGTTGGCTCGGGTTTTTCAAAATTCGGGTTTTATGGGTTTCACATTCGTGAAACGAAGTGGCTACGGGACACCACCAGTGGTGTCACGCAGCCCAGCCAGTGAGGCTGGGCTACGGGACACCACTGGTGGTGTCCCGTAGCCCAGCCTCACTGGCTGGGCTGCGTGACACTACCAGTGGTGTCTCGCAGCCCAGCCACACTGGGTAGGCTACGGGACACCACCACAAGTGTTCCACGTATACAAAGCTTGATGTTATAGCTAAATTTGTTCATATCGTATTTCCATCTATTTTTTCTTAGTTTAAACACGTGCCCTTTGATCCTACCAGGTTACCTCACAACAAAGTCTTTGTAAATCGTTGTTATATACCCCTCACACGTCTTCTCTTCCAAGCTTGGGAAATTGAGATTCTTCAGTGTGTGTGTGTGTGTGTGTGTGTGTGTACAAATGAATGGTAACGGTGTGGATGGAAATATTTACGAATGGGTTTGTGAATGAAAGTACGAAATGTTTCTGTGATTGTGAATATAAAGTTGTGTTTGTGTAAGTGTGTGTGTGAGCACGTGGTTGTATGTTTGTGAGTAGAATTATACATGCCAGGATAGGTGCTTTTAATAGTGAATCCTTGTCCACTTGTAAATGAAAATGTGTGTGTGTTGTATAATATATATATATATATGCCATGTTCAGGTTACATACAGACATAGGGAATATAAAGATTGGGAAATGAGTGAGACGGGGCGACACGATTTCACCTACGGTTTTCAAGTGATCTTTAGAATGTGTTCATGAAAAAAAGGAATACATACAGATGGGGAATACCTTAACCACTTCGAATTTGCAGATTACAAAGCAGAACACCTTACCTTGTTGCTTTTAATGCTCCCGAAACCTAATTTCTCCATTTTACTACCCGTCCGGAACCGCCAGAAGACTATCGCTTATACTTCAACAATACAAACATCAATCATTCATCTTCTCTCAATATTCTTGGTTTCTCTTCTTCTTCTGCTCTTACTTAGAAGGACCATGACCCAGATTCACTAACGGTCGTAGCGTGCGATGTCGTACAGCAACCTACGATCGTTCCTAAGGGAGTGCGGAAGGTGTATTCACGAACGCATCGTTGAGCTCCCTTACGGCTCCCTTTCGGTTATTTTCACCAAGGCTTCTCTTGACCAATCAGGCGCTTGGCCTTTGTAAATAAACAATATGTCACCCACATGACTGAAGCGCCAAGAAGAACCTAATATACTTTAATTTATGAGCTTGTCATTGTTTAGCATGGCTAATTCGATCCACCACAGCCAGCAGGAAGAAGAATAGAGTATCTTGTGAATTGATGATAAGAAATTAGCCTAGCTAGGCTACAGGGAAGCCTGTTAGTGGCCTAAGTTAAAGGATTTTCGACGGATTGATCATTGATAATCATATGTTAGGCTAGTTGGGAGTGTATTATTTATACCTTAACCACAGTATATTGTTCTACTTTACCATGTCTACACCTAGACAGGGCGAGCCAAACCAAAATGCCAGACTATACTATGTCTATGCCTACAAAGGCAGTTCTAGCCAAGCCAAAATGCCAGACTTAGCCTAGGCCTAATTTTTCAAAATAGGTCGAGGGTAATTTTTTGTATCCACAACACCTTAAGGCCTATCTACCTTTTCAAAATAGGCCTAGCATAGGCCTCCTCAATCTATTATCCAACAGTTGGCCATGGGAAATAATGATAGGTTGAGGGGGGCTTTTTCCCCCTCACCTCCCATGACTTATTGCCATCATCAAATATATTACCAGCATGGGACTAATAACAGCTAGTTAACAATGAGGACGGTATGCCTGCAAACACCATCTTAACCTGCTAGGCTTCTACTTTACCATGCTTAGGCTACACCAAGCTAGGCATTGCTAGCCTAACCAAAATACCATACGTAGGCCTAACTTTTCTAGCCTAAATAGCCCTAACTTTTTCAAAATAAACCTAGGTTATAGCCTAGGCTAGGCTATACAAAAATATTCACACCATATAGGCTAGCCTATTATTTTTTGTTTAGACTATGCCTAGGGTAATTCTTTTCATAATTTTTTTCCTGTGATACTTTCAAATTTGTTGAGGAAATAGGCTACCCTAATCTAACCCAGCTAGGCATTGCTAGCCTAACCAAAATACCATACATAAGCCATTGTCTAGCCTAAATAGCCCTAACTTTTTCAAAATAAACCTAGGTTATAGCCTAGGCTAGGCTAAACAAAATTATTCACACAGCGTTTATTATTTATTCATTTTTTAGGCTAGGCCTAGGGTAATTCTTTTCATCATTTTGTTCCTGTGATACTTTCAAATTTGTTGAGGAATAGGCTACCCTAATCTAACTCAGAGGTGGTGGGGAGTTGGAATAAAACATTTCTGCAATAAATGAGGGTTAAAATCTACTAATGGTAGGCTACGTGTTGTTGCAGCACATGAATTTGTGCATCAATTAACCTTGACTAGGTCTAGGCTGGCATATGGAGGCTATTCATAGCTTAATTCGGCCTGTCATAAGACATTAAGGATACAAATATATTCATACTTTGTATTAAATGCCTTAATGGTGTTGTAAACACAAGTTAACAATCATATTGCGCTATTATTGCCTCAATAATGACTTAGTGTGTCATAAAGAGCTATACTGCAGACGAATTTGTTATGGTCGCGGGTTGTGTTATCGATATTTGTGTACCTATATCCGGGTCAAATTCATGTAAGGGTGGTCTGGACCACCCTTTGCGAAAGGCGATTTTAGGAGCTTCCTACGATCAAAGATGGCCGCTACGACGCTTCGTGAATACCAGCGTTGAGACGTAAGGGAACGGTAAGGGAGTTTTCGGATCGTACGACCGTTAGTGAATCTGGGTCCATATTACCAGTCTTGCTAAGGCAGCCTCCCAGAAGCTGGATGTGCTCAACTGCCTCAAGGAGTTCTTTACCCCTGCTCAGCTTCTTGCTCTGTACAAGGGCACAGTGCGTACACACGAAGTTTGAAGCAATTTAAGTCATAGGAAGAGTGAAAGACTGATTCTGGGAGAGAGTTCCAGAGCTCAGCAGTTGAATAGAAGAAAGACTGGACCCAGATTCACTAACGGTCGTAGCGTGCGATGTCGTACAGCAACCTACGATCGTTCCTAAGGGAGTGCGGAAGGTGTATTCTCGAACGCATCGTTGAGCTCCCTTTCGGTTATTTTCACCGAGGCTTCTCTTGACCAATCAGGCGCTTGGCCTTTGTAAATAAACAATATGTCACCCACATGACTGAAGCGCCAAGAAGAACATAATATACTTTAATTTATGAGCTTGTCATTGTTTAGCATGGCTAATTCGATCCACCACAGCCAGCAGGAAGAAGAATAGAGTATCTTGTGAATTGATGATAAGAAATTAGCCTAGCTAGGCTACAGGGAAGCCTGTTAGTGGCCTAAGTTAAAGGATTTTCGACGGATTGATCATTGATAATCATATGTTAGGCTAGTTGGGAGTGTATTATTTATACCTTAACCACAGTATATTGTTCTACTTTACCATGTCTACACCTAGACAGGGCGAGCCAAACCAAAATGCCAGACTATACTATGTCTATGCCTACAAAGGCAGTTCTAGCCAAGCCAAAATGCCAGACTTAGCCTAGGCCTAATTTTTCAAAATAGGTCTAGGGTATTTTTTTTGTATCCACAACACCTCAAGGCCTATCTACCTTTTCAAAATAGGCCTAGCATAGGCCTCCTCAATCTATTATCCAACAGTTGGCCATGGGAAATAATGATAGGTTGAGGGGGGCTTTTTCCCCCTCACCTCCCATGACTTATTGCCATCATCAAATATATTACCAGCATGGGACTAATAACAGCTAGTTAACAATGAGGACGGTATGCCTGCAAACACCATCTTAACCTGCTAGGCTTCTACTTTACCATGCTTAGGCTACACCAAGCTAGGCATTGCTAGCCTAACCAAAATACCATACGTAGGCCTAACTTTTCTAGCCTAAATAGCCCTAACTTTTTCAAAATAAACCTAGGTTATAGCCTAGGCTAGGCTATACAAAAATATTCACACCATATAGGCTAGCCTATTATTTTTTGTTTAGACTATGCCTAGGGTAATTCTTTTCATAATTTTTTTCCTGTGATACTTTCAAATTTGTTGAGGAAATAGGCTACCCTAATCTAACCCAGCTAGGCATTGCTAGCCTAACCAAAATACCATACATAAGCCATTGTCTAGCCTAAATAGCCCTAACTTTTTCAAAATAAACCTAGGTTATAGCCTAGGCTAGGCTAAACAAAATTATTCACACAGCGTTTATTATTTATTCATTTTTTAGGCTAGGCCTAGGGTAATTCTTTTCATCATTTTGTTCCTGTGATACTTTCAAATTTGTTGAGGAATAGGCTACCCTAATCTAACTCAGAGGTGGTGGGGAGTTGGAATAAAACATTTCTGCAATAAATGAGGGTTAAAATCTACTAATGGTAGGCTACGTGTTGTTGCAGCACATGAATTTGTGCATCAATTAACCTTGACTAGGTCTAGGCTGGCATATGGAGGCTATTCATAGCTTAATTCGGCCTGTCATAAGACATTAAGGATACAAATATATTCATACTTTGTATTAAATGCCTTAATGGTGTTGTAAACACAAGTTAACAATCATATTGCGCTATTATTGCCTCAATAATGACTTAGTGTGTCATAAAGAGCTATACTGCAGACGAATTTGTTATGGTCGCGGGTTGTGTTATCGATATTTGTGTACCTATATCCGGGTCAAATTCATGTAAGGGTGGTCTGGACCACCCTTTGCGAAAGGCGATTTTAGGAGCTTCCTACGATCAAAGATGGCCGCTACGACGCTTCGTGAATACCAGCGTTGAGACGTAAGGGAACGGTAAGGGAGTTTTCGGATCGTACGACCGTTAGTGAATCTGGGTCCATATTACCAGTCTTGCTAAGGCAGCCTCCCAGAAGCTGGATGTGCTCAACTGCCTCAAGGAGTTCTTTACCCCTGCTCAGCTTCTTGCTCTGTACAAGGGCACAGTGCGTACACACGAAGTTTGAAGCAATTTAAGTCATAGGAAGAGTGAAAGACTGATTCTGGGAGAGAGTTCCAGAGCTCAGCAGTTGAATAGAAGAAAGACTGGACCCAGATTCACTAACGGTCGTAGCGTGCGATGTCGTACAGCAACCTACGATCGTTCCTAAGGGAGTGCGGAAGGTGTATTCACGAACGCATCGTTGAGCTCCCTTACGGCTCCCTTTCGGTTATTTTCACCAAGGCTTCTCTTGACCAATCAGGCGCTTGGCCTTTGTAAATAAACAATATGTCACCCACATGACTGAAGCGCCAAGAAGAACCTAATATACTTTAATTTATGAGCTTGTCATTGTTTAGCATGGCTAATTCGATCCACCACAGCCAGCAGGAAGAAGAATAGAGTATCTTGTGAATTGATGATAAGAAATTAGCCTAGCTAGGCTACAGGGAAGCCTGTTAGTGGCCTAAGTTAAAGGATTTTCGACGGATTGATCATTGATAATCATATGTTAGGCTAGTTGGGAGTGTATTATTTATACCTTAACCACAGTATATTGTTCTACTTTACCATGTCTACACCTAGACAGGGCGAGCCAAACCAAAATGCCAGACTATACTATGTCTATGCCTACAAAGGCAGTTCTAGCCAAGCCAAAATGCCAGACTTAGCCTAGGCCTAATTTTTCAAAATAGGTCTAGGGTAATTTTTTGTATCCACAACACCTCAAGGCCTATCTACCTTTTCAAAATAGGCCTAGCATAGGCCTCCTCAATCTATTATCCAACAGTTGGCCATGGGAAATAATGATAGGTTGAGGGGGCTTTTTTCCCCCTCACCTCCCATGACTTATTGCCATCATCAAATATATTACCAGCATGGGACTAATAACAGCTAGTTAACAATGAGGACGGTATGCCTGCAAACACCATCTTAACCTGCTAGGCTTCTACTTTACCATGCTTAGGCTACACCAAGCTAGGCATTGCTAGCCTAACCAAAATACCATACGTAGGCCTAACTTTTCTAGCCTAAATAGCCCTAACTTTTTCAAAATAAACCTAGGTTATAGCCTAGGCTAGGCTATACAAAAATATTCACACCATATAGGCTAGCCTATTATTTTTTGTTTAGACTATGCCTAGGGTAATTCTTTTCATAATTTTTTTCCTGTGATACTTTCAAATTTGTTGAGGAAATAGGCTACCCTAATCTAACCCAGCTAGGCATTGCTAGCCTAACCAAAATACCATACATAAGCCATTGTCTAGCCTAAATAGCCCTAACTTTTTCAAAATAAACCTAGGTTATAGCCTAGGCTAGGCTAAACAAAATTATTCACACAGCGTTTATTATTTATTCATTTTTTAGGCTAGGCCTAGGGTAATTCTTTTCATCATTTTGTTCCTGTGATACTTTCAAATTTGTTGAGGAATAGGCTACCCTAATCTAACTCAGAGGTGGTGGGGAGTTGGAATAAAACATTTCTGCAATAAATGAGGGTTAAAATCTACTAATGGTAGGCTACGTGTTGTTGCAGCACATGAATTTGTGCATCAATTAACCTTGACTAGGTCTAGGCTGGCATATGGAGGCTATTCATAGCTTAATTCGGCCTGTCATAAGACATTAAGGATACAAATATATTCATACTTTGTATTAAATGCCTTAATGGTGTTGTAAACACAAGTTAACAATCATATTGCGCTATTATTGCCTCAATAATGACTTAGTGTGTCATAAAGAGCTATACTGCAGACGAATTTGTTATGGTCGCGGGTTGTGTTATCGATATTTGTGTACCTATATCCGGGTCAAATTCATGTAAGGGTGGTCTGGACCACCCTTTGCGAAAGGCGATTTTAGGAGCTTCCTACGATCAAAGATGGCCGCTACGACGCTTCGTGAATACCAGCGTTGAGACGTAAGGGAACGGTAAGGGAGTTTTCGGATCGTACGACCGTTAGTGAATCTGGGTCCATATTACCAGTCTTGCTAAGGCAGCCTCCCAGAAGCTGGATGTGCTCAACTGCCTCAAGGAGTTCTTTACCCCTGCTCAGCTTCTTGCTCTGTACAAGGGCACAGTGCGTACACACGAAGTTTGAAGCAATTTAAGTCATAGGAAGAGTGAAAGACTGATTCTGGGAGAGAGTTCCAGAGCTCAGCAGTTGAATAGAAGAAAGACTGGACCCAGATTCACTAACGGTCGTAGCGTGCGATGTCGTACAGCAACCTACGATCGTTCCTAAGGGAGTGCGGAAGGTGTATTCACGAACGCATCGTTGAGCTCCCTTACGGCTCCCTTTCGGTTATTTTCACCAAGGCTTCTCTTGACCAATCAGGCGCTTGGCCTTTGTAAATAAACAATATGTCACCCACATGACTGAAGCGCCAAGAAGAACCTAATATACTTTAATTTATGAGCTTGTCATTGTTTAGCATGGCTAATTCGATCCACCACAGCCAGCAGGAAGAAGAATAGAGTATCTTGTGAATTGATGATAAGAAATTAGCCTAGCTAGGCTACAGGGACGCCTGTTAGTGGCCTAAGTTAAAGGATTTTCGACGGATTGATCATTGATAATCATATGTTAGGCTAGTTGGGAGTGTATTATTTATACCTTAACCACAGTATATTGTTCTACTTTACCATGTCTACACCTAGACAGGGCGAGCCAAACCAAAATGCCAGACTATACTATGTCTATGCCTACAAAGGCAGTTCTAGCCAAGCCAAAATGCCAGACTTAGCCTAGGCCTAATTTTTCAAAATAGGTCTAGGGTATTTTTTTTGTATCCACAACACCTCAAGGCCTATCTACCTTTTCAAAATAGGCCTAGCATAGGCCTCCTCAATCTATTATCCAACAGTTGGCCATGGGAAATAATGATAGGTTGAGGGGGGCTTTTTCCCCCTCACCTCCCATGACTTATTGCCATCATCAAATATATTACCAGCATGGGACTAATAACAGCTAGTTAACAATGAGGACGGTATGCCTGCAAACACCATCTTAACCTGCTAGGCTTCTACTTTACCATGCTTAGGCTACACCAAGCTAGGCATTGCTAGCCTAACCAAAATACCATACGTAGGCCTAACTTTTCTAGCCTAAATAGCCCTAACTTTTTCAAAATAAACCTAGGTTATAGCCTAGGCTAGGCTATACAAAAATATTCACACCATATAGGCTAGCCTATTATTTTTTGTTTAGACTATGCCTAGGGTAATTCTTTTCATAATTTTTTTCCTGTGATACTTTCAAATTTGTTGAGGAAATAGGCTACCCTAATCTAACCCAGCTAGGCATTGCTAGCCTAACCAAAATACCATACATAAGCCATTGTCTAGCCTAAATAGCCCTAACTTTTTCAAAATAAACCTAGGTTATAGCCTAGGCTAGGCTAAACAAAATTATTCACACAGCGTTTATTATTTATTCATTTTTTAGGCTAGGCCTAGGGTAATTCTTTTCATCATTTTGTTCCTGTGATACTTTCAAATTTGTTGAGGAATAGGCTACCCTAATCTAACTCAGAGGTGGTGGGGAGTTGGAATAAAACATTTCTGCAATAAATGAGGGTTAAAATCTACTAATGGTAGGCTACGTGTTGTTGCAGCACATGAATTTGTGCATCAATTAACCTTGACTAGGTCTAGGCTGGCATATGGAGGCTATTCATAGCTTAATTCGGCCTGTCATAAGACATTAAGGATACAAATATATTCATACTTTGTATTAAATGCCTTAATGGTGTTGTAAACACAAGTTAACAATCATATTGCGCTATTATTGCCTCAATAATGACTTAGTGTGTCATAAAGAGCTATACTGCAGACGAATTTGTTATGGTCGCGGGTTGTGTTATCGATATTTGTGTACCTATATCCGGGTCAAATTCATGTAAGGGTGGTCTGGACCACCCTTTGCGAAAGGCGATTTTAGGAGCTTCCTACGATCAAAGATGGCCGCTACGACGCTTCGTGAATACCAGCGTTGAGACGTAAGGGAACGGTAAGGGAGTTTTCGGATCGTACGACCGTTAGTGAATCTGGGTCCATATTACCAGTCTTGCTAAGGCAGCCTCCCAGAAGCTGGATGTGCTCAACTGCCTCAAGGAGTTCTTTACCCCTGCTCAGCTTCTTGCTCTGTACAAGGGCACAGTGCGTACACACGAAGTTTGAAGCAATTTAAGTCATAGGAAGAGTGAAAGACTGATTCTGGGAGAGAGTTCCAGAGCTCAGCAGTTGAATAGAAGAAAGACTGGACCCAGATTCACTAACGGTCGTAGCGTGCGATGTCGTACAGCAACCTACGATCGTTCCTAAGGGAGTGCGGAAGGTGTATTCACGAACGCATCGTTGAGCTCCCTTACGGCTCCCTTTCGGTTATTTTCACCGAGGCTTCTCTTGACCAATCAGGCGCTTGGCCTTTGTAAATAAACAATATGTCACCCACATGACTGAAGCGCCAAGAAGAACCTAATATACTTTAATTTATGAGCTTGTCATTGTTTAGCATGGCTAATTCGATCCACCACAGCCAGCAGGAAGAAGAATAGAGTATCTTGTGAATTGATGATAAGAAATTAGCCTAGCTAGGCTACAGGGAAGCCTGTTAGTGGCCTAAGTTAAAGGATTTTCGACGGATTGATCATTGATAATCATATGTTAGGCTAGTTGGGAGTGTATTATTTATACCTTAACCACAGTATATTGTTCTACTTTACCATGTCTACACCTAGACAGGGCGAGCCAAACCAAAATGCCAGACTATACTATGTCTATGCCTACAAAGGCAGTTCTAGCCAAGCCAAAATGCCAGACTTAGCCTAGGCCTAATTTTTCAAAATAGGTCTAGGGTATTTTTTTTGTATCCACAACACCTCAAGGCCTATCTACCTTTTCAAAATAGGCCTAGCATAGGCCTCCTCAATCTATTATCCAACAGTTGGCCATGGGAAATAATGATAGGTTGAGGGGGGCTTTTTCCCCCTCACCTCCCATGACTTATTGCCATCATCAAATATATTACCAGCATGGGACTAATAACAGCTAGTTAACAATGAGGACGGTATGCCTGCAAACACCATCTTAACCTGCTAGGCTTCTACTTTACCATGCTTAGGCTACACCAAGCTAGGCATTGCTAGCCTAACCAAAATACCATACGTAGGCCTAACTTTTCTAGCCTAAATAGCCCTAACTTTTTCAAAATAAACCTAGGTTATAGCCTAGGCTAGGCTATACAAAAATATTCACACCATATAGGCTAGCCTATTATTTTTTGTTTAGACTATGCCTAGGGTAATTCTTTTCATAATTTTTTTCCTGTGATACTTTCAAATTTGTTGAGGAAATAGGCTACCCTAATCTAACCCAGCTAGGCATTGCTAGCCTAACCAAAATACCATACATAAGCCATTGTCTAGCCTAAATAGCCCTAACTTTTTCAAAATAAACCTAGGTTATAGCCTAGGCTAGGCTAAACAAAATTATTCACACAGCGTTTATTATTTATTCATTTTTTAGGCTAGGCCTAGGGTAATTCTTTTCATCATTTTGTTCCTGTGATACTTTCAAATTTGTTGAGGAATAGGCTACCCTAATCTAACTCAGAGGTGGTGGGGAGTTGGAATAAAACATTTCTGCAATAAATGAGGGTTAAAATCTACTAATGGTAGGCTACGTGTTGTTGCAGCACATGAATTTGTGCATCAATTAACCTTGACTAGGTCTAGGCTGGCATATGGAGGCTATTCATAGCTTAATTCGGCCTGTCATAAGACATTAAGGATACAAATATATTCATACTTTGTATTAAATGCCTTAATGGTGTTGTAAACACAAGTTAACAATCATATTGCGCTATTATTGCCTCAATAATGACTTAGTGTGTCATAAAGAGCTATACTGCAGACGAATTTGTTATGGTCGCGGGTTGTGTTATCGATATTTGTGTACCTATATCCGGGTCAAATTCATGTAAGGGTGGTCTGGACCACCCTTTGCGAAAGGCGATTTTAGGAGCTTCCTACGATCAAAGATGGCCGCTACGACGCTTCGTGAATACCAGCGTTGAGACGTAAGGGAACGGTAAGGGAGTTTTCGGATCGTACGACCGTTAGTGAATCTGGGTCCATATTACCAGTCTTGCTAAGGCAGCCTCCCAGAAGCTGGATGTGCTCAACTGCCTCAAGGAGTTCTTTACCCCTGCTCAGCTTCTTGCTCTGTACAAGGGCACAGTGCGTACACACGAAGTTTGAAGCAATTTAAGTCATAGGAAGAGTGAAAGACTGATTCTGGGAGAGAGTTCCAGAGCTCAGCAGTTGAATAGAAGAAAGACTGGACCCAGATTCACTAACGGTCGTAGCGTGCGATGTCGTACAGCAACCTACGATCGTTCCTAAGGGAGTGCGGAAGGTGTATTCTCGAACGCATCGTTGAGCTCCCTTTCGGTTATTTTCACCGAGGCTTCTCTTGACCAATCAGGCGCTTGGCCTTTGTAAATAAACAATATGTCACCCACATGACTGAAGCGCCAAGAAGAACATAATATACTTTAATTTATGAGCTTGTCATTGTTTAGCATGGCTAATTCGATCCACCACAGCCAGCAGGAAGAAGAATAGAGTATCTTGTGAATTGATGATAAGAAATTAGCCTAGCTAGGCTACAGGGAAGCCTGTTAGTGGCCTAAGTTAAAGGATTTTCGACGGATTGATCATTGATAATCATATGTTAGGCTAGTTGGGAGTGTATTATTTATACCTTAACCACAGTATATTGTTCTACTTTACCATGTCTACACCTAGACAGGGCGAGCCAAACCAAAATGCCAGACTATACTATGTCTATGCCTACAAAGGCAGTTCTAGCCAAGCCAAAATGCCAGACTTAGCCTAGGCCTAATTTTTCAAAATAGGTCTAGGGTATTTTTTTTGTATCCACAACACCTCAAGGCCTATCTACCTTTTCAAAATAGGCCTAGCATAGGCCTCCTCAATCTATTATCCAACAGTTGGCCATGGGAAATAATGATAGGTTGAGGGGGGCTTTTTCCCCCTCACCTCCCATGACTTATTGCCATCATCAAATATATTACCAGCATGGGACTAATAACAGCTAGTTAACAATGAGGACGGTATGCCTGCAAACACCATCTTAACCTGCTAGGCTTCTACTTTACCATGCTTAGGCTACACCAAGCTAGGCATTGCTAGCCTAACCAAAATACCATACGTAGGCCTAACTTTTCTAGCCTAAATAGCCCTAACTTTTTCAAAATAAACCTAGGTTATAGCCTAGGCTAGGCTATACAAAAATATTCACACCATATAGGCTAGCCTATTATTTTTTGTTTAGACTATGCCTAGGGTAATTCTTTTCATAATTTTTTTCCTGTGATACTTTCAAATTTGTTGAGGAAATAGGCTACCCTAATCTAACCCAGCTAGGCATTGCTAGCCTAACCAAAATACCATACATAAGCCATTGTCTAGCCTAAATAGCCCTAACTTTTTCAAAATAAACCTAGGTTATAGCCTAGGCTAGGCTAAACAAAATTATTCACACAGCGTTTATTATTTATTCATTTTTTAGGCTAGGCCTAGGGTAATTCTTTTCATCATTTTGTTCCTGTGATACTTTCAAATTTGTTGAGGAATAGGCTACCCTAATCTAACTCAGAGGTGGTGGGGAGTTGGAATAAAACATTTCTGCAATAAATGAGGGTTAAAATCTACTAATGGTAGGCTACGTGTTGTTGCAGCACATGAATTTGTGCATCAATTAACCTTGACTAGGTCTAGGCTGGCATATGGAGGCTATTCATAGCTTAATTCGGCCTGTCATAAGACATTAAGGATACAAATATATTCATACTTTGTATTAAATGCCTTAATGGTGTTGTAAACACAAGTTAACAATCATATTGCGCTATTATTGCCTCAATAATGACTTAGTGTGTCATAAAGAGCTATACTGCAGACGAATTTGTTATGGTCGCGGGTTGTGTTATCGATATTTGTGTACCTATATCCGGGTCAAATTCATGTAAGGGTGGTCTGGACCACCCTTTGCGAAAGGCGATTTTAGGAGCTTCCTACGATCAAAGATGGCCGCTACGACGCTTCGTGAATACCAGCGTTGAGACGTAAGGGAACGGTAAGGGAGTTTTCGGATCGTACGACCGTTAGTGAATCTGGGTCCATATTACCAGTCTTGCTAAGGCAGCCTCCCAGAAGCTGGATGTGCTCAACTGCCTCAAGGAGTTCTTTACCCCTGCTCAGCTTCTTGCTCTGTACAAGGGCACAGTGCGTACACGAAGTTTGAAGCAATTTAAGTCATAGGAAGAGTGAAAGACTGATTCTGGGAGAGAGAGTTCCAGAGCTCAGCAGTTGAATAGAAGAAAGACTGGACCCAGATTCACTAACGGTCGTAGCGTGCGATGTCGTACAGCAACCTACGATCGTCCCTAAGGGAGTGCGGAAGGTGTATTCTCGAACGCATCGTTGAGCTCCCTTTCGGTTATTTTCACCGAGGCTTCTCTTGACCAATCAGGCGCTTGGCCTTTGTAAATAAACAATATGTCACCCACATGACTGAAGCGCCAAGAAGAACATAATATACTTTAATTTATGAGCTTGTCATTGTTTAGCATGGCTAATTCGATCCACCACAGCCAGCAGGAAGAAGAATAGAGTATCTTGTGAATTGATGATAAGAAATTAGCCTAGCTAGGCTACAGGGAAGCCTGTTAGTGGCCTAAGTTAAAGGATTTTCGACGGATTGATCATTGATAATCATATGTTAGGCTAGTTGGGAGTGTATTATTTATACCTTAACCACAGTATATTGTTCTACTTTACCATGTCTACACCTAGACAGGGCGAGCCAAACCAAAATGCCAGACTATACTATGTCTATGCCTACAAAGGCAGTTCTAGCCAAGCCAAAATGCCAGACTTAGCCTAGGCCTAATTTTTCAAAATAGGTCTAGGGTATTTTTTTTGTATCCACAACACCTCAAGGCCTTCTACCTTTTCAAAATAGGCCTAGCATAGGCCTCCTCAATCTATTATCCAACAGTTGGCCATGGGAAATAATGATAGGTTGAGGGGGGCTTTTTCCCCCTCACCTCCCATGACTTATTGCCATCATCAAATATATTACCAGCATGGGACTAATAACAGCTAGTTAACAATGAGGACGGTATGCCTGCAACATCTTAACCTAGGCTTCTACTTTACCATGCTTAGGCTACACCAAGCTAGGCATTGCTAGCCTAACCAAAATACCATACGTAGGCCTAACTTTTCTAGCCTAAATAGCCCTAACTTTTTCAAAATAAACCTAGGTTATAGCCTAGGCTAGGCTATACAAAAATATTCACACCATATAGGCTAGCCTATTATTTTTTGTTTAGACTATGCCTAGGGTAATTCTTTTCATAATTTTTTTCCTGTGATACTTTCAAATTTGTTGAGGAAATAGGCTACCCTAATCTAACCCAGCTAGGCATTGCTAGCCTAACCAAAATACCATACATAAGCCATTGTCTAGCCTAAATAGCCCTAACTTTTTCAAAATAAACCTAGGTTATAGCCTAGGCTAGGCTAAACAAACAAAATTCACACAGCGTTTATTATTTTTTTTTTAGGCTAGGCCTAGGGTAATTCTTTTCATCATTTTGTTCCTGTGATACTTTCAAATTTGTTGAGGAATAGGCTACCCTAATCTAACTCAGAGGTGGTGGGGAGTTGGAATAAAACATTTCTGCAATAAATGAGGGTTAAAATCTACTAATGGTAGGCTACGTGTTGTTTGGCCACATGACTATTAGTGTGGTCATATGGACTGAGGAGGCTATTCATAGCTTATTCCGGCCATAAACATTAAGGATACAAATATATTCATATTTGTATTAAATGGTGTTGTACAAACACAAGTAACATTGCGCTATTATTGCCTCAATAATGACTTAGTGTGTCATAAAGAGCTATACTGCAGACGAATTTGTTATGGGCGGGTTGTGTTATCGATATTTGTGTACCTATATCCGGGTCAAATTCATAAGGGTGGTCTGGACCACCCTTTGCGAAAGGCGATTTTAGGAGCTTCCTACGATCAAAGATGGCCGCTACGACGCTTCGTGAATACCAGCGTTGAGACGTAAGGGAACGGTAAGGGAGTTTTCGGATCGTACGACCGTTAGTGAATCTGGGTCCATATTACCAGTCTTGCTAAGGCAGCCTCCCAGAAGCTGGATGTGCTCAACTGCCTCAAGGAGTTCTTTACCCCTGCTCAGCTTCTTGCTCTGTACAAGGGCACAGTGCGTACACACGAAGTTTGAAGCAATTTAAGTCATAGGAAGAGTGAAAGACTGATTCTGGGAGAGAGTTCCAGAGCTCAGCAGTTGAATAGAAGAAAGACTGGACCCAGATTCACTAACGGTCGTAGCGTGCGATGTCGTACAGCAACCTACGATCGTCCCTAAGGGAGTGCGGAAGGTGTATTCTCGAACGCATCGTTGAGCTCCCTTTCGGTTATTTTCACCGAGGCTTCTCTTGACCAATCAGGCGCTTGGCCTTTGTAAATAAACAATATGTCACCCACATGACTGAAGCGCCAAGAAGAACATAATATACTTTAATTTATGAGCTTGTCATTGTTTAGCATGGCTAATTCGATCCACCACAGCCAGCAGGAAGAAGAATAGAGTATCTTGTGAATTGATGGTAAGATAGTAGCCTAGGCTACAGGGAAGCCTGTTAGTGGCCCAAGTTAAAGGATTTTCGACGGATTGATCATTGATAATCATATGTTAGGCTAGTTGGGAGTGTATTATTTATACCTTAACCACAGTATATTGTTCTACTTTACTTTGTCTACACCTGACAGGGCGAGCCAAACCAAAATGCCAGACTTTACTATGTCTATGCCTACACAGGCAGTTCTAGCCAACGCCAAGCCAAAATGCCAGACTTAGCCTAGGCCTAATTTTTCAAAATAGGCCTAGGGTAATTTTTTTGTATTCACAACACCTCAAGGCCTATCTACCTTTTCAAAATAGGCCTAGCATAGGCCTCCTCAATCTATTATCCAACAGTTGGCCATGGGAAATAATTATAGGTTGAGGGGGGCTTTGTCCCCCTCACCTCCCATGACATATTGCCATCATCAAATATATTACCAGCATGGGACTAATAACAGCTAGTTTACAATAAGGACGGTATGCCTGCAAACACCATCTTAACCTGCTAGGCTTCTACTTTACCATGCTTAGGCTACACCAAGCTAGGCATTGCTAGCCTAACCAAAATACCATATGTAGGCCTAACTTTTCTAGCCTAAATAGCCCTAACTTTTTCAAAATAAACCTAGGTTATATCCTAGGCTAGGCTAAACAAAAATATTCACACCATATAGGCTAGCCTATTATTTTTTGTTTAGACTATGCCTAGGGTAATTCTTTTCATAATTTTTTTCCTGTGATACTTTCAAATTTGTTGAGGAAATAGGCTACCCTAATCTAACCCAGCTAGGCATTGCTAGCCTAACCAAAATACCATACATAGGCCTAACTTGTCTAGCCTAAATAGCCCTAACTTTTTCAAAATAAACCTAGGTTATAGCCTAGGCTAGGCTAAACAAAATTATTCACACAGCGTTTATTATTTATTCATTTTTTAGGCTAGGCCTAGGGTAATTCTTTTCATCATTTTGTTCCAGTGATACTTTCAAATTTGTTGAGGAATAGGCTACCATAATCTAACTCAGAGGTGGTGAGTAGTTGGAATAAAACATTTCCGCAATAAATGAGGGTTAAAATCTACAAATGGTAGGCTACGTGTTGTCGCAGCACATGAATTTGTGCATCAATTAACCTTCACTAGGTCTAGGCTGGCATATGTAGGCTATTCATAGCTTAATTCGGTCTGTCATAAGACATTAAGGATACAAATATATTCATACTTTGTATTAAATGCCTTAATGGTGTTGTAAACACAAGTTAACAATCATATTGCGCTATTATTGCCTCAATAATGATTTAGTGTGTCATAAAGAGCTATACTGCAGACGAATTTGTTATGGTCGCGGGTTGTGTTATCGATATTTGTGTACCTATATCCGGGTCAAATTCATGTAAGGGTGGTCTGGACCACCCTTAGCGAAAGGGGATTTTAGGGACTTCCTACGATCAAAGATGGCCGCTACGACGCTTCGTGAATACCAGCGTTGAGACGTAAGGGAACGGTAAGGGAGTTTTTGGATCGTACGACCGTTAGTGAATCTGGGTCCTGTACCCTAGTACCAAACATATATAAATTCAATAATGTCCAACTCCAATATCCTTACAGTTATATTTTAGCAACTACTATTAATTATTACTACCTCCTCTCCCCAAAAGTGAATATATATATATATATATATATATATATATATATATATATATATATATATATATATATATATATACCGTATATATACCTCCTTAACCCGGGAGCTGCGGGGAGACTCTTAAGAGTTCCCCCGGCGCACTGCGGGGAGACTTTTAAGAGTCAGAGAAAACAAAAATCAACTTTTGACATCGAAAAAAAAAAAAAATTTAGATTTTTTTTTTTTTTTTTTTATTTTTTTTTTTGGCCCCTGGGCCATGCAAAATCTCAGTCCTCTACCTCCCCTCCTTCCCCACTTTCCTCCTCTCCTTCAGTTATCACCTATTTTCCCTGTTATTCCCTTATTCTGAGGTATATTTTCGTGCTAACATTAGAAATCCGATTGGAGGGTGTGGTCATCACTGATAGCAAGCGAGTGCAAGAGAGAGAGAGAGAGTATCGATCGACTGTGTCTCAGTGGCCTTGGGGAAAATTGGCGGGAAAGCAGATTGCCTCACCCATACATTATACAACTCGCGGGCTATATCTCCGATTTTGACCATCCAAACGCTGTTTTCACTCGTTTTATTGTTGTTTCAGGTTAATACCTTTATAATCAACCCATAATAGGCGCATATGGATAAGTATTAATGCTATTAATGGCACAATGAATATTTTAGTGACGGAAACACCTCAAATACGTCAGCACAGGGGGACGTTTCCAATTACCCCCATGCGCACTTCAGAGGTTAATGGATGTAGGCCTAATGTGTTCAATCTTTCTCAATATAAGAACATAAAAAAACTGAGTCTGCAGAGAGCCGATTGGCCCACACAAGACAGTTCCCTCTCACATCCAACCCTAATTACAAGGCCTAATTATAGGTTCAGCTCACTAATACCATGAGGATCGACCTCACCAAAACGGTCAGAGGACAGACAATGAGGGTCTGTCAAGCGCCGATTGGCCCACACCCGGTAGATTCCCCTCACACCCAACCCATCTCGCCCATATGCCAATCTATTTTTTTCTTAATGCTCTCTATAGTTCTTGATTCCACTATAACACTTGGTAGCTTATTCCACCTATCTACAACTCTGTTACCAAACCAATATTTGCCTATATCTTTTCTGAAACGAAAAAATATCTAATTTGAAACCATTTGTTCGAGTTCTTTCGCTATCACTGAACTTGAATACGTAAGGACGATTTCTATCATGTGTTAAGTCCTAGGACTTACATATAAGAACATAAGAACATAAGAAAATGGGAGTCTGCAGAAAGCCGATCGGCTCATATACGGCAGATCCCTCTCACACCCAACACTAATTATAAGGACTAATAATAGGCCCAACTCACTAACACCATGAGGACTGACCTCACCAAAACGATCAGAGGTCAACATGGGAAAACGGGGGTCTGCAGAGAGCCGACTGGACAACAACCGGCAGATTCCACTCACACCCAACCCCCATTATAAATAATAAATAGGTCATTAGGATAACACCATAGAGGATTTGTTTAGACTAAATATATGGATTCATATGGTAATAGTTTGTTCTAGGACCTACATCAAGTGCTTGATTTATTACCAAGATAGTTTGAAATAGTATTAGTAAATAAGGTGAATATGGGCATTGCTCTAATCAAGATGGGTTGGGTGTGAAAGGGATCTGCCTTGTGTGGGCCAATTGACTTTCTGCAGACTCCCATTATCTTAGGTTGTTCTTATGTTATGTTCTCTCTCTCTCTCTCTCTCTCTCTCTCTCTCTCTCTCTCTCTCTCTCTCCTCCTTTGTACTCCTTTGTAATCCTCTTCTAAGCAACATGTGCCAAAGTACATATATAAATTCAATAATGTCCAACCTCAATATCATTACAGTTATAGTTAAGTAACTTTTAACTAATTACCTCCTCCTCTACCCATATATATATATATATATATATATATATATATATATATATATATATATATATATATATATATACATACATTCATGCATACAATACGTACATATTCTTAATAGCACGTTAGCATCCACTATTTAATCTATCTATCTATCTATATGCTCAGGCCCAATCCCCATTTTGGGGGTAGCCGACTCAAGACAGAGCAAGAACAGGGAAAACACAAAAACAACATAAAACAAAAAAAATAAACACAGATAAAAAACACAAACTCTCACACATCCAGGTCACCCAGGAGAAGACCCAGAGACCAGGGTTACCAAGGTCGCTCCAGCACTCCCACGGCCCCTGACCACCCGGAGAGGTTCCGATCTCGGCAGGCAGACATGCAGCGGAGCCAAAGCCACAAGCCCTCCACCACACTTCCAGGCACACCCTTCATATTAATCGTCTCCCCGGGCCAGGCGCCTGATGGACTATTATCTAGTCCAACTTGCGCCCGACCCCTTACTCCAAATGACCACGTGTTCACTCAACTATTCACAAGCATTCTCCATTCACTCCTGTCCACCACCACTTCCCCTGCCTGATCTATAGTCATTCCTCTATCATCCAAAGCCTTTCTTACACAGTCTCTCCATCTCAATGGGGGTCTTCCTGCCCTTCTATCACCCCTTGTACCTGACTCGCATATTCTCTTTGTAAGCCTTTCATCTCCCATTCGTTCAACATGACCATACCAGCTCAGCACCCTTCTGTCCACTCTGGCTGACAAATGTTCCTGCTGCCCCACTCTCCTACGTATCTCTTCATTCCTCAATCTGTCTCTACGAGTAACTCCACACATACTCCTCAAGCAGCTCATCTCTATTAAATATTCAGTTAAATATAAAAATTGTATCAACTAAGAAAAGAGGTAGTGGGGAATGGGAGGAGTATAAATTGTAATTAAAGGACCAAGGCAGTCAATGGTACCAATTAAATGTGATTAGAGGATCCACCTGGTCCTCTAATCACAGATTATACTCCTCCCACTCACCAATAATCTATTTTTGTTCTAATGCTTCACCCATTGTATATTCTAATACACACACACACACATATACTGTATATATATATAATGTGTGTGTTTGTGTGTGTGTGTTATAAACATTATAATAATTATTAGTTGTGACTGACTGACTTATTAGTTAATATTGCTGTCATATTGCTAGAAAGACGAATATGTAGAGGAAATAATGATAGAGGTGTTTTAAGTGGATGAAAGGTATCAATAAGAGAGATATGTATATGGTATTATAGCTTAGTAACCTGCCTTTTGTCTCCTTCATACACAGAAAAGAATAAGAAAAAATAAGAAAATGGGAGCCCGCATAAAGCTGATTGGCCCACACAAGGCAGATCCCTCTTCTCCCAACCCATCTTGTCCATATGTCTATCTAATTGTATTTTGAAGCTCTATCATTCTTTATCGCACTATGGCGCTAGGTAGCCTGTTCCACAGGTATATACAACTCTTACCAAACCAGTATTTGCCTATATTTCTTGAAACGAAAAGTATCCCATTTGAAACTATTTGTTTGAGTTTTCTCGCTATCGCTGAGCTTCAGTACATCTTTCATATCCCCTGCATTTAGCCTATCTCACTTACCCACTTGAACACCTCTATCATATCTATCATATCATATCATATGTAACTCTGCGTCTTTCTAACGAATGTAAGCCTAGCTTCTTCAACCTGTCTTCATATGGAAGATTTCTATTATTACAGATTATTTGTTGTCATTCTTAGTTGTACTCTCTCCAAGGAATCTATGTTCATTCTCTAATAGGGACTCCAATTTTGAACAGCATAATTCATTGTGTAGTCTCACTAACGCTAGATAAAATTTCAAGATTATGTCTGCTGTTCTGTTACACACACTTCTAGATATACATCCAAGAACTCTATTTGCCTTATTTCGAACACTGATGCATTGATTTCTTGGTTTCAAATCACAGTTGACGATGATTCTCAAGTCTTTTTCATTATTTGAGTTAGTTATATCCACGTTATCGAAATTGTATACTGCATTTCCTATCGATTTACTCAATTTTACTACACTGCATTTACCTACATTGAACTTGATCTGCCAGTTTACTACCCATGTGTGTTAATATGTCTAAATCTATTTGGAGTGTTTCCATTTTAGTGTCATCTGTAAATTTACTGATTTTGCTAGTTATTCCTACATCAAGGTTGTTAATATATATATATATATATATATATATATATATATATATATATATATATAGATATATATGAGATAGAGAGAGAGAGGGGTACAATTTACAAGTAGGTGTTAATTTTCTGGATTACCTGGATTAGCTTGAGGTTGGTCAGCGGGTGTTTTTGTTGGCAACCTTCTTCGGCCGCACTCACATGGTAGCAATATAAATGTTTTATAATGCTATAGATTTACCAATTACAATCCCTATCCTAAATTAACCAAACATCACATTTGGATGCCAATAATCACCAGACAATATATGCATCATCAATTGAGAAATGTTACCTATTATCTTCTATGTTGATTCACTATATAAACACACACAAACTCATGCACATTCACATTTTCACGCACAAAATCATTCTGGAACACATATTCGTATTCCTACCCACAATGTCATTAACTTGCATTGCATGTATTCACCTTGACAAACAAGTTCGGTGATTTATATTCATATATGTACACACACACACACACACTTTTAGATTACCACTCGACAACGCACATATATTCGAACATACATTCACAATTACACACTCGCCTTCACATTTCCAATCAGAATACACACACACACATTGATATTCCCTCCCACAATCGCACCCACACTCTAATGTTCTTTCAGAACCACACGCACAAATATATATTCGCATTCCTAAGCACAAACACAAACACACATTCACAAAGACAAGTCATGGGAATGACTCTCTCATTCTCTCTCTATCACACACACACACACACACACACACACAAACATATTGTACATTCATTATTAATTTTGTACATCCATTATACAAACACATATTTCCACTCACAAACGTACAGGCTTTATGCTCGTACATGCACATTCCTACTCGTGCATGCAAGGTTGCACTGCGCCCCCCCCCCCAACTGGCCTACGCAAGGTAGATCCAGCTCACACCCAATTAATTCATTGAGCTATTCAGTTTATTCTTGAAAGCCTACTGCTACTGAGCTGATCACTTTACAGTTGTACTTTGCAATTTCTTTCACAAATATATAATTTTGTTCCTTCCAATTATGACCCAAACGTACATGCCATTACACACGCACATACATACTCATGTAGACATGCATTTGAACATCCATATAACATTAATTTTGTAACAAACATTTATTTACGAAACATATACTGTATTTGCATTACTTTTATTATTACAC
>CM064480.1:51395604-51575996 GCA_032716605.1 Paralithodes platypus | reverse complement strand
TGGGGGTAGGAGAGTGTGTTGGGTGTGTTCTTTTGTGGGGTTTGTGATTTGATGGTGGTGGAAATAGGTTGTTTTTGTGGGAGTTTGGTGGGGGGGTAGATCTAGCAGGTCATTCGGGGTGATAAGGTGGGGGTTGAGAGGGGATGAGGTTGAAGGGGAAGGTATGTTCTTTCGTGGGAGGGTGGGGGTGTTTATTTTTGGAATATAGTTAGAGGGGTTATGGTGTTTGCTTGTGATTATTCGTCTTCTTTCCCTTTGTGGAGGAGAATTCGACGAAGAAGAAGAGGAGGAGGAGGATAGTGGTCTGGCAGCCCTACGGAACTTGGTTAGCAGGGTGTGTTTTCTGGAGGGTTTAAAAGATATTAGTCGTGGGCGTAAGTTGTAGCGTGAGGTTACTGAGGTAGATTGTGTGGTGCGGTTGGGTGTGTACTTGGTTTTAGGTGGGGGTGGTGTTTTTTTTCCTGTGGTGCCTGGTGGAGGTACGTCAGGACTAGACGGGAGGGTTTCCGTTGTGGTCGGGGTTGTGGGTGGAGGTTTTTGTACTTTGATAAGTTGGGGAGGTACTTGACTATCAGAAGTGAAGGAATGGGTCATGGTTGAGGAAGGTGTGATAGTGGGGGCTTGGGGTTTGTGGAGGTTAGTTATGGGGGTATGTTGAGGAATGATCGGCCGGTTCTGTGCTGGAGGGTTTTGGCCTTTAGGGGTTTGTAGGGGAACATTTATAGCCTGAGTGGGAGGGGTCGTAGGGGTGTTCAATTCAGGGTCGGACGTGTGGGGTGGGGTAATGTCTTGTGGTTTTAGAGGTTTAAATGCTCGGACGAATCTATTTCTGAACGTGCGAGTCACGCCGTGATAATCAATTATGACTTGATAGGCATTTGGGACTTTGATAATGGTGTAGGGTCCGACATAGCGAGGGCCTAATTTGTTGGTTACAGGGAGGTTGGCTACCATTACGGTGTCATGGATGGCGAAAGGGTTTGTATCATTGGGGTTATCATTTTTGGTGTCTTGACAGGTTTGGGCGGTATGGAGGGTGTTTTGCAGATGTTGCAATGGGTCAATTGTGGAGGTGTTGGAGGGGAGATGAGCGTGATGGTGGAATGGCAGTAACAGGGGGGTACGCCGTAAACGCGTTCATGAGGTGAAATACCGTCTTCGCGGGGACAGGTGTTCATGCCCCATTGTATCATCTTTATCTGTGATGGCCAGTCTGAGGTGTTCAGAGCAATCATTTTGGTACGTAACTGGTTGTTGATGGTGCGATGGCTTCGTTCGCATATAGCATTTCCTTGAAGCCAGTACGGGGATGAGTGCTTGATCTTAATACCGCATTGTTGGGTGAACTGGTGCCAAACGTGTCCACTAAATTCGGGGGCATTGTCGGATAGAAGAGCAAGGGGAAGGCCGAATATAGGGAACACTTCTGTGGCAAGCCATGCGGCGACGGTGGTGGCT
Organism: Paralithodes platypus; assembly: GCA_032716605.1. Classification (NCBI taxonomy): domain Eukaryota; kingdom Metazoa; phylum Arthropoda; class Malacostraca; order Decapoda; family Lithodidae; genus Paralithodes; species Paralithodes platypus. The sequence goes on along the minus strand of CM064480.1, from coordinate 51,574,538 downwards.
GTGTGGTCTTTAACTGGGCAGGCTATTAAGAACTTTGAATATACGTCAACAAATGTGACGATATAGCGGTTGCCAGCGTAAGAAGGAAACGGGCCCATGATGTCGAGGGATAGGACCTGGAACGGTTTGTTGGCAGAAATGGTACCAGCTGGGCTGGGGTGCGTGATCTATCTTTCCCCAATAAACAAGGTTTGCAGGATTCTGTCACGCGTTGTGCCATCTTGGAGGGGTTGGGGGTCCAGTACTGATCCGCGAAGATTTTTAACATTTTCTTTTGTCCAAGGTGTATGCCGTTTCCCTCGTGGATGGCAATCATGTAGTCGTGGGCAATGGTGGGGTCTAGGACTATGTGACCGGAGTCTGTGGCAAGTTGATCTCCCCAGCGAGTCAGTTTCCTGAAGACATTTAACGGTATCCAGGGTGGTCTGATTCTTGTTTCCCAAGATTGAATTAGTGAGGGTGCTGGGGGGGAAGTATGTTGGTGGATGGGGATAGATAAAAGCTCAGTGTTTTGTAAGGCGGCTAGGTTGGTGGGGGGGTCTTTCGGTACTGGCAAACGTGACAGGGCGTTTGCATTGGTGTGAAGTTTACCTGGACGATACTGTATTGTAAAATCGTAGTCCTCTAGTGTCTCCCTCCAGCGTACCAAGATGGCTGAGTTGGTTTCGCACTTACGCAGCCATTGCAAAGATTGATGGTCGGTTATTATATCAAGTTTTGCGTCCAACACAAATGACCTGAAGTGGTTGAGTGCCCAAATGATCCCTAGGCACTCTCTCTTGGTGGCTGCATAATTCTGTTGGGCTTGGTTGAGTGTGGAGCTGGCATACACTATCACATGTTCCTCTCCGTCTCTTACTTGAGCTAAAACTGCACCAATGGCATACAGAGATACATCGGTATAAAGACGGAAAGGTTTATGGTAATCAGGGAAAGCGACAATAGGGGCTTGGATTAGTTTTGTTTCAAAGTGTTAAAAGCGAGGTCTCTTTCGGGTGTCCAGGTGAATGTGGTGTCCTTGTGGGTGAGTTGGTGGAGGGGTCTGGCTATTTCGGCAAAGTGTGGGACAAAACGTCTGTAGTATGTGGCTAAAGCTAGAAAAGAACGTACTCCTTTAACGGTGGTGGGTGGGGGTTGGTTTTGTATGGCTTGAAGTTTCTTTGGGTCTGGTGCAATACCATGTTCAGATATTACGTGGCCGAGGAAATCTACCTTATTTCGTGCAATCTCGCACTTTGAGGGTTTCAATTTTAACCCGGCGGCTCGGATTCTTTGAAGAACTTGTTTCAACCTGAGGAGGTGTTCTTCCCAGGTGTGTGAGTACACAATAATATCGTCTAGATACGCTAGGCAGGTTTCCCAGGTCAGGCCATGTAATACCGCTTCCATCAAACGGGAGAAAGTGGCGGGTCCGTTACAGAGGCCAAAAGGTAGGACGTTAAATTCGTAGTGGTGGCCACCACTAGTGGAAAATGCTGTTTTTTCTTGGTCCTCTGCCTTGATAGGCACTCGCCAATACCCTGCTTGCAAGTCGAGGGTAGTGAACCATATGGATCCGTATAGGGAGTCAAGGGAATCGTCTATCCTGGATAATGGCATAGCGTCCTTAATGGTTACGTCATTCAATCTCCTGTAATCGACGCAAAAACGGGTTGACCCATCTTTCTTTTTTACTAGGACAACAGGGGAAGACCAGGGGCTGATGGACGGGGTAGCAATTCCGGCCTCTAACATCTCTTGGACTTGGCGTTCCTCTTCCTGGCATTGTATGGGATTTTTTCTACGGGATGGTTGTCTTATGGGGGGGCCTGGGGTGTTAATGATGTGTTGTTCCACATCGGTCTGTCCGATTTCAGTGGGTTGTTGGGCAAACACGTCACTGAACTCTAGCAATAGTTCGTACATGCTGTGTTTTTGGTGGTCGGATAATGTGTGAGGGAGAGGGGGCAATTTGAGGCTGGTAGGGGTGTCATTGGAATCTATGGGGAGGTCATCAAAAGTTTCAAGGTCTCCTATGATGAGGCCTTTTGGTAATGTCAGGGATTCTTCAGAGATATTTGCCACTAGAATGTGGTTGATGCGAGCGGAAATGATGGCGGGTTGCAAGAGGCAACGATTGGGGTTGGTGGACGTGGTAGTGGGGGAAAATATCATGTGAGTTTGGGGTATGGGTCGAAGGTTAACCCATTTTGATGGCGGGGGGGAATTTGACATTTATCTTGAACTACAGCTGGGCTAATGATGGTGGGGGATCGACTGGTGAGCAGGTGCTCGGTACGCATAAAGGGGGGGGGGAATCACTTTGGTGGGGGTCACGCGTGAGGGGGGGATTAACGGCACGTGTGGGAGGATCAGCGTGGTGAGGTGTGAGTGATTTAGAAAGCGGAATTTGTTGGTGGGACTGCGGAGGGTTGGTGGGGGAAGAGTTAGGTATAGAACATGGGTTATTGGTGGAGGACTGATGTACTGATTTGTGGTTGTTAAAAGGACGAATTTGGGGAGTTTTGTCGGTGGCAGTGATGGTTTGTTTAGAGTTTATATGGGATTGGTGGGTTTGTCTGTCATGAGAGGGCGAGTCAAGTGTGGGGTTTTGAAGTTCTCTAGGGGTGTGAATTGTGTGGGGGTGGAAGGGAGCTACTGACGGAAAACTGTCACAAGGGAAATTTTGTTGGTTGTGGAATATCTGAGCATTTCTGGGGGCATAGGGAAAACATTGTTGGGTACATAGGTCGGCATTTTCACTTGAAACATGTGTACATAAATATTTGGTAGAATGGTTTTTACATACATCAGAGTCTGCCCTGGAAACATGGGAGGATTGATCCTGGACAGAGTTAGGAGAAATGGGGGGGTTACCGAGAGGGAGTTGCTTGGACTTGTCTTCTTTCGTTTGTTGAGGCATTTTTTCAACGAAATGAGTGATATTTTGAGAGAACTCGGGGCGAGGGGAGGGTTAGGAGTTACCTTAGTGCTAGCTGCAACTCGGTAATCCTGACTCAGAGTTTGTTGAGGGTGGAGGTGTTTTTTCTTTTTGTGAATAGGTTTCTGCGTGATTGGTTTGTCAGAGGCTTTGGGTTGGATTTTTGTTTGGAATGAGATCAGCCTCTGGCCGCAGTCAACCTGGGCCTGGAGTTTTTGAAGGAGGTCAAGTCCAAGGAAACCATCGTAATGTTTACAGTGGGAGGAAAATACTGTGAACGGTTGATAACAACGAGCATGGGGGGCAGGAGTAGTTACTGACAGGGGCAAAGTGTCTCCTAGGAGATTTAAGTAGGTATCAGCAGCTGAGATTAGTTCTGATTTGGTAGGTAACAAGGGGCCAAATAGTCGGTGGTGTTGATTATAGTAAGACTTGAACAAACATGACTTGGCAGCTCCCGTGTCGATTAACAAGCGGACAGGAAGTCCTTGATTTTGGCCATGTAGTAAATGGGGGCAGTGCGATCAGTTATGGCGTCCCCCGCCGAGGCCATCGTGGGCGGGGGTACTTTAAAAATCCTGGGAGTCGGTATCTACCTCCTCCAGGGTTTCCTCGGTATCGTCTGAGGTCATGATAGGGGCTATTTCTCCGGTGTGCATTTCCTCCATTTCTTCCTCTTGTCCCAACTCCTCTTCATTTACAGAAATGCGAGGAGTAAAGGGGCGAGGTTTGGCAGAGTCACGAATTTGATGGAGGGCACACCGAGCACTACAGGCAGGGAAATCATAAGGGTTGATAATTACTAATGTAGGGTTTTTACTTTGGTAGGTGTTGTAGGTTCTGTTCCGGTTGCAGATTCTGCGTGGCTGGGTAGGTTGGAACCGGGGCCTACTGGGTTGGGGCTTGCCGGAAGGGTAGGTCGGTCTGTTGTGGAAGGATGAGGATGGGTAGGCATTCTTGGAGTTGAAGGTTTGAGCCTTGGGGTTTTGGTGGTCGAGGTGCTGCGGGTGCGTGGGAAACTTCTTTATTACAGCGATTTGGGCTGTGGCTGGGGGCTTGCCATATCACAAGGGTTTGTAATAACCCTCAGTTTATGAGACAGATGTGGGTGTTCGTAATACCAAAACCGAAGGTGCCTTGATCAGCTGGTTTACTTGGTTAGGTTGTTAATTGTATGGGTGGTTGGATGTGGTGGAGACTGGGTTGCTAACTCTGCCACATTGATCTGGAAGTATGGCATAGAAGTTAGTCACTGGTGAGGCGGCTAGCCTCGCACGGACGATCATTTGGTACAGGGTTGTGAATAGGTTGTGAGGGAATAGATGGCATGCAAAGGGTTAGTAAAGTTTTAATGGTGTTCCTTCCTACTGGGGGGAGGTAGGCTGGATAGGAGTATATATACAAAAGGTTTGAGAAGGTTAGTAACGGAAAAGTTAGGGATATTCAGGGGGTATGCTGGAGAGGCTAGGTCGGAAGGGAGTTGAGGAGCGTGGGGGGTTAACGAGAGGGAGAGGGTTAAGGGGGGTTATGTGGAAGTTTGACCCTAAGGTCTCTGGGCGTAGGGGTGGCATTAGGCTACAGTTGGTATCGTAGCTTGGGGGTTAATTACAGGGAAGGTACGTTAGCCAAACGCTACCGGGGGATGAGCAATAAGTGGTGGTATATGAGTTTGGAAATGATAGAATCATGTGGACTGTGGGCTGTGGGGAAGAGGAGGTTAACCGTAGGTGTGTGCTTGACTGTGGATCAAAGTAGAGAAAACATGGTGTATTATTACTCGTCAATACGATTGTTATGGACACTGTTACTCTGACACTATTTCTTGCTGATTCTAGTTGTTCATGGGAATTGCGTTTTCTATGACATATATATCAAAGAAAGCGGCAGTTCGTAGGGGTAGCTTCTAATGGTAAAAGAGGGTGGTGTATACAATCTCTGGTTGGGGTAAGAATTAGAGTTACTGCATGGTGGCTAACATCTGCAGTCATTTCTGTCTAGGTCTTACAGGAATAATGGTTATATATACACTGGTGTACCCGTGGGTATCATAGTTTCTTATCAATTATGACATGGGGTTTTAACAGATTACTTCTCGGATGGAAGAACATACATAGATTTATGGGGGCGGTTGGTCTTCAGAAACTTAGTCTGGCAAGACAAGGTATTTTAGGGGGTTAACATATTACTTCTCAGATGGAAGAACATACATAGATTTATGGGGGTGGTTGGTCTTCAGAAACTTAGTCTGGCAAGACAGGGGGTTAACATATTACTTCTTGGATGGAAAAACATACATAGATTTAGGCCTGTCTGAACTGGTTGGCATTGGCTCAACCTAGGGACAGGGCATGGGTGTACTACATTAAGGTGTATTCATGTTCATCATCATGTAGGTAGAGGTGTAGGACACGATGGGTAGTGTATACGCGAGGTGGGGGAAGGGTCAGTGGTTAGAAGTGATAGGCAGGTGTGGTTTGTAGCTGCTTAGCCCTGCGGGCTTCGGCCTGTCTTAACTGGTTGGCTTGGTCACCTGGTCCTTTCGTTCTGTGGGCCTTTCCTTCGGGTGTTTCTGTTCCCGTTTCCTGGTGGTGCTCGCTCGTGGCTTCCGTGGTGGGCTTCTCGTTCTGGGGCATTTTACTTCCCTCTCCTTCGTTGTAGGCTCGTCCTCGAGCCTCAAGGGTGAAGTAAAAAGAAGCATAGTCATGGTGGGTAATTTTGAGGGTATTTAGCAGGTCCCACCAAGCAAGAGAGCGAGGGTCAAGTTTCTTTTGCAGGTCTATGTAGACCTGTAGGAATGTGTCCTCGGTGTTGTGGAGGGCGGCTGCCCGGGCTTGATGTGGGCGCTGTAGACGGGCTAAGCGTCCTGTGGACGTTTTTACTTTAACCTTTCTTATGAACGGTGTGTATTCTTCCTCCGTGGGGGTAGGGACGGGGGCGACGAATGGTGTGGATTTGTTCATGGTGGAGGTCATGTATCGAGTGAGGTGTGTGGGACTGACAGGAGGCCTCTTCAGTGTGGTGAAGGGGTTAATAACTGAAGGGGAGGGACTAACGCGTGAAAGCGGAGCTGGGGGTGAAGGGGGGATATGAGTCTGGGGTTTTTGGGGTTTTCTTGGGTGGTGTTGCCGGCTGGGAAAATATATGGAGGCAATGTGAAATATTGGTTTAGGTAAGGTGTGTGATGGAGGTGTGTGAGAAAGAGAGGGTGTGTGTGTGTTGTGTGGCTTGGGTCTTTAGTGTAAGAACGGGGTGTTGTTTTTACATAACTGTCTTCAAATCTGATGGGTCTGTTGATGATTCTACCTTTGGAGGTTCTGGTGGGAAGGTAGATGTTTGTAGTGGGACTTTAGTCGCTCGACGATGTTTTATATTGAGGGGAAGAACACTTTACAGGTGGAGGGCATTTAGTGGGGGTGATGTAGGGGGTTATTTGAGAGGTAGATGTGTGTGGAGGTTTTTGTCGAATGAGGGTGGTAGGCGGAATGGGAGAGGATTGGGTGGGGTTATGTATGGGGGTTCTCTCAGGGGCGACTTTGTGGGAGAATTCAAGTGGGGGCGTGTAGGTCGGGTACGTCATTTTGGAGGGGCTTTGGTTAGGAGTTAGTTGTGTGTTAGACGTGGTGTGTGAGGAGGGGTTGGTCGTTGGCATAGGGTACTTTTTAGGGGCGGGGTTGGTTGGGGGTTTGATGAGATGATGAGGTTGGTTGATGCGTGGGTGGGGTCGCAGGAATAGTGGAGGGGAAAGGGGTGGATGCGGGGAGGGGCTAGACGGGTGGGTTGGGAGTGGAGGTTTAATTGGGAGGGTTGGGGGTAGGAAAGTGTGTTGGGTGTGTTCTGTTGTGGGGTTGGTGATTTGATGGTGGTGGAAATAGGTTGTTTTGTGGGAGTTTGGTGGGGGGGTAGATCTACCAGGTCATTCGGGGTGATAAAGTGGGGGTTGAGAGGGGATGAGGTTGAAGGGGAAGGTATGTTCTTTCGTGGGAGGGTGTTTATTTTTGGAATATAGTTAGAGGGGTTATGGTGTTTGCTTGTGATTATTCGTCTTCTTTCCCTTTGTGGAGGAGAATTCGACGAAGAAGAAGAGGAGGAGGAGGATAGTGGTCTGGCAGCCCTACGGAACTTGGTTAGCAGGGTGTGTTTTCTGGAGGGTTTAAAAGATTTTCGTCGTGGGCGTAAGTTGTAGCGTGAGGTTACTGAGGTAGATTGTGTGGTGCGGTTGGGTGTGTACTTGGTTTTAGGTGGGGGTGGTGGTTTTCTTACTGTGGTGCCTGGTGGAGGTACGTCAGGGCTAGACGGGAGGGTTTCCGTTGTGGTCGGGGTTGTGGGTGGAGGTTTTCGTACTTTGATAAGTTGGGGAGGTACTTGACTATCAGAAGTGAAGGAATGGGTCATGGTTGAGGAAGGTGTGATAGTGGGGGCTTGGGGTTTGTGGAGGTTAGTTATGGGGTTATGTTGAGGAATGATCGGCCGGTTCTGTGCTGGAGGGTTTTGGCCTTGAGGGGTTTGTAGGGGAATATTTATAGCCTGAGTGGGAGGGGTCGTAGGGGTGTTCAATTCAGGGTCGGACGTGTGGGGTGGGGTAATGTCTTGTGGTTTTAGAGGTTTAAATGCTCGGACGAATCTATTTCTGAACGTGCGAGTCACGCCGTGATAATCAATTATGACTTGATAAGCATTTGGGACTTTGATAATGGTGTAGGGTCTGACATAGCGTGGGCCTAATTTGTTGGTTACAGGGAGGTTGGCTACCATTACAGTGTCATGGATGGCGAAAGGGTTTGTATCATTGGGGTTATCATTTTTGGTGTCTTGACAGGTTTGGGCGGTATGGAGGGTGTTTTGCAGATGTTGCAATGGGTCAATTGTGGAGGTGTTGGAGGGGAGATGAGCGTGATGGTGGAACGGCAGTAACAGGGGGGGTATGCCGTAAACACGTTCATGAGGTGAAATACCGTCTTCGCGGGGACAGGTGTTCATGCCCCATTGTATCATCTTTATCTGTGATGGCCAGTCTGAGGTGTTCAGAGCAATCATTTTGGTACGTAACTGGTTGTTGATGGTGCGATGGCTTCGTTCGCATATAGCATTTCCTTGAAGCCAGCACGGGGATGAGTGCTTGATCTTAATACCGCATTGTTGGGTGAACTGGTGCCAAACGTGTCCACTAAATTCGGGGTCATTGTCGGATAGAAGAGCAAGGGGAAGGCCGAATATAGGGAACACTTCTGTGGCAAGCCATGCGGCGACGGTGGTGGCTGTGTGGTCTTTAACTGGGCAGGCTATTAAGAACTTTGAATATACGTCAACAAATGTGGCGATATAGCGGTTGCCAGCGTAAGAAGGAAACGGGCCCATGATGTCGAGGGATAGGACCTGGAACGGTTTGTTGGCAGAAATGGTGCCAGCTGGGCCTGGGGTGCGTGATCTATCTTTCCCCAATAAACAAGGTTTGCAGGATTCTGTCACGCGTTGTGCAATCTTGGAGGGGTTGGGGGTCCAGTACTGATCCGCGAAGATTTTTAACATTTTCTTTTGTCCAAGGTGTATGCCGTTTCCCTCGTGGATGGCAATCATGTAGTTGTGGGCAATGGTGGGGTCTAGGACTATGTGACCGGAGTCTGTGGCAAGTTGATCTCCCCAGCGAGTCAGTTTCCTGAAGACATTTAACGGTATCCAGGGTGGTGTGATTCTTGTTTCCCAAGATTGAATTAGTGAGGGTGCTGGGGGGGAATTATGTTGGTGGATGGGGGTAGATAAGAGCTCAGTGTTTTGTAAGGCGGCTAGGTTGGTGGGGGGGTCTTTCGGTACTGGCAAACGTGACAGGGCGTTTGCATTGGTGTGAAGTTTACCTGGACGATACTGTATTGTAAAATCGTAGTCCTCTAGTGTCTCCCTCCAGCGTACCAAGATGGCTGAGTTGGTTTCGCACTTACGCAACCATTGCAAAGATTGATGGTCGGTTATTATATCAAGTTTTGCGTCCAACACAAATGACCTGAAGTGGTTGAGTGCCCAAATGATCCCTAGGCACTCTTGGTGGCTGCATAATTCTGTTGGGCTTGGTTGAGTGTGGAGCTGGCATACACTATCACATGTTCCTCTCCGTCTCTTACTTGAGCTAAAACTGCACCAATGGCATACAGAGATACGTCGGTATAAAGACGGAAAGGTTTATGGTAATCAGGGAAAGCGACAATAGGGGCTTGGATTAGCTTTTGTTTCAAAGTGTTAAAAGCGAGGTCTCTTTCGGGTGTCCAGGTGAATGTGGTGTCCTTGTGGGTGAGTTGGTGGAGGGGTCTGGCTATTTCGGCAAAGTGTGGGACGAAACGTCTGTAGTATGTGGCTAAAGCTAGAAAAGAACGTACTCCTTTAATGGTGGTGGGTGGGGGTTGGTTTTGTATGGCTTGAAGTTTCTTTGGGTCTGGTGCAATACCATGTTCAGATATTACGTGGCCGAGGAAATCTACCTTATTTCGTGCAATCTCGCACTTTGAGGGTTTCAATTTCAACCCGGCGGCTCGGATTCTTTGAAGAACTTGTTTCAACCTGAGGAGGTGTTCTTCCCAGGTGTGTGAGTACACAATAATATCGTCTAGATACGGTAGGCAGGTTTCCCAGGTCAGGCCATGTAATACCGCTTCCATCAAACGGGAGAAAGTGGCGGGTCCGTTACAGAGGCCAAAAGGTAGGACGTTAAATTCGTAGTGGTGGCCACCACTAGTGGAAAATGCCGTTTTTTCTTGGTCCTCTGCCTTGATAGGCACTTGCCAATACCCTGCTTGCAAGTCGAGGGTAGTGAACCATCTGGATCCGTATAGGGAGTCAAGGGAATCGTCTATCCTGGGTAATGGCATAGCACCCTTAATGGTTACGTCATTCAATCTCCTGTAATCGACGCAAAAACGGGTTGACCCATCTTTCTTTTTTACTAGGACAACAGGGGAAGACCAGGGGCTGATGGACGGGGTAGCAATTCCGGCCTCTAACATCTCTTGGACTTGGCGTTCCTCTTCCTGGCGTTGTATGGGAGTTTTTCTACGGGATGGTTGTCTTATGGGGGGGCCTGTGGTGTTAATGATGTGTTGTTCCACATCGGTCTGTCCGATTTCAGTGGGTTGTTGGGCAAACACGTCACTGAACTCTAGCAATAGTTCGTACATGCTGTGTTTTTGGTGGTCGGATAATGTGTGAGGGAGAGGGGGCAATTTGAGGCTGGTAGGGGTGTCATTGGAATCTATGGGGAGGTCATCAAAAGTTTCGAGGTCTCCTATGATGAGGCCTTTTGGTAATGTCAGGGATTCTTCAGAGATATTTGCCACTAGAATGTGGTTGATGCGAGCGGAAATGATGGCGGGTTGCAAGAGGCAACGATTGGGGTTGGTGGACGTGGTAGTGGGGGAAAATATCATGTGAGTTTGGGGTATGGGTCGAAGGTTAACCCATTTTTGATGGCGGGGGGGAATTTGACATTTATCTTGAACTACAGCTGGGCTAATGATGGTGGGGGATCGACTGGTGAGCAGGTGCTCGGTACGCATAAGGGGGGGGGGGGGAATCACTTTGGTGGGGGTCACGCGTGAGGGGGGGATTAACGGCGCGTGTGGGAGGATCAGCGTGGTGAGGTGTGAGTGATTTAGAAAACGGAATTTGTTGGTGGGACTGCGGAGGGTTGGTGGGGGAAGAGTTAGGTATAGAACATGGGTTATTGGTGGAGGACTGATGTACTGATTTGTGGTTGTTAAAAGGACGAATTTGGGGAGTTTTGTCGGTGGCAGTGATGGTTTGTTTAGAGTTTATATGGGATTGGTGGGTTTGTCTGTCATGAGAGGGCGAGTCAAGTGTGGGGTTTTGAAGTTCTCTAGGGGTGTGAATTGTATGGGGGTGGAAGTGAGCTACTGACGGAAAACTGTCACAAGGGAAATTTTGTTGGTTGTGGAATATCTGAGCATTTCTGGGGGCATGGGGAAAACATTGTTGGGTACATAGGTCGGCATTTTCCCTGGAAACATGTGTACATAAATATTTGGTAGAATGGTTTTTACATACATCAGAGTCTGCCCTGGAAACATGGAAGGATTGATCCTGGACAGAGTTAGGAGAAATGGGGGGGTTACCGAGAGGGAGTTGCTTGGACTTGTCTTCTTTCGTTTGTTGAGGCATTTTTTCAACGAAATGAGTGATATTTTGAGAGAACTCGGGGCAAGGGGAGGGGTTAGGAGTTACCTTAGTGCTAGCTGCAACTCGGTAATCCTGACTCAGAATTTGTTGAGGGTGGAGGTGTTTTTTTCTTTTTGTGAATAGGTTTCTGCGTGATTGGTTTGTCAGTGGCTTTGGGTTGGATTTTTGTTTGGAATGAGATCAGCCTCTGGCCGCAGTCAACCTGGGCCTGGAGTTTTTGAAGGAGGTCAAGTCCAAGGAAACCATCGTAATGTTTACAGTGGGAGGAAAATACTGTGAACGGGTGATAACAACGAGCATGGGGGGCAGGACTAGTTACTGACAGGGGCAAAGTGTCTCCTAGGAGATTTAAGTAGGTATCAGCAGCTGAGATTAGTTCTGATTTGGTAGGTAACAAGGGGCCAAATAGTCGGTGGTGTTGATTATAGTAAGACTTGAACAAACATGACATGGCAGCTCCCGTGTCGATTAACAAGCGGACAGGAAGTCCTTGATTTTGGCCATGTAGTAAATGGGGGCAGTGCGATCAGTTATGGCGTCCCCCGCCGAGGCCATCGTGGGCGGGGGGTACTTTAAAAATCCTGGGAGTCGGTATCTACCTCTTCCAAGGTTTCCTCGGTATCGTCTGAGGTCATGATAGGGGCTATTTCTCCGGTGTGCATTTCCTCCATTTCTTCCTCTTGTCCCAACTCCTCTTCATTTACAGAAATGCGAGGAGTAAAGGGGCGAGGTTTGGCAGAGTCACGAATTTGATGGAGGGCACACCGAGCACTACAGGCAGGGAAATCATAAGGGTTGATAATTACTAATGTAGGGTTTTTACTTTGGTAGGTGTTGTAGGTTCTGTTCCGGTTGAAGATTCTGCGTGGCTGGGTAGGTTGGAACCGGGGCCTACTGGGTTGGGGCTTGCCGGAAGGGTAGGTCGGTCTGTTGAGGAAGGATGAGGATGGGTAGGCATTCTTGGAGTTGAAGGTTTGAGCCTTGGGGTTTTGGTGGTCGAGGTGCTGCGGGTGCGTGGGAAACTTCTTTATTACAGCGATTTGGGCTGTGGCTGGGGGCTTGCCATATCACAAGGGTTTGTAATAACCCTTAGTTTATGGGACAAGATGTGGGTGTTCGTAATACCAAAACCGAAGGTGCCTTGATCAGCTGGTTTACTTGGTTAGGTTGTTAATTGTATGGGTGGTTGGATGTGGTGGAGACTGGGTTGCTAACTCTGCCACATTGATCTGGAAGTATGGCAATAAAAGTTAGTCACTGGTGAGGCGGCTAGCCTCGCACGGACGATCATTTGGTACAGGGTTGTGAATGGGTTGCGAGGGAATAGATGGCATGCAAAGGGTTAGTAAGTTCTAATGGTGTTCCTTCCTACTGGGGGGAGGTAGGCTGGATAGGAGTATATATACAAAAGGTTTGAGAAGGTTAGTAACGGAAAAGTTAAGGATATTCAGGGGGTATGTTGGAGAGGCTAGGTCGGAAGGGAGTTGAGGAGCGTGGGGGGTTAACGAGAGGGAGAGGGTTAAGGGGGGTTACGTGGAAGTTTGACCCTAAGGTCTCTGGGCGTAGGGGTGGCATTAGGCTACAGTTGGTATCGTAGCTTGGGGGTTAATGACAGGGAAGGTACGTTAGCCAAACGCTACCGGGGGATGAGCAATAAGTGGTGGTATATGAGTTTGGAAATGATAGAATCATGTGGACTGTGGGCTGTGGGGAAGAGGAGGTTAACTGTAGGTGTGTGCTTGACTGTGGATCAAAGTAGAGAAAACATGGTGTATTATTACTCGTCAATACGATTGTTATGGACACTGTTACTCTGACACTATTTCTTGCTGATTCTAGTTGTTCATGGGAACTGCGTTTTCTATGACATATATATCAAAGAAAGCGGCAGTTTGTAGGGGTAGCTTCTAATGGTAAAAGAGGGTGGTGTATACAATCTCTGGTTGGGGTAAGAATTAGAGTTACTGCATGGTGGCTAACATCTGCAGTCATTTCTGTCTAGGTCTTACAGGAATAATGGTTATATATACACTGGTGTACCCGTGGGTATCATAGTTTCTTATCAATTATGACATGGGGTTTTAACAGATTACTTCTCGGATGGAAGAACATACATAGATTTATGGGGGCGGTTGGTCTTCAGAAACTTAGTCTGGCAAGACAAGGTATTTTAGGGGGTTAACATATTACTTCTCGGATGGAAGAACATACATAGATTTATGGGGGCGGTTGGTCTTCAGAAACTTAGTCTGGCAAGACAGGGGGTTAACATATTACTTCTTGGATGGAAAAACATACATAGATTTAGGCCTGTCTGAACTGGTTGGCATTGGCTCAACCTAGGGACAGGGCATGGGTGTACTACACTAAGGTGTATTCATTTTCATCATCATGTAGGTAGAGGTGTAGGACACGAGGGGTAGTGTATACGCGAGGTGAGGGAAGGGTCAGTGGTTAGAAGTGATAGGCAGGTGTGATTTGGAGCTGCTTAGCCCTGCGGGCTTCGGCCTGTCTTAACTGGTTGGCTTGGTCACCTGGTCCTTTCGTTCTGTGGGCCTTTCCTTCGGGTGTTTCTGTTCCCGTTTCCTGGTGGTGCTCGCTCGTGGCTTCCGTGGTGGGCTTCTCGTTCTGGGGCATTTTACTTCCCTCTCCTTCGTTGTAGGCTCGTCCTCGAGCCTCAAGGGTGAAGTAAAAAGAAGCATAGTCATGGTGGGTCATTTTGAGGGTATTTAGAAGGTCCCACCAAGCAAGAGAGCGAGGGTCAGGTTTCTTTTGCAGGTCTATGTAGACCTGTAGGAATGTGTCCTCGGTGTTGTGGAGGGCGGCTGCCCGGGCTTGATGTGGGCGCTGTAGACGGGCTAAGCGTCCTGTGGACGTTTTTACTTTAACCTTTCTTATGAACGGTGTGTATTCTTCCTCCGTGGGGGTAGGGACGGGGGCGACGAATGGTGTGGATTTGTTCATGGTGGAGGTCATGTATCGAGTGAGGTGTGTGGGACTGACAGGAGGCCTCTTCAGTGTGGTGAAGGGGTTAATAGCTGAAGGGGAGGGACTAACGCGTGAAAGCGGAGCTGGGGGTGAAGGGGGGATATGAGTCTGGGGTTTTTGGGGTTTTCTTGGGTGGTGTTGCCGGCTGGGAAAATATATGGAGGCAATGTGAAATATTGGTTTAGGTAAGGTGCGTGATAGAGGTGTGTGAGAAAGAGGGGGTGTGTGTGTTGTGTGGCTTGGGTCTTTAGTGTAAGAACGGGGTGTTGTTTTTACATAACTGTCTTCAAATCTGATGGGTCTGTTGATGATTCTACCTTTGGAGGTTCTGGTGGGAAGGTAGATGTTTGTAGTGGGACTTGAGTCGCTCGACGATGTTTTATATTGAGGGGAAGAACGCTTTACAGGTGGAGGGCATTTAGTGGGGGTGATGTAGGGGGTTATTTGAGAGGTAGATGTGTGTGGAGGTTTTTGTCGAATGAGGGTGGTAGGTGGAATGGGAGAGGATTGGGTGGGGGTATGTATGGGGGTTCTCTCAGGGGCGACTTTGTGGGAGAATTCAAGTGGGGGCGTGGAGGTCGGGTACGTCATTTTGGAGGGGCTTTGGTTAGGAGTTAGTTGTGTGTTAGACGTGGTGTGTGAGGAGGGGTTGGTCGTTGGCATAGGGTACTTTTTAGGGGCGGGGTTGGTTGGGGGTTTGATGAGATGATGAGGTTGGTTGATGCGTGGGTGGGGTCGCAGGGATAGTGGAGGGGAAAGGGGTGGATGCGGGGGGTGCTAGACAGGTGGGTAGGGAGTGGAGGTTTAATTGGGAGGGTTGGGGGTAGGAAAGTGTGTTGGGTGTGTTCTTTTGTGGGGTTGGTGATTTGATGGTGGTGGAAATAGGTTGTTTTGTGGGAGTTTGGTGGGGGGCTAGATCTAGCAGGTCATTCGGGGTGATAAGGTGGGGGTTGAGAGGGGATGAGGTTGAAGGGGAAGGTATGTTCTTTCGTGGGAGGGTGGGGGTGTTTATTTTTGGAATATAGTTAGAGGGGTTATGGTGTTTGCTTGTGATTATTCGTCTTCTTTCCCTTTGTGGAGGAGAATTCGACGAAGAAGAAGAGGAGGAGGAGGATAGTGGTCTGGCAGCCCTACGGAACTTGGTTAGCAGGGTGTGTTTTCTGGAGGGTTTAAAAGATTTTCGTTGTGGGCGTAAGTTGTAGCGTGAGGTTACTGAGGTAGATTGTGTGGTGCGGTTGGGTGTGTACTTGGTTTTAGGTGGGGGTGGTGGTTTTCTTACTGTGGTGCCTGGTGGAGGTACGTCAGGGCTAGACGGGAGGGTTTCCGTTGTGGTCGGGGTTGTGGGTGGAGGTTTTCGTACTTTGATAAGTCGGGGAGGTACTTGACTATCAGAAGTGAAGGAATGGGTCATGGTTGAGGAAAGTGTGATAGTGGGGGCTTGGGGTTTGTGGAGGTTAGTTATGGGGGTATGTTGAGGAATGATCGGCCGGTTCTGTGCTGGAGGGTTTTGGCCTTGAGGGGTTTGTAGGGGAATATTTATAGCCTGAGTGGGAGGGGTCGTAGGGGTGTTCAATTCAGGGTCGGACGTGTGGGGTGGGGTAATGTCTTGTGGTTTTAGAGGTTTAAATGCTCGGACGAATCTATTTCTGAACGTGCGAGTCACGCCGTGATAGTCAATTATGACTTGATAGGCATTTGGGACTTTGATAATGGTGTAGGGTCCGACATAGCGAGGGCCTAATTTGTTGGTTACAGGGAGGTTGGCTACCATTACGGTGTCATGGATGGCGAAAGGGTTTGTATCATCGGGGTTATAATTTTTGGTGTCTTGACAGGTTTGGGCGGTATGGAGGGTGTTTTGCAGATGTTGCAATGGGTCAATTGTGGAGGTGTTGGAGGGGAGATGAGCGTGATGGTGGAACGGCAGTAACAGGGGGGGTACGCCGTAAACACGTTCATGAGGTGAAATACCGTCTTTGCGGGGACAGGTGTTCATACCCCATTGTATCATCTTTATCTGTGATGGCCAGTCTGAGGTGTTCAGAGCAATCATTTTGGTACGTAACTGGTTGTTGATGGTGCGATGGCTTCGTTCGCATATAGCATTTCCTTGAGGCCAGTACGGGGATGAGTGCTTGATCTTAATACCGCATTGTTGGGTGAACTGGTGCCAAACGTGTCCACTAAATTCGGGGGCATTGTCGGATAGAAGAGCAAGGGGAAGGCCGAATATAGGGAACACTTCTGTGGCAAGCCGTGCGGCGACGGTGGTGGCTGTGTGGTCTTTAACTGGGCAGGCTATTAAGAACTTTGAATATACGTTAACAAATGTGACGATATAGCGGTTGCCAGCGTAAGAAGGAAACGGGCCCATGATGTCGAGGGATAGGACCTGGAACGGTTTGTTTGCAGAAATGGTACCAGCTGGGCTTGGGGTGCGTGATCTATCTTTCCCCAATAAACAAGGTTTGCAGGATTCTGTCACGCGTTGTGCCATCTTGGAGGGGTTGGGGGTCCAGTACTGATCCGCGAAGATTTTTAACATTTACTTTTGTCCAAGGTGTATGCCGTTTCCCTCGTGGATGGCAATCATGTAGTTGTGGGCAATGGTGGGGTCTAGGACTATGTGACCGGAGTCTGTGGCAAGTTGATCTCCCCAGCGAGTCAGTTTCCTGAAGACATTTAACGGTATCCAAGGTGGTCTGATTCTTGTTTCCCAAGATTGAATTAGTGAGGGTGCTGGGGGGGAATTATGTTGGTGGATGGGGGTAGATAAGAGCTCAGTGTTTTGTAAGGCGGCTAGGTTGGTGGGGGGGGGTCTTTCGGTACTGGCAAACGTGACAGGGTGTCTGCATTGGTGTGAAGTTTACCTGGACGATACTGTATTGTAAAATCGTAGTCCTCTAGTGTCTCCCTCCAGCGTACCAAGATGGCTGAGTTGGTTTCGCACTTACGCAACCATTGCAAAGATTGATGGTCAGTTATTATATCGAGTTTTGCGCCCAACACAAATGACCTGAAGTGGTTGAGTGCCCAAATGATCCCTAGGCACTCTCTCTTGGTGGCTGCATAATTCTGTTGGGTTTGGTTGAGTGTGGATCTGGCATACGCTATCACATGTTCCTCTCCGTCTCTTACTTGAGCTAAAACTGCACCAATGGCGTACAGAGATACGTCGGTATAAAGACGGAAAGGTTTATGGTAATCAGGGAAAGCAACAATAGGGGCTTGGATTAGCTTTTGTTTCAAAGTGTTAAAAGCGAGGTCTCTTTCGGGTGTCCAGGTGAATGTGGTGTCCTTGTGGGTGAGTTGGTGGAGGGGTCTGGCTATTTCGGCAAAGTGTGGGACGAAACGTCTGTAGTATGTGGCTAAAGCTAGAAAAGAACGTACTCCTTTAACGGTGGTGGGTGGGGGTTGGTTTTGTATGGCTTGAAGTTTCTTTGGGTCTGGTGCAATACCATGTTCAGATATTACGTGGCCGAGGAAATCTACCTTATTTCGTGCAATCTCGCACTTTGAGGGTTTCAATTTCAACCCTCCGGCTCGGATTCTTTGAAGAACTTGTTTCAACCTGAGGAGGTGTTCTTCCCAGGTTTGTGAGTACACAATAATATCGTCTAGATACGCTAGGCAGGTTTCCCAGGTCAGGCCATGTAATACCGCTTCCATCAAACGGGAGAAAGTGGCGGGTCCGTTACAGAGGCCAAAAGGTAGGACGTTAAATTCGTAGTGGTGGCCACCACTAGTGGAAAATGCTGTTTTTTCTTGGTCCTCTGCCTTGATAGGCACTTGCCAATACCCTGCTTGCAAGTCGAGGGTAGTGAACCATCTGGATCCGTATAGGGAGTCAAGGGAATCGTCTATCCTGGGTAATGGCGTAGCATCCTTAATGGTTACGTCATTCAATCTCCTGTAATCGATGCAAAAACGGGTTGACCCATCTTTCTTTTTTACTAGGACAACAGGGGAAGACCAGGGGCTGATGGACGGGGTAGCAATTCCGGCCTCTAACATCTCTTGGACTTGGCGTTCCTCTTCCTGGCGTTGTATGGGATTTTTTCTACAGGATGGTTGTCTTATTGGGGGGCCTGTGGTGTTCCACATCGGTCTGTCCGATTTCAGTGGGTTGTTGGGCAAACACGTCACTGAACTCTAGCAATAGTTCGTACATGCTGTGTTTTTGGTGGTCGGATAATGTGTGAGGGAGAGGGGGCAATTTGAGGCTGGTAGGGGTGTCATTGGAATCTATGGGGAGGTCATCAAAAGTTTCGAGGTCTCCTATGATGAGGCCTTTTGGTAATGTCAGGGATTCTTCAGAGATATTTGTCACTAGAATGTGGTTGATGCGAGCGGAAATGATGGCGGGTTGTAAGAGGCAACGATTGCGGTTGGTGGACGTGGTAGTGGGGGAAAATATCATGTGAGTTTGGGGTATGGGTCGAAGGTTAACCCATTTTTGATGGCGGGGGGAATTTGACATTTATCTTGAACTACATCTGGGCTAATGATGGTGGGGGATCGACTGGTGAGCAGGTGCTCGGTACGCATAAGGGGGGAGGGGGGAATCACTTTGGTGGGGGTCACGCGTGAGGGGGGGATTAACGGCGCTTGTGGGAGGATCAGCGTGGTGAGGTGTGAGTGATTTAGAAAACGGAATTTGTTGGTGGGACTGCGGAGAGTTGGTGGGGGAAGAGTTAGGTATAGAACATGGGTTATTGGTGGAGGACTGATGTACTGATTTGTGGTTGTTAAGAGGACGAATTTGGGGAGTTTTGTCGGTGGCAGTCACGGTTTGTTTAGAGGTTATATGGGATTGGTGGGTTTGTCTGTCATGAGAGGGCGAGTCAAGTGTGGGGTTTTGAAGTTTTCTAGGGGTGCGAATTGTGTGGGGGTGGAAAGGAGCTACTGACGGAAAACTGTCACAAGGGAAATTTTGTTGGTTGTGGAATATCTGAGCATTTCTGGGGGCATGGGGAAAACATTGTTGGGTACATAGGTCGGCATTTTCCCTGGAAACATGTGTACATAAATATTTGGTAGAATGGTTTTTACATAAATCAGAGTCTGCCCTGGAAACATGGGAGGATTGATCCTGGACAGAGTTAGGAGAAATGGGGGGATTACCGAGAGGGAGTTGCTTGCACTTGTCTTCTTTCGTTTGTTGAGGCATTTTTTCAACGTAATGAGTGATATTTTGAGAGAACTCGGGGCAAGGGGAGGGGTTAGGAGTTACCTTAGTGCTAGCTGCAACTCGGTAATCCTGACTCAGAGTTTGTTGAGGGTGGAGGTGTTTTTTCATTTTGTGAATAGGTTTCTGCGTGATTGGTTTGTCAGAGGCTTTGGGTTGGATTTTTGTTTGGAATGAGATCAGCCTCTGGCCGCAGTCAACCTGGGCCTGGAGTTTTTGAAGGAGGTCAAGTCCAAGGAAACCATCGTAATGTTTACAGTGGGAGGAAAATACTGTGAACGGGTGATAACAACGAGCATGGGGGGCAGGACTAGTTACTGACAGGGGCAAAGTGTCTCCTAGGAGATTTAAGTAGGTATCAGCAGCTGAGATTAGTTCTGATTTGGTAGGTATCAAGGGGCCAAATAGTCGGTGGTGTTGATTATAGTAAGACTTGAACAAACATGACTTGGCAGCTCCCGTGTCGATTAACAAGCGGACAGGAAGTCCTTGATTTTGGCCATGTAGTAAATGGGGGCAGTGCGATCAGTTATGGCGTCCCCCGCCGAGGCCATCGTGGGCGGGGGGTACTTTAAAAATCCTGGGAGTCGGTATCTACCTCCTCCAGGGTTTCCTCGGTATCGTCTGAGGTCATGATAGGGGCTATTTCTCCGGTGTGCATTTCCTCCATTTCTTCCTCTTGTCCCAACTCCTCTTCATTTACAGAAATGCGAGGAGTAAAGGGGCGAGGTTTGGCAGAGTCACGAATTTGATGGAGGGCACACCGAGCACTACAGGCAGGGAAATCATAAGGGTTGATAATTACTAATGTAGGGTTTTTACTTTGGTAGGTGTTGTAGGTTCTGTTCCGGTTGAAGATTCTGCGTGGCTGGGTAGGTTGGAACCGGGGCCTACTGGGTTGGGGCTTGCCGGAAGGGTAGGTCGGTCTGTTGTGGAAGGATGAGGATGGGTAGGCATTCTTGGAGTTGAAGGTTTGAGCCTTGGGGTTTTGGTGGTCGAGGTGCTGCGGGTGCGTGGGAAACTTCTTTATTACAGCGATTTGGGTGGGTGTTTCTGTGCGCACGGCCAAAATACGTCGGATCGTGATGAGATCTTTTTGATATCCGACGAAATCGTGCACACGGAAATGATCTTTTACTGCTGAGGGCAATATTGATACAAGGTTGACCAGAATCTGCTGCTCTTGCTGGATTCTGGTCAATGTGGGGAAAGACACTTTTATATGTTGGACGATCTTATTCACTGTGGCATCTAGATCGCCTTCGAATTTAGTGTCTTGGATACGGGTGTGGGCCACGAAAACGCCCAACGAAGGCTTAATGGCTTCTATCACTATTGGTCGAAATTCGTCCCATGTGAGAGCAGGGTGCACTTGGTAGGCAACCAGGGAAACGGCTTTTCCCAGGTGCGTTAATGTCACGGCTATCTTTTCTGCGTCCGTGGTATAAACTAGCTCAAGTACGGGTTTCACTATATCCATGAACGTTTCGATCTCGTAAGTTTCCCCATCATAATGTGGGATGGGGATATGAGAATGGTGCGCCATGATGTTATCGTGTTCTGGCTGTTCCAAAATTGCAATGCAATGCAACCTTTTATCCGAATCAAGAACCACCGCTGCCGCCAATATTATGCCCTGTTTTTCTACAGGATTAACTTGGGTAATGTGAGTTCTAACTGACTGGGTATAGAAGGCTGCATGCACAAAACAAGGTATGAGGAATAGAGAACACAAAATAAACACACGGTAACAAGACACACGATCACTTTTATTGATGAACACACTTCTATAGTTTCCTTGATGATGATTAATATGAAGCATAAGAAGGTATGAATACTCGTACAAGACAAATGATAGAATTGAACAACTAGCATTAAGTGGATCTGGATGGAGCCTAGTCTCCCACTTCCAACGTTCAGGTATTAATCTTCTGGACCCAGATTCACTAACGGTCGTACGATCCGAAAACTCCCTTACCGTTCCCTTACGTCTCAACGCTGGTATTCACGAAGCGTCGTAGCGGCCATCTTTGATCGTAGGAAGTCCCTAAAATCCCCTTTCGGTAAGGGTGGTCCAGACCACCCTTACATGAATTTGACCCGGATATAGGTACACAAATATCGATAACACAACCCGCGACCATAACAAATTCGTCTGCAGTATAGCTCTTTATGACACACTAAATCATTATTGAGGCAATAATAGCGCAATATGATTGTTAACTTGTGTTTACAACACCATTAAGGCATTTAATACAAAGTATGAATATATTTGTATCCTTAATGTCTTATGACAGGCCGAATTAAGCTATGAATAGCCTACATATGCCAGCCTAGACCTAGTGAAGGTTAATTGATGCACAAATTCATGTGCTGCGACAACACGTAGCCTACCATTAGTAGATTTTAACCCTCATTTATTGCGGAAATGTTTTATTCCAACTACTCACCACCTCTGAGTTAGATTATGGTAGCCTATTCCTCAACAAATTTGAAAGTATCACAGGAACAAAATGATGAAAAGAATTACCCTAGGCCTAGCCTAAAAAATTAATAAATAATAAACTCTGTGTGAATAATTTTGTTTAGCCTAGCCTAGGCTATAACCTAGGTTCATTTTGAAAAAGTTAGGGCTATTTAGGCTAGACAAGTTAGGCCTATGTATGGTATTTTGGTTAGGCTAACAATGCCTAGCTGGGTTAGATTAGGGTAGCCTATTTCCTCAACAAATTTGAAAGTATCACAGGAACAAAATGACGAAAAGAATTACCCTAGGCCTAGCCTAAAAAATGAATAAATAATAAACGCTGTGTGAATAATTTTGTTTAGCCTAGCCTAGGCTATACCCTAGGTTTATTTTGAAAAAGTTAGGGCTATTTAGGCTAGACAAGTTAGGCCTATGTATGGTATTTTGGTTAGGCTAACAATGCCTAGCTGGGTTAGATTAGGGTAGCCTATTTCCTCAACAAATTTGAAAGTATCACAGGAAAAAAATTATGAAAAGAATTACCCTAGGCATAGGCCTAGTCTAAATCAAAAATAATAGGCTAGCCTATATGGTGGTGTGAATATTTTTGTTTAGCCTAGCCTAGGATATAACCTAGGTTTATTTTGAAAAAGTTAGGGCTATTTAGGCTAGAAATGTTAGGCCTATGTATGGTATTTTGGTTAGGCTAGCAATGCCTAGCTTGGTGTAGCCTAAGCATGGTAAAGTAGAAGCCTAGCAGGTTAAGATGGTGTTTGCAGGCATACCGTCCTCATTGTTAACTAGCTGTTATTAGTCCCATACTGGTAATATATTTTATGATGGCAATAAGTCATGGGAGGTGAGTGGGACAAAGCCCCCCTCAACCTATAATTATTTCCCATGGCCAACTGTTGGATAATAGATTGAGGAGGCCTATGCTAGGCCTATTTTGAAAAGGTAGATAGGCCTTGAGGTGTTGTGAATACAAAAAAATTACCCTAGGCCTATTTTGAAAAATTAGGCCTAGGCTAAGTCTGGCATTTTGGCTTGGCTAGAACTGCCTGTGTAGGCATAGACATAGTAAAGTCTGGCATTTTGGTTTGGCTCGCCCTGTCTAGGTGTAGACATGGTAAAGTAGAACAATATACTGTGGTTAAGGTATAAATAATACACTCCCAACTAGCCTAACATATGAATATCAATGATCAATCCGTCGAAAATCCTTTAACTTGGGCCACTAACAGGCTTCCCTGTAGCCTAGCTAGGCTAATTTCTTATCATCAATTCACAAGATACTCTATTCTTCTTCCTGCTGGCTGTGGTGGATCGAATTAGCCATGCTAAACAATGACAAGCTCATAAATTAAAGTATATTAGGTTCTTCTTGGCGCTTCAGTCATGTGGGTGACATATTGTTTATTTACAAAGGCCAAGCGCCTGATTGGTCAAGAGAAGCCTCGGTGAAAATAACCGAAAGGGAGCCGTAAGGGAGCTCAACGATGCGTTCGTGAATACACCTTCCGCACTCCCTTAGGAACGATCGTAGGGTGCTGTACGACATCGCACGCTACGACCGTTAGTGAATCTGGGTCCAGTCCTGTTGTTCAGTACATGTAGGCTACATTATCAATCTGCATTAACCCCCTCCTCCCCTCACTGCATACACATTTATGAGTGAGTGAGAGAGGAAGAGAGAGAGTGTGTGTGTGTGTGTGTATGTGAAGGTGCAACTAATCAATAGCGAGGACAATATTGATATCTTTCCTCCTATCGTTGTTCAGAGAGAGAGAGAGAGAGTACGTGTGTGTGTGTGTGTGTGTGCGAAGGAGCAAGACAAGAGGGGCCAGTATTGATCTCTCTTCTCTAGTTGCTCTTCTGACAAGTTTCAATTCCCCGTTCTCCTTCCTTTATCATCCTCATTTGTTCTCTTCGTTATATGTAATGTATAACTATTTACATGAAACAATTATTACAATATCTATATTTGCATAATTAAAATAGGTTCACGATTTTTGTAAGTGGTTGTACAGTGAATATCATTAGTTCGTCAACAATCTTGCTAAACAAAACTGTAACTTAACCCCTTCTCTACTTGTGCTGTCCTTTTAACTTTATTCTTGCTACTATTAGACGATTTTATTCCGTTTAACACGGGAAAGGCGCTGAGACTCTTAAGAGGTTTTACTGAGCGAAGGCCCCGGGACTCTTAAGAGGTTAGGCATAAAAAATACCTTTCAAAACACCCCACTGGCACTCAAAACAAAGCAATATGTGATTAATTGAGATAATTCCCCTCCATACCTTCTATCACTACTCCACATGTGTCAAACCCTCCCCTTCTTCCCCCCCTCAATTATCACCTATTTTTCCTCACAGCGGAGGCAGTTAGAGAACTTAGCAACAGAGAGACTTCACTTGCAAGACGTCTATATCGGTCGGGAAGTGAGAGAGAGAGGGTATACGTTGTGCCAGCTCTCCCCTCCTGATACGATCGGTTGACAATAATACGTCTTTTTCACCCCCATAATACTATTCTCACTTGTTTTATTGCTGTTTAAATTGCCCCAGAACGAGAAGCCCACCACGGAAGCCACGAGCGAGCACCACCAGGAAACGGGAACAGAAACACCCGAAGGAAAGGCCCACAGAACGAAAGGACCAGGTGACCAAGCCAACCCAGTTAAGACAGGCCAAAGCCCGCAGGGCTAAGCAGCTCCAAACCACACCTGCCTATCACTTCTAACCACTGACCCTTCCCCCACCTCGCGTATACACTACCCCTCGTGTCCTACACCTCTACCTACATGATGATGAACATGAATACACCTTAACCCTTATTTAGCGGGGTCGGACTTAAGTCCGATACGAGAAAATTGGACTAAATGGCGGGGTCGGACTTAAGTCCGTGGGCGTATTCCCGCCCTAATTTAGGTGGAAAGCGAAACTTGGTGGTCAGGCGGTGTACTACAAGGGCCCACCCACACATCCCCACTGCGTGACCGTGACTAAGTGACCCTCAAGCAGCCATAATGGAAGGTCAAGATTTGCCCGTGTTCGATTCGGTGGCCGCCAATCCCTAGTGCGTCGCGCCACCCTACTAACCACGCCCGGCTCACCACCCAGAAACTAGATATCATGCTGAACTCTTCAGAACTTTCTAATAAGCTGTTGGATGAAACCGTCGAAGGTCTGGGTGAGAGTGTTGGTAGTGTGGATGACTCGGAAGACGAAAATAACCCGATCATAGGCTTTCACCCCAAGCATAATTTGCGTGGGGTGGATGTTGTGGTTGATATTGGACAGACCCTTGAGCAAATTGGAGACGTTCCTGACGAAGAACATACTGGTGTGGGTGTTGGTAAGTACAATTTATATTTTATAATTGCTTGAAAATGTGATTGCAAGCATTTTATCACCTTACGAGCGGCTGGTGGAGTATATTTCACTGTGCCGCCCAGCGGGTTTTTTTTTTTACCCTAAATGGGGTTGTTCCGTGCTCTTTTTCATGCATAAACAAGACCCAGAGCGTAATACAAGTATGCATCCTGAAAGTGCGTAAATTGAGCTTTCCAATGACACTCGAACCATCCTTTTACGATCACTGGTTGTCTTTCAACGATCGTAAAACACGAGTGTAAAAACCCTAAAATACGGTAATATCCTTATAGAATTCCCTGTGTGGCGAGCGGTCTTGAGGTAATTTACGCTCCTAATCATCGCTCCGCTCTCTCTCAGAGCACATTACGTCCTCAAAATTGCACTCTACAAGAAATTTCCTTTGCATTTTATAGCGTATTATTTGCAGGCGTTCGGTAAATTTCTTACGGTAATACAAACAACCAAAGATTGAATATTTGTGCTTGGCATTATATGATTGTGGAGAACAGATGTAGGCCTACCGTATATATTATGTTTTCATATATTATATGATACATGTGTAACATTTTTATATTATCACGACTATCTCTCTCTCTCTCTCTCTCTCTCTGTCTCACTCTCTTTGTTTGTATTCCTTTGTACTCTCTTTGTCTGATGTAGGCCAGGGCACGCCCCTAACTAATCTCTTCCCTCCCAGGGGAAATCACACCTAGCAGATGTTTTTGACCTCCCCTCTCTCTCTGTATGTCTTCCTCTCTGGGTCTACCTATACTGCATGTGACATTGAAATTGCTTGAGAGTTTTATTGCAAGCATTTTATAGCGTATTATTTGCAGGCGTTCGGTAAATTTCTCACGATAACCAGGGTGTATGGTACATTTCTCACGATAATACAAGCAACAACGAAGCTTGGCCAAGATTGTGGTCTACAATATACCTTTTTATAATTGCATGTGACCTTGTAATTGCTTGAAAGTTTGATTGCAAGCATTTTATAGCGTATTATTTTCAGGCGTTCAATAAATTTGATAAATATATCAAAATAAGTCCTGTGGGACTATGAAATAGCTATTATTGGACAAGGACAATATTTTGTTCATCCCTCCACTGGAATATCAACAACAATGTCAACAACGTATCGCCGTCGGCAATCGTAAGATTCAGAGTCGTAAAGATTCCAGGACGAGCTCAATAGAAAATGAATGAATGAAATGAATGAGTGTGCAGTACTGCCAATACGTATAGCGACTTCCGCTAGATCTAGAGACCTTTACTTCGATCTAGCAGCAATGACTTACACTAGCGGTTTTGTTTTGAAATTTCAGAACAATTTCGAAGTGATATTATATGGATTTTGCCAATTCATATTTCTAGTGGTATTTATCATGTCTTACATCTAACAATATATGCTAGCGGATATAATTTCAATTGGTAACCCTCCCGCTCTAGTCGGCTCCAAGAAAATCGATAATGGTGGCACTTTAGTAATCAGGTGATAAACAAAACCGCAAGCGGATCGGTTTGGTGTATCGGTATTATGGTAAGTTGGCTACCTACTATTGTTTATACGATATAGTAAGTAATGATAAGTAAATTATTATATATTATATATAAAACAAAAACAAAATTCCTGCAAAGCAAGCGAAACAGAGAGAGAGAGAGAGAGAGAGAGAATGCAGAAACTGAACTGAAGAAAGAGTGAAAAAGATATAATAATACAGAAATATTACAAGCAAATAAATGAAATAGAGGGATTAGTTAGAGAAAATAATAATGAGAAATACATAATACGGATGAGGAAGAGGGAAAGCGAGCGAGCCAGAGAGAGAGAGAGAGAGAGAGAGAGAGAGACTCAGGAAGAGTGAGAGAGATTAGAGAAAATAGAGAGATTGCAAGCATTTTATAGCGTATTATTTGCAGGCGTTCAGTAAATTTCTTATGGTAATACAAACAATGAAAGATTGAATATTTGTGCTTGGCATTATATGATTGTGGGGAACAGATGTAGGCCTACCGTATATATTATTTTGTCATATATATATGATACATATGTAACATTGTTATATTATCACGACACTCTCTCTCTCTCTCTTGTCTCTTCCTCTCTGGGTCGGTTACCTATAGCCTACATTTATAATTGCATGTGACCTTGAAATTGCTTGAGAGTTTGATTGCAAGCATTTTATAGCGTATTATTTGCAGGCGTTTAGTAAATTTCTTACGGTAATACAAACAACCAAACAACGAAAGATTGAATATTTGTGCTGCACATCCCTCATACGAAATACCATTCCCACCGTATAGAGAGAATACAGAAACTGAACTGAAGACAGAGTGAAAAAGATATAATAATACAGAAATATTACAAGCAAAAAAATGAAATAGAGGGATTAGTTAGAGAAAATAATAATGAGAAATACATAATACGGATGAGGAAGAGAGAAAGGGGGCACAAGAGAGGGAAAGCGAGCGAGCCAGAGAGACAGACAGACAGGAGTGAGAGAGATTAGAGAAAATAATAATGAGAATTACATATACGGATGAGGAAGAGAGAGAGAGACAGAGCGCGCGAGAGAGAGGGAAAGCGAGCAAGCCAGAGAGAGAGAGAGAGAGAATACAGAAATAAGGAGAAATAAGAGAAAAATAAGACCGATTACCGAAGGAATAGTAGACGCGCTAGAGGCCGAAGTCAGGCCAAAGCGAACGCAACCGAACGCGCCTGGGAAATAGACCAAAAAGTACCTCCTCTTCCTCACCTGTTCCCACCCTCCACACTCATTCATAACATCCATTCATAGACTTATATGGGGAGACGAAGAGTTGCTCTTTCCAAAAATGATCGTTTCGTTCGCATTGGAGCCATAGTAACGGCGCTAGGGCGAGTGAAATTGAGCGAATATTTCGGGATTATGCCCGCTGAGCGGTACAGTGTAAAATACCTTACCACCCGCTAAATAAGGGTTAATGTAGTACACCCATGCCCTGTCCCTAGGTTGAGCCAATGCCAACCAGTTCAGACAGGCCTAAATCTATGTATGTTTTTCCATCCCAGAAGTAATATGTTAACCCCCTGTCTTGCCAGACTAAGTTTCTGAAGACCAACCGCCCCCATAAATCTATGTATGTTCTTCCATCCGAGAAGTAATATGTTAACCCCCTAAATACCTTGTCTTGCCGGACTAAGTTTCTGAAGACCAACCGCCCCCATAAATCTATGTATGTTCTTCCATCCGAGAAGTAATCTGTTAAAACCCCATGTCATAATTGATAAGAAACTATGATACCCACGGGTACACCAGTGTATATATAACCATTATTCCTGTAAGACCTAGACAGAAATGACTGCAGATGTTAGCCACCATGCAGTAACTCTAATTCTTACCCCAACCAGAGATTGTATACACCACCCTCTTTTACCATTGTCTCGACGCCTTTCCACCACGAAACAATACCGAAGCTACTCCTACGAACTGCCGCTTTCTTTGATATATATGTCATAGTAAACGCAGTTCCCAGGAACAACTAGAATCAGCAAGAAATAGTGTCAGAGTAACAGTGTCCATAACCATCGTATTGACGAGTAATAATACACCATGTTTTCTCTACTTTGATCCACAGTCAAGCACACACCTACAGTTAACCTCCTCTTCCCCACAGCCCACAGTCCACATGATTCTATCATTTCCAAACTCATATACCACCACTTATTGCTCATCCCCCGGTAGCGTTTGGCTAACGTACCTTCCCTGTCATTAACCCCCAAGCTACGATACCAACTGTAGCCTAATGCCACCCCTACGCCCAGAGACCTTAGGGTCAAACTTCCACGTAACCCCCCTTAACCCTCTCCCTCTCGTTTACCCCCCACGCTCCTCAACTCCCTTCCGACCTAGCCTCTCCAGCATATCCCCTGAATATCCTTAACTTTTCCGTTACTAACCTTCTCAAACCTTTTGTATATATACTCCTATCCAGCCTACCTTCCCCCAGTAGGAAGGAACACCATTAGAACTTTACTAACCCTTAGCATGCCATCTATTCCCTCACAACCCATTCACAACCCTGTACCAAATGATCGTCCGTGCGAGGCTAGCCGCCTCACCAGTGACTAACTTCTATTGCCATACTTCCAGATCAATGTGGCAGAGTTAGCAACCCAGTCTCCACCACATCCAACCACCCATACAATTAACAACCTAACCAAGTAAACCAGCTGATCAAGGCACCTTCGGTTTTGGTATTACGAACACCCACATCTGTCTCATAAACAGAGGGTTATTACAAACCCTTGTGATATGGCAAGCCCCCAGCCACAGCCGCCCCGACGACCATCACAGAGAAGGGACGCGCACCTACCCCTTTCAACCACCCAAGGAGGGAGACCCCTACCCCTGCGGAGGTATACCTGACCCCTGTTTTGACTTCCGGGTCATTGCCAGGTAGCACAGGAATTCTTCCTATCAATGAACTAACCATGTATGACTAACACCCTTACTAACCTCTATTAACCCACAATAAACCATTAACCTTCCTTGCATACTCCGATAACCAAATTAGCACCTCAGCTATACCCTAGAATGAAGACTGAGCAATTTAAGAGAGACGCTCCTAGCACAGCTGTCCCAAACCTCCTCGCAAAGTAGATCCGGTCTTTCTCCCCTAAATACTTCCAGTATAGCCAAAATAGTACCTCTTACTAAGGCTCAGTTAAATTACTCTTTTAACAAACCTGGGTGGAATGACCATGTTTCAGAACTATACCAGGCATCCCGAGATGCTCGTAGTGTATGGCTGGATCATAACAAACCGAGACAGGGACCCATTTTTTGACATGTTCACCAGACTAAAGGCTAGATGCAAGTATGCAATCAGATATATAAAAAACAATGAAAATGTATTAAGAAGAGAAGCATTGGCCAAAAACTTTGCTAGCAAAGACACATTGGCCTTCTGGAAGGATATTAAAAAAATGCATAATAGCTGCACACCTCTACCCGTTAGTGTAGATGGGATCTCTGGTACTAATAACATAGCCAATCTTTGGAAAACACATTACCAAACTTTGTTTAACTCTGTTGGGCACCAAGGAAATACCATTGCTGCTACAACAGAGTGTAACAAAGAAGAAAAATATGACACAATTAAAGTTACAAGTGAAAAAATCAAGGCTGCAATAAGTAGGCTAGATGCTAACAAATCCTGTGGTTTTGATGGTATATATGCTGAACATTTGAAGTACTCCTCCACTCTCCTCTTGGAGAAACTCAGCAGTTGCTTTACCAGCTTTCTAATCCATGGTTTCCTACCAGAATCTATGATGTCCGTTACCTTGATACCAGTAATTAAAGACAAGGCTGGCAAAATTACATCAAAAGACAACTATAGACCTATTGCCCTTGCCAGTATTGTAAGTAAGATACTAGAGTTAATCATTTTAGACAGAATCTCAGTGTATATCTCAACTAATAGTAATCAATTTGGTTTTAAAAAGAATCATGGTACGGACCAGTGCATCTACACTCTGAAGGAGCTAGTGGATGGGTACATCAAAATGAACAGCTCTATTTTTGCATGCTTTCTTGATGCTAGTAAGGCATTTGACAGAGTCTGCCACAATATCCTGTTTGATAAATTAGCAACAAGGGGAGTGCCATCCTATATACTGAGAATCTTGAAGTACTGGTACGCCAATCAAACATTTAATGTAAGATGGGGTAACATTATTTCGGATTCCTTTACAGTAACCAATGGAGTGAGACAGGGTAGTATTCTCTCACCTTACTTATTCAATGTATATATGGATGAATTAAGTGATAAATTGAATAAAGAGCAGATTGGATGTTATGGTGGGAATAAAATCATCAACCATCTCTTGTATGCTGATGATCTGGTCATTATTGCACCGTCTTCTGCGGGTCTGAGCAAACTTCTTGATATATGTGAATCTTTTGGTAGTAAACATTGTGTTAAATTCAACCCACTGAAAAGTGCTGTTCTTATATTTAGATCAAAATTACTGTATAAAAGTAAACTGCCAAATTTCTCACTCAATAATCAAATTATTCAAGAAGTAAACAAAATAAAATACCTGGGACACATTATCTCAAACGATTGCTCAGATGATGCAGATATCGGCCGTCAGCGCAGACAGCTATATTTACGTGGTAACACCATCTTGAGAAAATTCCACATGTGTAATTGGGAAACTAAAGTCACTTTGTTCCGGACATATTGTTCCTCTATGTACACGGCCCATTTGTGGTGGAAGTATAAGAGAGCCACCATAAATGGTCTGTGTACATCCTATCATAATATACTCAAGATGTTCATTGGTCTCTCTAAATATGAAAGCACTAGTATGGTGTGCACACTGTTGGATGTGCAGTGCTGTCGGGCTGTCATCAGGAGACTGGTGTACAGCTTTTCGCAGCGACTGCAATCCTCCAGTAACACGCTGATTGTAGCTCTTTGGTCTAGTGATCATATCTATGAATCCCGTATTATATCTCACTGGCAGAAGCTGCTGCACACATAGTATGTACTGTAATGTAATATATAGGTCTAATTGAACTATGAGCAATGATCTGTGCAATAGGTGTTAACCAACATTGAGCAATAGCCTTAGTTAGCCTATCTGTGTTATATTGTGACAAAATGTGATATGTGCTCTATTCTGTAAATAGGCCTACTGTATTTTTTATTTTATTGTGTCTTTATTAATATATCTTTGTGTATAATTATTATCTGTGCTCTGACGAGAAGTGTATGTGATATGGACCATTAGGTCGTACTGTATTTATACTGTATCTATCTTATGTGTCTGGAATAAAGAATTATTATTATTATTATTATTATTATGAAGGCTCCATACAGCCATGTGCCACAACAGTAATCACCCCCTGACCTAGTTCCCGTATCAATTGAGAGCTCAAATAAGTCCACCAAAACTCGAGATCCCTATGGCCGACAGGGTCCAAAACCACACCTATAAATCAAGCTCCAGCCCCCAGTAAAATCAGTTGAAAGATAGACACCAACCAGTGGCTGGTCCCTTAAGTTGACCTCTAGCTCTGCCCTTGTTTTGTTCCTGAGAATTGAGTTCCAGAGCCGGCAGACTCCGTGGCAGATTGAGATAGAAGAATCTGTCCACGTAAAAGAAATCTACGTGCACCTTATAACCTTCACATAAACCAGTGGGGATATAAGAGTGTAGCCAGCAACGATCGCCAAGAGATCCGTCTTGAGAACTTCTACATATGGACCATCTGGACGGCCGCGGAACCAGTCGCTAGCCCCCAACCTCACGGACGCAAGATAACCAGGACCAGACCAATCAAATACGACCCAAGATTCACTCTATCAGCACTACAGTGTTACAGTGATATTTAGAGACTCACTTATTAATATTTCTATGAAGTGGCTATATCTTTGCCCCAGTATAATTCATATATAATATTATAACCATTCCATTAGGAAGTGCTAAGCGTATCAGTGTTTATTAACCCGGGAGCTGCGGGGAGACTCTTAAGAGTTCCCCCGGCGCACTGCGGGGAGACTCTTAAGAGTCAGAGAAAAAAAAATCAACTTTTGACATCGAAAAAAAAAAAAAAAAAAAAAAAAAAAAAAAAAAAATTTGGCCCCTGGGCCATGCAAAATCTCAGTCCTCTACCTCCCCTCCTTCCTCCTCTCCTTCAGTTATCACCTATTTTCCCTGTTATTCCCTTATTCTGAGGTATATTTTCGTGCTAACATTAGAAATCCGATTGGAGGGTGTGGTCATCACTGATAGCAAGCGAGTGCAAGAGAGAGAGAGAGAGTATCGATCGACTGTATCTCAGTGGCCTTGGGGGAAATTGGCGGGAAAGCAGATTGCCTCACCCATACATTATACAACTCGCGGGCTATATCTCCGATTTTGACCATCCAAACGCTGTTTTCACTCGTTTTATTGTTGTTTCAGGTTAATACCTTTATAATCAACCCATAATAGGCGCATATGGATAAGTATTAATGCTATTAATGGCACAATGAATATTTTAGTGACGGAAACACCTCAAATACGTCAGCACAGGGGGACGTTTCCAATTACCCCCATGCGCACTTCAGAGGTTAATTAACAGGCGATATTAACTCTCGTAATTACCCATATATCCAGATATTGTTACATAGAAGTGAAACCTAGTGATATCTGAATGTTCGCCCACTGATTTGCGTTCTATGTATTTCTGATACAAGAATATAAAACTTAGATCAGTACCCCCCTGAGGTTACTAGAATTCCCGTGCTCTAAAATACGCGTGTCTAATCTAGTCTGTGAACTACTACTTGTGCATCAGAGCTACCAGTGATAAATCTAATAGTGAATATGAATCTATAAGTAACACTTATGGTCTCCAGTATATCAACTTGTGAATAAAGCCAGTGATCAGGACCCAGATTCACTAACGGTCGTAGCGTGCGATGTCGTACAGCAACCTACGATCGTTCCTAAGGGAGTGCGGAAGGTGTATTCACGAACGCATCGTTGAGCTCCCTTACGGCTCCCTTTCGGTTATTTTCACCGAGGCTTCTCTTGACCAATCAGGCGCTTGGCCTTTGTAAATAAACAATATGTCACCCATATGACCGAAGCGCCAAGAAGAACCTAATATACTTTAATTTATGAGCTTGTCATTGTTTAGCATGGCTAATTCGATCCACCACAGCCAGCAGGAAGAAGAATAGAGTATCTTGTGAATTGATGATAAGAAATTAGCCTAGCTAGGCTACAGGGAAGTCTGTTAGTGGCCCAAGTTAAAGGATTTTCGACGGATTGATCATTGATAATCATATGTTAGGCTAGTTGGGAGTGTATTATTTATACCTTAACCACAGTATATTGTTCTACTTTACCATGTCTACACCTAGACAGGGCGAGCCAGACCAAAATGCCAGACTTTACTATGTCTATGCCTACACAGGCAGTTCTAGCCAAGCCAAAATGCCAGACTTAGCCTAGGCCTAATATTTCAAAATAGGCATAGGCCTCCTCAATCTATTCTCCAACAGTTGGCCATGGGAAATAATGATAGGTTGAGGGGGGCTTTGTCCCCCTCACCTCCCATGACTTATTGCCATCATCAAATATATTACCAGCATGGGACTAATAACAGCTAGTTAACAATGAGGACGGTACGCCTGCAACCACCATCTTAACCTGCTAGGCTTCTACTTTACCATGCTTAGGCTACACCAAGCTAGGCATTGCTAGCCTAACCAAAATACCATACGTAGGCCTAACTTTTCTAGCCTAAATAGCCCTAACTTTTTCAAAATAAACTTAGGTTATATCCTAGGCTAGGCTAAACAAAAATATTCACAACACCATATAGGCTAGCCTATTATTTGTTGTTTAGACTATGCCTAGGGTAATTCTTTTCATAATGTTTTTCCTGTGATAATTTCAAATTTGTTGAGGAAATAGGCTACCCTAATCAAACCCAGCTAGGCATTGCTAGCCTAACCAAAATACCATACATAGGCCTAACTTGTCTAGCCTAAATAGCCCTAACTTTTCAAAATAAACCTAGGTTATAGCCTAGGGTACTGGTAGGCTAAACAAAATTATTCACACAGCGTTTATTATTTATTCATTTTTTAGGCTAGGCCTAGGGTAATTCTTTTCATCATTTTGTTCCTGTGATACTTTCAAATTTGTTGAGGAATAGGCTACCCTAATCTAACTCAGAGGTGGTGGGGAGTTGGAATAAAACATTTCCGCAATAAATGAGGATTAAAATCTACTAATGGTAGGCTACGTGTTGTCGCAGCACATGCATATGTGCATCAATTAACCTTGACTAGGTCTAGGCTGGCATATGTAGGCTATTCATAGCTTAATTCGGCCTGTCATAACACATTAAGGATACAAATGTATTCATACTTTGTATTAAATGCATTAATGGTGTTGTAAACACAAGTTAACAATCATATTGCGCTATTATTGCCTCAATAATGACTTAGTGTGTCATAAAGAGCTATACTGCAGACGAATTTGTTATGGTCGCGGGTTGTGTTATCGATATTTGTGTACCTATATCCGGGTCAAATTCATGTAAGGGTGGTCTGGACCACCCTTTGCGAAAGGGGATTTTAGGGGCTTCCTACGATCAAAGATGGCCGCTACGACGCTTCGTGAATACCAGCGTTGAGACGTAAGGGAACGGTAAGGGAGTTTTCGGATCGTACGACCGTTAGTGAATCTGGGTCCAGGTGACCAAGCCAACCAGTTAAGACAGGCCGAAGCCCGCAGGGCTAAGCAGCTCCAAACCACACCTGCCTATCACTTCTAACCACTGACCCTTCCCCCACCTCGCATATACACTACCCCTCGTGTCCTACACCTCTACCTACATGATGATGAACATGAATACACCTTAATGTAGTACACCCATGCCCTGTCCCTAGGTTGAGCCAATGCCAACCAGTTCAGACAGGCCTAAATCTATGTATGTTTTTCCATCCAAGAAGTAATATGTTAACCCCCTGTCTTGCCAGACTAAGTTTCTGAAGACCAACCGCCCCCATAAATCTATGTATGTTCTTCCATCCGAGAAGTAATATGTTAACCCCCTAAAATACCTTGTCTTGCCAGACTAAATTTCTGAAGACCAACCGCCCCCATAAATCTATGTATGTTCTTCCATCCGAGAAGTAATCTGTTAAAACCCCATGTCATAATTGAGAAGAAACTATGATACCCACGGGTACACCAGTGTATATATAACCATTATTCCTGTAAGACCTAGACAGAAATGACTGCAGATGTTAGCCACCATGCAGTAACTCTAATTCTTACCCCAACCAGAGATTGTATACATCACCCTCATTTACCATTAGAAGCTACCCCTACGAACTGCCGCTTTCTTTGATATATATGTCATAGAAAACGCAGTTCCCAGGAACAACTAGAATCAGCAAGAAATAATGTCAGAGTAACAGTGTCCATAACCATCGTATTGACGAGTAATAATACACCATGTTTTCTCTACTTTGATCAACAGTCAAGCACACACCTACAGTTAACCTCCTCTTCCCCACAGCCCACAGTCCACATGATTCTATCCTTTCCAAACTCATATACCACCACTTATTGCTCATCCCCCGGTAACGTTTGGCTAACGTACCTTCCCTGTCATTAACCCCCAAGCTACGATACCAACTGTAGCCTAATGCCACCCCTACGTCCAGAGACCTTAGGGTCAAACTTCCACGTAACCCCCCTTAACCCTCTCCCTCTCGTTAACCCCCCACGCTCCTCAACTCCCTTCCGACCTAGCCTCTCCAGCATACCCCCTGAATATCCTTAACTTTTCCGTTACTAACCTTCTCAAACCTTTTTTATAATTATACACTCCTATCCAGCCTACCTCCCCCCAGTAGGAAGGAACACCATTAGAACTTTATTAACCCTTTGCATGCCATCTATTCCCTCACAACCCATTCACAACCCTGTACCAAATGATTGTCCGTGCGAGGCTAGCCGCCTCACCAGTGACTAACTTCTATTGCCATACTTCCAGATCAATGTGGCAGAGTTAGCAACCCAGTCTCCACCACCCATACAATTAACAACCTAACCAAGTAAACCAGCTGATCAAGGCACCTTCGGTTTTGGTATTACGAACACCCACATCTGTCTCATAAACTGAGGGTTATTACAAACCCTTGTGATATGGCAAGCCCCCAGCCACAGCCGCCCCGACGACCATCACAGAGAAGGGACGCGCACCTACCCCTTTCAACCACCCGAGGAGGGAGACCCCTACCCCTGCGGAGGTATACCTGACCCCTGTTTTGACTTCCGGGTCATTGCCAGGTAGCACAGGAATTCTTCCTATCAATGAACTAACCATGTATGACTAACACCCTTACTAACCTTTATTAACCCACAATAAACCATTAACCTTCCTTGCATACTCCGATAACCAAATTAGCACCTCAGCTATACCCTAGAATGAAGACTGAGCAATTTAAGAGAGACGCTCCTAGCACAGCTGTCCCAAACCTCCTCGCAAATTAGATCCGGTCTTTCTCCCCTAAATACTTCCAGTATAGCCAAAATAGTACCTCTTACTAAGGCTCAGTTATATTACAGTATGAAGGCTCCATACAGCCATGTGCCACAACAGTAATCACCCCCTGACCTAGTTCCCGTATCAATTGAGAGCTCAAATAAGTCCACCAAAACTCGAGATCCCTATGGCCGACAGGGTCCAAAACCACACCTATAAATCAAGCTCCAGCCCCCAGTAAAATCAGTTGAAAGATAGACACCAACCAGTGGCTGGTCCCTTAAGTTGACCTCTAGCTCTGCCCTTGTTTTGTTCCTGAGAATTGAGTTCCAGAGCCGGCAGACTCCGTGGCAGATTGAGATAGAAGAATCTGTCCACGTAAAAGAAATCTACGTGCACCTTATAACCTTCACATAAACCAGTGGGGATATAAGAGTGTAGCCAGCAACGATCGCCAAGAGATCCGTCTTGAGAACTTCTACATATGGACCATCTGGACGGCCGCGGAACCAGTCGCTAGCCCCCAACCTCACAGACACAAGATAACCAGGACCAGACCAATCAAATACGACCCAAGATTCACTCTATCAGCACTACAGTGTTACAGTGCTATTTAGAGACTCACTTATTAATATTTCTATGAAGTGGCTATATCTTTGCCCCAGTATAATTCATATATAACCATTCCATTAGGAAGTGCTAAGCGTATCAGTGTTTATTAATTAACAGGCGATATTAACTCTCGTAATTACCCATATATCCAGATATTATTACATAGAAGTGAAACCTAGTGATATCTGAATGTTCGCCCACTGATTTGCGTTCTATGTATTTCTGATACAAGAATATAAAACTTAGATCAGTACCCCCCTGAGGTTACTAGAATTCTCGTGCTCTAAAATACGCGTGTCTAATCTAGTCTGTGAACTACTACTTGTGCATCAGAGCTACCAGTGATAAATCTAATAGTGAATATGAATCTATAAGTAACATTTATGGTCTCCAGTATATCAACTTGTGAATAAAGCCAGTGATCAGAAGATTAATACTTGAACGTTGGAAGTGGGAGACTAGGCTCCATCCAGATCCACTTAATGCTAGTTGTTCAATTCTATCATTTGTCTTGTACGAGTATTCATACCTTCTTATGCTTCATATTAATCATCATCAAGGAAACTATAGAAGTGTGTTCATCAATAAAAGTGATCGTGTGTCTTGTTACCGTGTGTTTATTTTGTGTTCTCTATTCCTCATACCTTGTTTTGTGCATGCAGCCTTCTATACCCAGTCAGTTAGAACTCACATTACCCAAGTTAATCCTGTAGAAAAACAGGGCATAATATTGGCGGCAGCGGTGGTTCTTGATTCGGATAAAAGGTTGCATTGCATTGCAAGTTTGGAACAGCCAGAACACGATAACATCATGGCGCACCGTTCTCACATCCCCATCCCACATTATGATGGGGAAACTTACGAGATCGAAACGTTCATGGACATAGTGAAACCCGTACTTGACCTAGTTTATACCACGGACGCAGAAAAGATAGCCGTGACATTAACGCACCTGGGAAAAGCCGTTTCCCTGGTTGCCTACCAAGTGCACCCTGCTCTCACATGGGACGAATTTCGACCAATAGTGATAGAAGCCATTAAGCCTTCGTTGGGCGTTTTCGTGGCCCACACCCGTATCCAAGACACTAAATTCGAAGGCTATCTAGATGCCACAGTGAATAAGATCGTCCAACATATAAAAGTGTCTTTCCCCACATTGACCAGAATCCAGCAAGAGCAGCAGATTCTGGTCAACCTTGTGTAAATATTGTCCTCAGCAGTAAAAGATCATTTCCGTGTGCACGATTTCGTCGGATATCAAAAAGATCTCATCACGATCCGACGTATTTTGGCCGTGCGCACAGAAACACCCACCCAAATCGCTGTAATAAAGAAGTTTCCCACGCACCCGCAGCACCTCGACCACCAAAACCCCAAGGCTCAAACCTTCAACTCCAAGAATGCCTACCCATCCTCATCCTTCCACAACAGACCGCCCTACCCTTCCGGCAAGCCCCAACCCAGTAGGCCCCGGTTCCAACCTACCCAGCCACGCATAATCTTCAACCGGAACAGAACCTACAACACCTACCAAAGTAAAAACCCTACATTAGTAATTATTAACCCTTATGATTTCCCTGCCTGTAGTGCTCGGTGTGCCCTCCATCAAATTCGTGACTCTGCCAAGCCTCGCCCCTTTACTCCTCGCATTTCTGTAAATGAAGAGGAGTTGGGACAAGAGGAAGAAATGGAGGAAATGCACACCGGAGAAATAGCCCCTATCATGACCTCAGACGATACCGACTCCCAGGATTTTTAAAGTACCCCCCGCCCACGATGGCCTCGGCGGGGGACGCCATAACTGATCGCACTGCCCCCATTTACTACATGGCCAAAATCAAGGACTTCCTGTCCGCTTGTTAATCGACACGGGAGCTGCCAAGTCATGTTTGTTCAAGTCTTACTATAATCAACACCACCGACTATTTGGCTCCTTGTTACCTACCAAATCAGAACTAATCTCAGCTGCTGATACCTACTTAAATCTCCTAGGAGACACTTTGCCCCTGTCAGTAACTACTCCTGCCCCCCATGCTCGTTGTTATCACCCGTTCACAGTATTTTCCTCCCACTGTAAACATTACGATGGTTTCCTTGGACTTGACCTCCTTCAAAAACTCCAGGCCCAGGTTGACTGCGGCCAGAGGCTGATCTCATTCCAAAAAAAAATCCAACCCAAAGCCTCTGACAAACCAATCACGCAGAAACCGGTTCACAAAAAGAAAAAACACCTCCACCCTCAACAAACTCTGAGTCAGGATTACCGAGTTGCAGCTAGCACTAAGATAACTCCTAACCCCTCCCCTTGCCCCGAGTTCTCTCAAAATATCACTCATTTCGTTGAAAAAATGCCTCAACAAACGAAAGAAGACAAGTCCAAGCAACTCCCTCTCGGTAACCCCCCCATTTCTCCTAACTCTGTCCAGGATCAATCCTCCCATGTTTCCAGGGCAGACTCTGATGTATGTAAAAACCATTCTACCAAATATTTATGTACACATGTTTCCAGGGAAAATGCCGACCTATGTACCCAACAATGTTTTCCCCATGCCCCCAGAAATGCTCAGATATTCCACAACCAACAAAATTTCCCTTGTGACAGTTTTCCGTCAGTAGCTCCCTTCCACCCCCACACAATTCACACCCCTAGAAAACTTCAAAACCCCACACTTGACTCGCCCTCTCATGACAGACAAACCCACCAATCCCATATAAATTCTAAACAAACCATCACTGCCACCGACAAAACTCCCCAAATTCGTCCTTTTAACAACCACAAATCAGTACATCAGTCCTCCACCAATAACCCATGTTCTATACCTAACTCTTCCCCCACCAACCCTCCGCAGTCCCACCAACAAATTCCGTTTTCTAAATCACTCACACCTCACCACGCTGATCCTCCCACACGCGCCGTTAATCCCCCCCTCACGTGTGACCCCCACCAAAGTGATTCCCCCCCCCCCCCCCTTATGCGTACCGAGCACCTGCTCACCAGTCGATCCCCCACCATCATTAGCCCAGATGTAGTTCAAGATAAATGTCAAATTCCCCCCCGCCATCAAAAATGGGTTAACCTTCGACCCATACCCCAAACTCATATGATATTATCCCCCACTACCACGTCCACCAACCGCAATCGTTGCCTCTTACAACCCGCCATCATTTCCGCTCGCATCAACCACATTCTAGTGGCAAATATCTCTGAAGAATCCCTGACATTACCAAAAGGCCTCATCATAGGAGACCTCAAAACTTTTGATGACCACCCCATAGATTCCAATGACACCCCTACCAGCCTCAAATTGCCCCCTCTCCCTGACACATTATCCGACCACCAAAAACACAGCATGTACGAACTATTGCTAGAGTTCAGTGACGTGTTTGCCCAACAACCCACTGAAATCGGACAGACCGATGTGGAACAACACATCATTAACACCACAGGCCCCCCAATAAGACAACCATCCCGTAGAAAAAATCCCATACAACGCCAGGAGGAGGAACGCCAAGTCCAAGAGATGTTAGAGGCCGGAATTGCTACCCCGTCCATCAGCCCCTGGTCTTCCCCTGTTGTCCTAGTAAAAAAGAAAGATGGGTCAACCCGTTTTTGCATCGATTACAGGAGATTGAATGACGTAACCATTAAGGACGCTACGCCATTACCCAGGATAGACGATTCCCTTGACTCCCTATACGGATCCAGATGGTTCACTACCCTCGACTTGCAAGCAGGGTATTGGCAAGTGCCTATCAAGGCAGAGGACCAAGAAAAAACAGCATTTTCCACTAGTGGTGGCCACCACTACGAATTTAACGTCCTACCTTTTGGCCTCTGTAACGGACCCGCCACTTTCTCCCGTTTGATGGAAGCGGTATTACATGGCCTGACCTGGGAAACCTGCCTAGCGTATCTAGACGATATTATTGTGTACTCACAAACCTGGGAAGAACACCTCCTCAGGTTGAAACAAGTTCTTCAAAGAATCCGAGCCGGAGGGTTGAAATTGAAACCCTCAAAGTGCGAGATTGCACGAAATAAGGTAGATTTCCTCGGCCACGTAATATCTGAACATGGTATTGCACCAGACCCAAAGAAACTTCAAGCCATACAAAACCAACCCCCACCCACCACCGTTAAAGGAGTACGTTCTTTTCTAGGTTTAGCCACATACTACAGACGTTTCGTCCCACACTTTGCCGAAATAGCCAGACCCCTCCACCAACTCACCCACAAGGACACCACATTCACCTGGACACCCGAAAGAGACCTCGCTTTTAACACTTTGAAACAAAAGCTAATCCAAGCCCCTATTGTCGCTTTCCCTGATTACCATAAACCTTTCCGTCTTTATACCGACGTATCTCTGTATGCCATTGGTGCAGTTTTAGCTCAAGTAAGAGACGGAGAGGAACATGTGATAGCGTATGCCAGCTCCACACTCAACCAAGCCCAACAGAATTATGCAGCCACCAAGAGAGAGTGCCTAGGGATCATTTGGGCACTCAACCACTTCAGGTCATTTGTGTTGGGCACAAAACTCGATATAATAACTGACCATCAATCTTTGCAATAGTTGCGTAAGTGCGAAACCAACTCAGCCATCTTGGTACGCTGGAGGGAGACACTAGAGGACTACGATTTTACAATACAGTATCGTCCAGGTAAACTTCACACCAATGCAGACGCCCTGTCACGTTTGCCAGTACCGAAAGACCCCCCCCACCAACCTAGCCGCCTTACAAAACACTGAGCTCTTATCTACCCCCATCCACCAACATAATTCCCCCCCAGCACCCTCACTAATTCAATCTTGGGAAACAAGAATCTGACCACCCTGGATACCGTTAAATGTCTTCAGGAAACTGACTCGCTGGGGAGATCAACTTGCCACAGACTCCGGTCACATAGTCCTAGACCCCACCATTGCCCTCGACTACATGATTGCCATCCACGAGGGAAACGGCATACACCTTGGACAAAAGAAAATGTTAAAAATCTTCGCGGATCAGTACTGGACCCCCAACCCCTCCAAGATGGCACAACACGTGACAGAATCCTGCAAACCTTGTTTATTGGGGAAAGATAGATCACGCACCCCAGGCCCAGCTGGTACCATTTCTGCAAACAAACCGTTCCAGGTCCTATCCCTCGACATCATGGGCCCGTTTCCTTCTTACTCTGGCAACCGCTATATCGTCACATTTGTTGACGTATATTCAAAGTTCTTAATAGCCTGCCCAGTTAAAGACCACACAGCCACCACCGTCGCCGCACGGATTGCCACAGAAGTGTTCCCTATATTCGGCCTTCCCCTTGCTCTTCTATCCGACAATGCCCCCGAATTTAGTGGACACGTTTGGCACCAGTTCACCCAACAATGCGGTATTAAGATCAAGCACTCATCCCCGTACTGGCCTCAAGGAAATGCTATATGCGAACGAAGCCATCGCACCATCAACAACCAGTTACGTACCAAAATGATTGCTCTGAACACCTCAGACTGGCCATCACAGATAAAGATGATACAATGGGGCATGAACACCTGTCCCCGCAAAGACGGTATTTCACCTCATGAACGTGTTTACGGCGTACCCCCCCTGTTACTGCCGTTCCACCATGACGCTCATCTCCCCTCCAACACCTCCACAATTGACCCATTGCAACATCTGCAAAACACCCTCCATACCGCCCAAACCTGTCAAGACACCAAAAATTATAACCCCGATGATACAAACCCTTTCGCCATCCATGACACCGTAATGGTAGCCAACCTCCCTGTAACCAACAAATTAGGCCCTCGCTATGTCGGACCCTACACCATTATCAAAGTCCCAAATGCCTATCAAGTCATAATTGATTATCACGGCGTGACTCGCACGTTCAGAAATAGATTCGTCCGAGCATTTAAACCTCTAAAACCACAAGACATTACCCCACCCCACACGTCCGACCCTGAATTGAACACCCCTACGACCCCTCCCACTCAGGCTATAAATGTTCCCCTACAAACCCCTAAAGGCCAAAACCCTCCAGCACAGAACCGGCCGATCATTCCTCAACATACCCCCATAACTAACCTCCACAAACCCCAAGCGCCCACTATCACACCTTCCTCAACCATGACCCATTCCTTCACTTCTGATTGTCAAGTACCTCCCCAACTTATCAAAGTACGAAAACCTCCACCCACAACCCCGACCACAACGGAAACCCTCCCGTCTAGCCCTGACGTACCTCCACCAGGCACCACAGTAAGAAAACCACCACCCCCACCTAAAACCAAGTACACACCCAACCGCACCACACAATCTACCTCAGTAACCTCACGCTACAACTTACGCCCACGACGAAAATCTTTTAAACCCTCCAGAAAACACACCCTGCTAACCAAGTTCCGTAGGGCTGCCAGACCACTATCCTCCTCCTCCTCCTCTTCTTCTTCGTCGAATTCTCCTCCACAAAGGGAAAGAAGACGAATAATCACAAGCAAACACC
Source organism: Paralithodes platypus (assembly GCA_032716605.1). Classification (NCBI taxonomy): domain Eukaryota; kingdom Metazoa; phylum Arthropoda; class Malacostraca; order Decapoda; family Lithodidae; genus Paralithodes; species Paralithodes platypus. The sequence continues at coordinate 51,530,255 of CM064480.1, read as the reverse complement.
ATAACCCCTCTAACTATATTCCAAAAATAAACACCCCCACCCTCCCACGAAAGAACATACCTTCCCCTTCAACCTCATCCCCTCTCAACCCCCACCTTATCACCCCGAATGACCTGGTAGATCTACCCCCCCCACCAAACTCCCACAAAACAACCTATTTCCACCACCATCAAATCACCAACCCCACAAAAGAACACACCCAACACATTTTCTTACCCCCAACCCTCCCAATTAAACCTCCACTCCCTACCCACCCGTCTAGCCCCCCCCACATCCACCCCTTTCCCCTCCACTATCCCTGCGACCCCACCCACGCATCAACCAACCTCATCATCTCATCAAACCCCCAACCAACCCCGCCCCTAAAAAGTACCCTATGCCAACGACCAACCCCTCCTCACACACCACGTCTAACACACAACTAACTCCTAACCATAGCCCCTCCAAAATGACGTACCCGACCTCCACGCCCCCACTTGAATTCTCCCACAAAGTCGCCCCTGAGAGAACCCCCATACATACCCCCACCCAATCCTCTCCCATTCCGCCTACCACCCTCATTCGACAAAAACCTCCACACACATCTACCTCTCAAATAACCCCCTACATCACCCCCACTAAATGCCCTCCACCTGTAAAGCGTTCTTCCCCTCAATATAAAACATCGTCGAGCGACTCAAGTCCCACTACAAACATCTACCTTCCCACCAGAACCTCCAAAGGTAGAATCATCAACAGACCCATCAGATTTGAAGACAGTTATGTAAAAACAACACCCCGTTCTTACACTAAAGACCCAAGCCACACAACACACACCCCCTCTTTCTCACACACCTCCTTCTCGCTCCTTACCTAAACCATATTTCACATTGCCTCCATATATTTCCCAGCCGGCAACACCCAAGAAACCCGCAAAAACCCGAGACTCATATCCCCCCTTCACCCCCAGCTCCGCTTTCACGCGTTAGTCCCTCCCCTTCAGTTATTAACCCTTCACCACACTGAAGAGGCCTCCTGTCAGTCCCACACACCTCACTCGATACATGACCTCCACCATGAACAAATCCACACCATTCGTCGCCCCCGTCCCTACCCCCACGGAGGAAGAATACACACCGTTCATAAGAAAGGTTAAAGTAAAAACGTCCACAGGACGCTTAGCCCGTCTACAGCGCCCACATCAAGCCCGGGCAGCCGCCCTCCACAACACCGAGGACACATTCCTACAGGTCTACATAGACCTGCAAAAGAAACCTGACCCTCGCTCTCTTGCTTGGTGGGACCTTCTAAATACAGTCAGGTCGCCCAATACGCGATTCCACAATGCGCGAAAACCCTAATACACGAGTTACCCCTCGAAAATAACCAAAAACATTAATTACGCGAGGTGGTACCACAATACACGAATCGAGAGCTAAGAAGGGGCCAAATCCGCTAAATCGTGAAGTCCTACGGTCCTAGTCCTAGTCCTAGCCTATCTACTACTAATTTTAAGGTAAGGTTTCATATTTTTATTCATTGTTGTTCTTATATATAAGATATAGACTGTACTGTAGAGCCAAAAATGTCGAAAATAGGCCATAATTGAGAGATGTCACCCATATCTAATTATTCCCATTTAAAGTTAGTTCCACAATACGCGAATTCGCAATACGCGATGCCTCCTGTCACCCCTATTCTCGTGTATTGGGGGTCCTGACTGTACCCTCAAAATGACCCACCATGACTATGCTTCTTTTTACTTCACCCTACAACGAAGGAGAGGGAAGTAAAATGCCCCAGAATGAGAAGCCCACCACGGAAGCCACGAGCGATCACCACCAGGAAACGGGAACAGAAACACCCGAAGGAAAGGCCCACAGAACGAAAGGACCAGGTGACCAAGCCAACCAGTTAAGACAGGCCGAAGCCCGCAGGGCTAAGCAGCTCCAAACCACACCTGCCTATCACTTCTAACCACTGACCCTTCCCCCACCTCGCGTATACACTACCCCTGGTGTCCTACACCTCTACCTACATGATGATGAACATGAATACACCTTAATGTAGTACACCCATGCCCTGTCCCTAGGTTGAGCCAATGCCAACCAGTTCAGACAGGCCTAAATCTATGTATGTTTTTCCATCCAAGAAGTAATATGTTAACCCCCTGTCTTGCCAGACTAAGTTTCTGAAGACCAACCGCCCCCATAAATCTATGTATGTTCTTCCATCCGAGAAGTAATATGTTAACCCCCTAAAATACCTTGTCTTGCCAGACAAAATTTCTGAAGACAAACCGCCCCCATAAATCTATGTATGTAACAAAGGGGACATGACAAATGTACTAAAGCTCAGTGATAGCGAAAGAACTCGTACCAATGGTTTCAAATTAGATAAATTTCGTTTCAGAAAAGATATAGGCAAATATTGGTTTGGTAACAGAGTTGTAGATGAGTGGAATGGACTACCAAGTGCTATAGTGGGATTAAAAACGATAGGGAGCTTTAAGATAAAATTGGATAAGCATATGGATGAGAAGGGTTGGGTGTGAAGGGGGATCAGCAGAGTTGGGCCAATCAGCGCTCTGCAGACCCCCGTAATCCTGCGTTAATCTCTAACCGTTTTGGTAAGATGATCCTCAGGGTATTAGAGTGTTGAGCCTATAATTGGGCTTTGTAATTGGGGTTGTGTGGGACAGGGATCTGCCTTGCTTGGGCCAATCGGCTTTCTGCAGACTCCCATTTTCTTGTGTTCTTGTGTTCTTGTGTTCTTGTGTTCTTCCATCCGAGAAGTAATCTGTTAAAACCCCATGTCATAATTGATAAGAAACTATGATACCCACGGGTACACCAGTGTATATATAACCATTATTCCTGTAAGACCTAGACAGAAATGACTGCAGATGATAGCCACCATGCAGTAACTCTAATTCTTACCCCAACCAGAGATTGTATACACCACCCTCTTTTACCATTAGAAGCTACCCCTACGAACTGCCGCTTTCTTTGATTGTTTGTTTTGTAGATGTTTAGGTGACAATCACCACGGTCGATCTGGGGATCCGCCGCTGATGAGCTCGTCCTGGAATCTTTACGATTCTGAATCTTACGATTCTGTACAGGACTGAACATGCCATTTTTATCGGCAATAGCTCAGAGAAGAGTGTTGAGAAGGGGTGTTGGAGAGAGAGGAAGGTGTTGGAGTGGCTTTGTTATGTGTGTTTTGTCTGTATACGTCGTCAGGATGTCCCCTGACTGGGTGCAAGCATGTGAAACATGCTAGGACGTACTACCGCACCCACTAAATGTCCGCCGTGGCAGGGATTCGATCCCGGGTCTTTCAGATTCACACGCGAGCGTGCTCACCACTTGACCACCATATGTCATATGTCATATGACCACCATATGTCATAGAAAACGCAGTTCCCAGGAACAACTAGAATCAGCAAGAAATAGTGTCAGAGTAACAGTGTCCATAACCATCGTATTGACGAGTAATAATACACCATGTTTTCTCTACTTTGATCCACAGTCAAGCAGTTAACCTCCTCTTCCCCACAGCCCACAGTCCACATGATTCTATCATTTCCAAACTCATATACCACCACTTATTGCTCATCCTTATTGCCTTATGGCCTTTATTCTCAATTTCACTCAATAAATGCTGGTGTTCCCCAGGGATCAGTTTTGGCCCCAACTCTGTTCCTCATTCATATCAATGGTCTCATATCTACCACTCATAATCCAATACATTCCTACGCAGATGACTCAACACTCCACAGTTCCTTCACATTTACCAATTCTTTCACCCAACCCGATCTTATAAATTCAAAAATAAACACTGCAATTTCTCTGAACCAGGACCTTTCTAGAATTAATGAATGGGGACAAGAGAATCTAGTTTCCTTTAATGCACAGAAAACCAAGTACATTCAATTTTCTAACCGACAGAATCTCACTGACTCCCATATATTTTTAATGATGTAAATATTCCCACTTCCCCTAGTATTGACATTCTCGGTGTAACATTAACTACTAACTTGAGCTGGACACATTATGTTAGAAGCATTGCTAAGAATGCCTCTAAAAAACTGGGACTCCTGTACAGAGTTCGAGAATTCTTCACTGACGAGCAGTTGGCCGTAATATATAAAAGTCATGTGCGCTCTCAGATGGATTACTGTTCACCTCTGTGGTGGAAGTGGAGTGGTTGCATTGAGGCAGTTGGACAAAATTCAAAATAAAGCTATTAGATTAATCAATAACCCTGCAATCACACAGGACCTTCCTACATTAGCCATACGAAGAAACGTTGCATCCCTTGCATTATTCTACAGATATTTTCACAGCAATTGTTCCGAGGAACTTGCTTCAATTGTGCCGCCTCCACATCTTTCCCCGTAGAACTAGGGCAGCTGAGAGCTCCCATGAATTTACACTTTCTCCTCCACAATGCAGAACTTCTGCTTATCAGAATTCATTTATCCCCAGCGCTACTACTCTTTGGAATTCACTTCCCTCGAATTGCTTTCCACAAACTTACAATCAACAAATGTTTAAATCCAGTTGTTACAAACATTTTATGAATGGAGGATGCCTTTAGGCACATGGACCTTTTTGTTTTATCTGTGTTTTTCCTTCCTCCGTTCATTGTCTCTTAAAAAAAAAAAAAAAAAAAAAAAATCCCCGGTAGCGTTTGGCTAACGTACCTTCCCTGTCATTAACCCCCAAGCTACGATACCAACTGTAGCCTAATGCCACCCCTACGCCCAGAGACCTTAGGGTCAAACTTCCACGTAACCCCCCTTAACCCTCTCCCTCTCGTTAACCCCCCATGCTCCTCAACTCCCTTCCGACCTAGCCTCTCCAGCATACCCCCTGAATATCCTTAACTTTTCCGTTACTAACCTTCTCAAACCTTTTGTATAAATACTCCTATCCAGCCTACCTTCCCCCAGTAGGAAGGAACACCATTAGAACTTTACTAACCCTTTGCATGCCATCTCCCTCACAACCCATTCACAACCCTGTACCAAATGATCGTCCGTGCGAGGCTAGCCGCCTCACCAGTGACTAACTTCTATTGCCATACTTCCAGATCAATGTGGCAGAGTTAGCAACCCAGTCTCCACCACATCCAACCACCCATACAATTAACAACCTAACCAAGTAAACCAGCTGATCAAGGCACCTTCGGTTTTGGTATTACGAACACCTACATCTGTCTCATAAACAGAGGGTTATTACAAACCCTTGTGATATGGCAAGCCCCCAGCCACAGCCGCCCCGACGACCATCACAGAGAAGGGACGCGCACCTACCCCTTTCAACCACCCGAGGAGGGAGACCCCTACCCCTGCGGAGGTATACCTGACCCCTGTTTTGACTTCCGGGTCATTGCCAGGTAGCACAGGAATTCTTCCTATCAATGAACTAACCATGTATGACTAACACCCTTACTAACCTCTATTAACCCACAATAAACCATTAACCTTCCTTGCATACTCCGATAACCAAATTAGCACCTCAGCTATACCCTAGAATGAAGACTGAGCAATTTAAGAGAGACGCTCCTAGCACAGCTGTCCCAAACCTCCTCGCAAAGTAGATCCGGTCTTTCTCCCCTAAATACTTCCAGTATAGCCAAAATAGTACCTCTTACTAAGGCTCAGTTATATTACAGTATGAAGGCTCCATACAGCCATGTGCCACAACAGTAATCACCCCCTGACCTAGTTCCCGTATCAATTGAGAGCTCAAATAAGTCCATCAAAACTCGAGATCCCTATGGCCGACAGGGTCCAAAACCACACCTATAAATCAAGCTCCAACCCCGAGTAAAATCAGTTGAAAGATAGACACCAACCAGTGGCTGGTCCCTTAAGTTGACCTCTAGCTCTGCCCTTGTTTTGTTCCTGAGAATTGAGTTCCAGAGCCGGCAGACTCCGTGGCAGATTGAGGTAGAAGAATCTGTCCACGTAAAAGAAATCTACGTGCACCTTATAACCTTCACATAAACCAGTGGGGATATAAGAGTGTAGCCAGCAACGATCGCCAAGAGATCCGTCTTGAGAACTTCTACATATGGACCATCTGGACGGCCGCGGAACCAGTCGCTAGCCCCCAACCTCACGGACGCAAGATAACCAGGACCAGACCAATCAAATACGACCCAAGATTCACTCTATCAGCACTACAGTGTTACAGTGCTATTTAGAGATTCACTTATTAATATTTCTATGAAGTGGCTATAGCTTTGCCCCAGTATAATTCATATATAACCATTCCATTAGGAAGTGCTAAGCGTATCAGTGTTTATTAATTAACAGGCGATATTAACTCTCGTAATTACCCATATATCCAGATATTGTTACATAGAAGTGAAACCTAGTGATATCTGAATGTTCGCCCACTGATATGCGTTCTATGTATTTCTGATACAAGAATATAAAACTTAGATCAGTACCCCCCTGAGGTTACTAGAATTCCCGTGCTCTAAAATACGCGTGTCTAATCTAGTCTGTGAACTACTACTTGTGCATCAGAGCTACCAGTGATAAATCTAATAGTGAATATGAATCTATAAGTAACATTTATGGTCTCCAGTATATCAACTTGTGAATAAAGCCAGTGATCAGAAGATTAATACTTGAACGTTGGAAGTGGGAGACTAGGCTCCATCCAGATCCACTTAATGCTAGTTGTTCAATTCTATCATTTGTCTTGTACGAGTATTCATACCTTCTTATGCTTCATATTAATCATCATCAAGGAAACTATAGAAGTGTGTTCATCAATAAAAGTGATCGTGTGTCTTGTTACCGTGTGTTTATTTTGTGTTCTCTATTCCTCATACCTTGTTTTGTGCATGCAGCCTTCTATACCCAGTCAGTTAGAACTCACATTACCCAAGTTAATCCTGTAGAAAAACAGGGCATAACACTGTTACTTGTTAATATCTTCATATTAAACATAAAGTAGGCGTATATGACTAAGTAATAACAATATTTATGAAAAAATTACACTTTTCGTCGGGCATGAACCAAAATACCTTCGCTTGGCGGGAGGGTTGATTGAGATAGTTCGAAGCCTAACATTTTTAGAGATGCTCCCTAAACTGAACAAAATCGTCAAGTACTGGCCAGAATATAATGAAAAAAGACGTTACCGGTACAGAAGGGGTTAACATCAATAATTGTAAAGCCTGTTCATTATAGGTAGGCCAGACATCGTGACTCCTAACTTCTGTAGCGCAAAAAGGGCTAGAGCAAATGGGCTGTACATTTTCACATCTATTCCCTGGCTGACCTTACCCAAATGGTAGCAATATTCGCTGGATTACTCTCTTCGCTTTTGAGTTATAGAGGTTAGTAGTTAAGATTTTTGTCCTACTTACTACGAATGGACTATAGCCATCTCATATTATTGTTCTTGTATAGCTTCCGTGTTTAACCCCTACTGTACCGGTGACGTCATTTTTATTTCATTCTAGCTATATTTAGAGGATTTTGTGCAGTTTAAGAAGGATCTGTGATAGTAAAATGGATTAAGTGAGATAGTTCGAAGCCTGTAGACTGCTGGAGGCCATTCTTAACACTCAAGCCGCGGCGCCCGACATATGTCGGGAGAGAGAATAATGGCCACCCCTGTGGTGCCCGACAATAGTCGGACGAGATTTTGAGCACATTATCGGCTCTGAGAGAGAGTCCACGCGTTGGGAGGACGATTGGCGAGCTCTGACCGTTCGGCACGGCCCTAGTGCCGCGACTGACACCACCTCTGCAACATTCCACACCCACGGCCTCGCGAGACCAGGAAAAAACTGGGGAAATTACCGTATTTTAGGGTTTTTCACCTCTCGTTGCGCGATCGCTACAGGATAACCCATGGTCGTACAAGGATGATTCAGGTGTCATTGGAAAGCTCTATTATCGCTCCTTCACGAATACATAATTGTATTATGCTCTGGCTCTTATTTATGCATGAAAAAGAGCATGGAATGAAGCTCGTTTAGGGTAAATATGCCCGCCTGGCAGGTAGTAGAAGGTACAAACATCCCCGTCCGTAGGGGGTTAAGCTAATTATAATCGTCAAATACTAGCCAGACACCTAGGACCACAAGGCATACAAGCACTCACTAACATATCAAACTACAGTTATTCACACAACACAATAGCAGACATCTGGAAGTATATGGTATCATCATCACATTCCCCAAACCCAACAAAGACACCACGCTACCATCCTCACACTGCCCCATCACACTCCTTTCACCCCCTCCAAAATCATGGAACGCCTTGTACTACAACTAATTACACCCGACCTACCCCTAGCTCCAACACAACATGGCTTCAGGCCACTGCACTCCACAAACACTCTTCTCACAGACCTTACACAAAGAGTTATTGACGGCATCAACTCAGCTAGACCACCACACTGATCACTACTAGCCACACTTGACATTAGTAAAGCCTTCGATGCCATCCCCCGCCACAACCTAACAAACAAAATCTACAACACAAACATGCACAACAACACAAAAAGGTGGCTGGCCAACTTCCTAGCAGGCAGATGTGCACACGCATCTTTTGCCGGTCAGTCATCTAGCATAAGAAACTTTCCAAACGGAGTCGCACAAGGATCCGTCCTATCGCCTGCACTCTTCAATCTGTACATGCACGATATAACTACACCCAATACACCCCAAATAAACTTAGCCTCCTATGCAGACGACATAACACTCACATGCACACACCATTACCCAAATACAGCAACAGATCTCCTTCAACCCTATCTCAACACACTACATGGCTGGTGCACTACAAACAAATTTAATCTAGCCCCAGCCAAATCCACCGCAACCCTGCTCACAAGCTGGACAGGAGAACACGAATACATCCCTCAACTCACCATAAACAACACACCCCTAACACATACACACTCACCCAAAATCCTAGGAGTAACATATGATACTCATATGACATTCAAACAGCACACCACAAACACGAAAAAGAAACTGACACCCAGACTTAACGCCCTCAGGTCACTTGCTCACACAAAATTTGGACACAACAAAGAAACCACCACCACAGTTTATAAACAATACATAAGATCAGTGATGGAATACGCAAGCCCAGCCTGGGCTTCTAACCTAGCTGAAACACATCATACGACCTTACAGACTATTCAAAACAAAGCCCTAAAAATCATTACAGGCTGCACAGCTACTACACCCACAGACCACCTACATCAAGAAACCAAAATCCTCAAAGTGAAAGACCATCTGGACATGAGAGGCACTCAATTCCTGGCAGCAGCCTCCACGAACTCACTCATAGACAACACGCAGCTGCAAGCACGACCTCCCGAAATCCATCCTTCCGAATCCTCCCTTCCTCGCGAGGACAGAGTCCACCTGTCCAGGCTGAGATGCGGACACCATCCAGCTCTTCTGAGCTATCAGAAGAGACTGGATGACTCCGTCGTCGACATCTGCCCGGGATGTAACACAGCACCCCATACCATTAAACACATCATAGAAGACTGCATTTCACAAACCACTTACGCCAACAACACAATCTACAGTCAATGAGAGCTCTGTGGGAAAGCCCGATCGAGGCCATGGCCTTCCTCAGGGACTCGGGGCTGTTCGGCCAGGCAGCTTAGGGAACAACAAAAACAACAACAACTAGCCAGAGCCAGTATAAAATGAAAAGGACGGAAATGGTACTAAACGGGTTAAAGGGAGATGGGCCGTTTTTCGCGACCAATTTCTCCCTCGTGTTTAGCCCCATTACTTTTGAGATTTTAAGACGTTCGGCACAGTAGTTTGGCGATTGTAACACCTTTCGCCCCATTTCGTTATAAATTTTAAGACCTTTCGTGCCATTTACCTGTAATTTTAAGTGGAACCGGCCTTTGGCCGGGAAATGTTTCTACCGATAAATGTAGCCTACACATTTATCTTGAAGGGGAGTCTATGGAGTGATTTTTAAAAGCTTGATGGTGGTATAGAGAGAAAACTAAAAAAATAAATTGATAACTGAATAAATAGACCAAAAAACCAGCTCATCTTCCCTTAACCCGTCCAGCCCCGGCTAGTTTTGTAATGTTTGTTCACCAGAACCCGGCCGGTTTTCAAAAAATGGTTTTATTCCAGAAACAATAGCGAATGGGTTAGGAATGAATGAAAAACCACGAAAAACCGCTCAAAAAGCTTAAAGAATGGTCCTACAGAGCCCCCGAAAATGTATTTTACAAGAGTAATAAATTGAAGGCAATTACCCCAAAAAACCAGGTTATTGCGCGCTCACGCGCACGCACGTGGACTTTGAGAGTTTTCAACCATCGGCACGGTTGCGTGGGATACGTACACAGTTCCCATACAAATCTGAGCCCTCTTGAGTGGCTACACCTGAGGTTACGGTCGGCGCAATAAGGGTGATGCGCCAGGTGCGTCTCTGGGGCTGTGCGTTACATACATCGCCGACTCGCCAGGCGCGTCGCTGGGGCTGTACGGGTTAATAGATTCCGTGTTTATGTGGGTTATGGTCACCACTCACTGCCTAGTTATGGTTGAGGGCAGATTTACACTGGAGTTTTTTTTTTCTGGACCCCTTTCTCCCTCAAGTTTAGCCCCATTGCTTTTGAGATATTAAGACGTTCACCACATTAGTTTGGCGATTTTAAGAACTATTGCCCCATTTATTTTTGAATTTTAAGACCTTTCGTGCCATTTAGGTGTCGATATTTTCCTGGCGAGCGATAGCGAGCCTGGAATTTAAGAGGAACCAGAATTCGGCCGGGGAAATTTTTCTACCGAAAAATGTACAAATATATATCGAAGGGTGGTCTTGGGAGTATATTTGTAAAGTTTGATGGGGGTCTAGGAAGTAAACTAAAAACCTCCCCTTAATACTATACATCATTACTATAGTCTATTCACTATCATTAGGCCAGGCATCTTGATCCCTAACCTCTGTAGCTCAAAATGGGCTAGAGCAAATGGGTTGTAAATTTCCACACGTATTGCCCGGCTGATTCTTCCCAAATGGTAGAAATAATAGTTCGATTACTGTAGTCCTTTTAGTGTTACAGAGGTTAGTGTTCAGGATTTCTGGCCTACTTATAATGAATAGTCTATAGAGGCAGATATGGTGCAAAATACACTGGACGGGTAATCCAATGGTCCCCGGTTCAAATCCCGATGTATCAATGGGAAGATATTATTGGTATGGAATTTGTGCTGTACCTAATATCAGTGCATTACCACAAAGCCAACCGAAACGCCAAACAAAATACCCTCATTGTTCCTTGATTAAATAGCGTATGGTTGTGCTGATTTACTGTTTATAAAGTATGGTCAGTGTTTCTTTTTGTTTGCCAAAGTCCTTGCCTGTGTGGGTTCTGGGGGCATTTAGTTTTTGTAGAGCTCTGGTGTATGTGTTTTCTATGTGTGGGGTAAATGTCATGTGTGTGTCATAAATTATACCGAGTAATTTAGGGGTTCGGTTGAGGGGAAGTGGTTATGTGACATGTGGGTGAAAGTGTGATTCGTGTCTTTCTGGGGTAAGCAAAGTGATGGATTTTTTTTGAGGTGAGACTGTCATAAGGTTTTGTAGGAGCCATTGTTCCAGTTGTCGGAGGTATTGTTGTAGGTGGCTTGTTGCTTGTTCGATTTTGGGGTGTTGTGAGGTGACAGTGAGGTTGTCTGCATATTAGAAGATGTGTGTTTCATGTGCTTGGTTTGGTTGTGGGAGATCGTGAAGGAAAAGGTTAAAAAGTGTTGGTGATAAGACTGCTCCTTGAGAGACGCTGTTGGTTAGTGTACGTGTTTTGGATGTGTGGTTGTTGTAGGTGACGTGTCCATGTCTGGCAGCGATGAAGTTTGTGAGCCATTTCTTGTCATTGTTGTGTAGTGTGGTGTTTACTATTTTTTGTGTGAGTGTATGTTGGGGTTCAGTGTCGAAAGCCTTGCTGATGTCTATGGCTTACTGTGCAGGAGGGTGGGAAAGCTTGGTTGAAGCCGTCTAGCATGTATTGTGTTAATGTGATGTGTAGTGTTGTGGTGGAATGTTTCTGCCGAAAGCCGTGTTGGGAAGTTGAGAGGGGGATGTCTGGGTTTATTCTATGGAGAATGAGTTTTTCTTAGTACTTTGGAGATAGTGGGTAGAAGGGAGATGGTGGGTAGAAAGGAGATGGGTCTATAGGACGATGGCTGGCTGGGAGGTTTACCTGGTTTAAGGATGGGGATGATTGTGACATGCTTCCAAATGTTTTGGATGGTGTTGTGGATCCAGGAGTGATTGAAAATGTCTGTAATGGTTTGTAGTGCGTTGGGGCATATAGGTGTTTTAGGTGTATGTTTGATATTCTATCTGTTCCGGTAGAGTACAAAGGAAATCAAGCAACAACAGATCTAGTGACCCTTCTAGGCTGCTTGTCCTCCAAAACACTGAGGATCAAGTGTCCAAACAGTGGTTTAGAGTGGGTAAGGGAACATTGGAAAGGGAACTACTGCCCTGCCACTAACGTGGCAGGACTAGGAAGTTAGTAGGGGACATATGGGTTAGTAACTGAGGGGAGGATAAAATAAAGTTATTCATTTACAAACGCAGTCAGACGCGGGTTTGATGCGAGATATTTGTCTAGGCGGAATTTAAATGAATCAACGGTGCTGCAGTCTATAACGTCTCGGGGAAGCCCATTCCACAAGTTGACAACTCGATTGAAGAAGAAATTCTTAGATTCGTGTGAGTTAAAAGATTTACCAATAATTTTGCAACCGTTTCCCCGCGTGTAATTAGATTGGTCGATAGTGAAGTACTTACTACAGTTCATATTGTCGATGCCTTTGATGATTTTGAACACTTGAATTAAGTCACCTCTTAATCTGCGCTGGGTTAAAGGAAATAGATTTAATTCTCTAAGACGCTCTTCGTATGGTTTGTTCTTTAGGCTAGGTATCATTTTGGTAACTCTACGTTGAACTCGTTCTAGCTTGTTTATGTCTTTTTGGTAATAAGGGCACCAGCATTGAACGCAGTATTCCAGAAGAGGGCGGACTAAGGAATTGTAAAGGGTTAGGATTACGTCTTTGGATTTATGCTCAAATGATCTGCCTATAAAGCCAATTATTTTGTTTGCCTTCTTAACAACTTCTGAACATTGTTGACTCGGTTTTAGGTTACTCGATATTGTTACTCCCAGATCGGTTTCTCTGTTTACATTCTTAAGCTGAGTGCCATTCATCGAATAGTTTGCTTTCTCATTTAGGTATCCGATATGTAGTACTTTACATTTATCCGCATTGAAACTCATTTGCCAAATTTGGGCCCAATGTGACAATTTATCTAGATTGTGTTGCATATCGTCAACTTGATCTTTTGAGAGTACGCTATTTGCAATTTTTGTATCGTCAGCAAATTTTGAGATTGTACAGGTGAGACCCTCATCTATGTCGTTGATGTAAATTAGAAAGAGAATTGGTCCTAGTACCGATCCCTGGGGTACCCCGCTACTTACATTGGTCCATTTAGATGCCTTACCGTTTATGACTACTCTTTGCTTTCTGTCGCTGAGCCAATTTTCTATCCATTTCAACACACCGTCTTGTATTCCATGCGCTTTTAGTTTTAGCAGTAAACGTTTGTGGGGAACTTTGTCAAGGGCCTTTTGAAAATCAAGGTATATAATATCTACAGCTTTACTCTCATCGTAGAGGTTGAGGATATCGTGGAAGAAGTCTAAGAGGTTTGTTAAACAGGAACGTTTATTACAAAAACTGTGTTGAGTATCTTTAAGTAATTGTTTTCCTCTAAGTGATTTACGAGTCTGTCTCTTATGACCGTTTCTAGCATTTTACATACAACTGAGGTTAAGCTAATTGGACGATAGTTACTGGGTAGGGATTTGCTGCCTTTTTTGAATATCGGTGTTACGTTGGCTATCTTCCACTGATCAGGCATAGTTCCAGACTGCTAGGATTTATTGAATAGTAATGTCAGTGGTTTGGAGAGCTCATCCTTAGCTTCCTTTAGAACTCTAGGCGAGATTGTATCAGGTCCAGGCGTTTTATTTACCTTGAGTTTATCTAAACAATTCAATACTTCTCTCTCTGTAACGGTGCTATTGCTTAGAACATCTGAATTATCAATCTGAATCGGCGATGGTGTAGGGATATCACTGAGGTCTTCTGTTGTAAAAACTGATGCAAAGAAGGTATTGAGGGCATTACTCATTTGTACTTCGTCTTTGGTGTATTCTCCATTTTCATCGACTAACGGTCCAACAGTTGAAGTAACTACTTTTTTCTTTCTGATATAACTATAGAATTCTTTCGGGTTTGTTTTACTTTGATTCGCAATATGTAACTCTAGGGTCTTTTTACTTTGCTTAATTAACTTTTTGGCTTTGCGTCGTAGCTCTACAAATTTCACCCGTTCTTCGTCATTTTGTGAGGATTTTAATCTATCATTAGCACATTTTTTAGCAAGCAGGCAGTTTGAAATATCTTTATTCCACCATTTGGGCTTATTATTATGGCCTGGACGCCGTATTTTCGATGGTATGCAGTCTTGCACTGCTTTTAGGTAAGTGGTTTCGAATAACTTCCAAGATGTATTTATGTCGTTATTGTTAATTAAAAAGCTCCAGTCAGTTTCTTTAAACATAGCTCTAAGTTTATGAAAGTTTGCTTTCTTGAAATTAGGGACTTTTTCGATGCTACTATTTGGTTCGTTACTAGTAAAGTTTAAAGTGAAAGTTATCGTACGATGGTCGCTGTTACTGAATTCATCACCAACATTCAAATTCTCTATTAATTCTTCTTTTGTTGCAAGTACAATGTCAAGAACGTTATTACCACGGGTCGGTGTTCGAACAAATTGATAAAGCGAACTCTCTTGCAAGTTCGTATACAAGTCATGTCCGGAGTGTGAAGTAAGATTATCGCCCCACTTGGTCACAGGTAAATTAAAGTCGCCAAAAAATACGGTATCTTGTGAGTTACTTACATCTGCAATTTGTTCATAAATTTCTCGGTCGGTTTGCACTGATTGAGCTGGAGGTCTGTATATTAATGCAAGTATTATTTTTGTACCTTTATTATTCTTTATTAGCACAAAAGATGTGTCGACGTTCACAATTTGAGGTTTTGACAAGAGGGTCGGGTTAAGACTTTCTTTGATATAAAATAAAACGCCACCTCCATTTTTATTTATTCGGCTTTTCTCAAACATTACATAATCGGGAAGTGAATACTCTGCTAAAAAGTCTCTATCTACTGTATTGAGCCAAGATTCTGTTATACCAATCACATCATAATTTTCAGTAAACACTAGTTCCTCTAAATCTGAAAATTTATTGCGTATGCTACGAGCGTTTGCATAGAAAACCTTTAAAGTTGTGGTTTTAGAACTCACAGAACGTTCTTTAATCAAATTTTTGGTTCTGATCGGATCTACATTTACATTCATGGCTGACATCGGTCCTCGGTCGTTATCCCTGGCGGTTTTGAATTTGGGTCGTGTTGGTGGAGCTTTATCCAAATTCGCGGTTCTTGACAGATTAGCATTTAATTCCTTCGCAGGTTGCCGCCCTCGCTGTCTTCGGTCCTCCTTCCTGGTTGTCCTGTGCTGAGTCGATTTCTTCTCCGAAAACCCTTCACCGCATCGTTGAGAAGACGCCCAAAATGTGCTGCTCCCATCTGGTTCAGATGAACTCCATCGTCCGAAAACAAATAGTCATCGTAGTAGAAATTGTCCCAGGTGTCGACGAATCCCACGTGTTCCTTCCTGCAGAGGTTTGCTAGACAACGATTTGTGCTGGTGGCTATGTTGTAAAATCGGCTCTCTACACCAAGCCGGGGGACGATTCCTGAGACGATTCCTGAGATTCCTTGATGACTTCTCCTTAAACGACTTGATCAGCTGCTGGTACTTTAAAAGCAAATCTTCCGACCGGGTTCGCTGTACATCGTTGGATCCAACGTGGATGACGTACATTGTATTTGTATCCCAGAGTGGGAGTTGTTGAGTGATTTGATTGTGCTTTCTACTACAGTTGTATTGAAAGGGGGTGGAGCGCGATGGTTAAGCTTTATATTTTTCTGAGCGTTTTTGTGATTGTTCGGTTTGTTTGTGTTGTAGGCTTTTGACTCATTTTCATGTAGTGTTTCATGAGTATGTTTGCTTGTTGTTTATCAGTGGTGACTGTTGTTTTGCTGAAGTATGCTGTGCCAATGGTTATACATATAATGAGAAGTGCATGTTATTAGCAAATAAATACACACCTGCATTACCGATCATGTGTAGGAGTATTGACTAAGATGTGAACCTTGGGATAAATGTTGTGGAGAATTGGTTGTTTTTAAGCATCATAACAGGTTAAGGGGACATTTTTCACTTAAGGAGTGTTTTTCTGGACCCCTTCTCCCTCATGTTTAGCTTCATTAGTTTTGAAATTTGAAGACGTTCGCCCCATCAGTTTGGCGATTTTAAGGCCCCATTCCATTGTCAAATCGAAGACCTTTTCGTGCCATTTAGGTGTTGATATTTTCCTGGTGAGCAATAGCGAGCCTGCAGTGACTTTTACCTGTGACCTCGACCTTTGATTACAATCATATTTTATTTTCTTCTATGTTGCTTGAATAGGCCTAGATAGGGTTAAAGAAAACCTGTGTGTCAATTGCATATATTGCTTGTGTGACCGTTGCATTGACAAATCAAATATATGTACCATTTTAGTGAAAGTTTACCAAAAAGTTTAGGAGGTATTAAAAGTTAGTTAAGGGGAGACTGACCGTTTGTTTGGTCTATTAATTAATTTATTCATATTTTTTTTTTTAGTTTCCTCCCTAGACCTCCATCAAGCTTAGAAAAACACCCTCTAGACCCCCCATCAAGATAAATTTGTACATTTTTCGGTAGAAAAATTTCCCGGCCGAAGGCCGGTTCCTCTTAAAATGGCTTGAAAGGTCTTAAAATTGACAACGAAATGGGGCAAAAGGTGTTAAAATTGCCAAACTAATTGGCCGAACGTCTTATAATCTCAAAACTAGTGGGCTAAACATTAGGGAGAAGGGGGTCCAAAAAAAACGGTCTGCCTCCCCTTAACCTTTGACCTTCGGCCCTTAACTTCATAATATTTATATGCAAATTGAAAGTTTTAATTTTAATATGAAGTGCCTATATTATTTGGGCAAGAACATAGAGTGGGGTCATTAACCCGGCAAGTGCGATAAGCCTCACGGAAGTAGTATACCTGTATAGCGAATGCGATAGGCCCCACGGAAGCAAGACCATGACAAAATAAAAAATGCCCCAGGGGCTCTCAAAACAAAGGAATATGTCATTAGGTGAGATAATTCCCCTCTAGTACTTCCTGCCACTCAAGAATATGTGTCTCAACCTCCCTCTTCCCCTCCTTTCCCACCTTTTCCCCCCTCTTCCCACCTCTTCAATTATAGGCTGTTTTCCCTCTATTTACCTGTATAATATAATATATTATATATATATATGTTACGTAAGACTTTTATGGGTAGTCAAATGTATTCATAGGGTTAACTGTTGACTCTATATAAGGCTGACTGAAGGTGTCGATGGCCTTAAGAGATGTAGATATATGTTTTAGTTACAGGTTGATTGAAGATAAGTTGATCTCAGCTCTCTCTGCTCGTTGATGATAGATTAATCGATTGATATATATAATAGTAGTTATAATGCTGCCACCACCGATTACCATATATATATATATATTATATTGATAGATATAGGTAAAGGGAATATAATTAAAGATCTCTGGTCCAAAACCACTTTGATATATATTCAAGTACAAACTGAAATAATATACAGAGTACTAAAACTTAAGTAAGTGAGATAGCCTTCCCTATATAGAGAGGGAACTCTAAAAGGCGACTTGTCTGGCCTGTGGTTATAATCTATCCCCCTCCTCTCAATACTGTTATGTACTGCCTTAATTAAAACTAATTGCTGGTGGGATAGAGTTAACTAATTATTAGTGGGTATATGTGACTATTTATTTGTACATAGGAAAGCCTTTAGGAAGTAAACTAACTTCGGGGAGCATACTTTGTATTCAGAGTGTACTGTAGCCTACTTGCCAGATATCTTTTGCCGCAGGCCATAAAAGCCGGCAGATAGCATGTTCCCCCTCTCACCTGCTAGTTTAAGCATCTCTCTGGCAGACGTATGATTAGTCCTTATATAATTCGTGATTTAATGTTTTACTCTTCATTTATATATTTTAATGAAGTATTCTATATAATTATTAGTTGAGTTAAGTTGTTTGATTGGAGAGCGAGTAGTTGTAGTTTAGTCCAGTACGATAACTTTACTGACCATGCAAGGACTCCATAGAATATAGGATTTGAGAAAGTGAGAAACGTGAAGGTACGTCAGTTCTCCTCACGCCTCTGCTTCGCCAAGACATCACCATGGGTCATCCTGAGTTTGTCCTGCCTTGTATAACTATCTCTCTATAAATAAGTATTATTATTTTGTATTGTATGATTATGTTGTATTGTGTGAATGTAAGGATAGATGTATAAAGTGTAATTTATATGTAAATAATATCCATACTTTTAAATTATCTTTTCATCCATACCTACCTTATTTATTTTCATGTAGCCTACTATCTTTCACTTTCAAATTAACTTAAAGATTTAAATACCTTAGATATTTTTGTGGTTCCTTACATATAAATCCTAAAGGATTTACAAGTGTTATGCCCTGATTGTATACAGGATTAACTTGGTATAGGTGAGTTCTGCAAGACTGGGTTATTGGATTTCTTGCAAAATACGGTCAATTTAAAGATGATGTAATTAAATTGCTAAAAAATAGTTTCGATTGTTTTTATGTAGTTTAGAGTTGTGTAAAGGTGTTTTGATGTGTGAAAATAGGCGTAAATGCATATTTACCCATTAAACAACAATCTAAAAACACGTCCCTTCACTCGCGAAAAATAACTATTTGGCCATAACCGTTTGCCGTTGGATACAAAATATGTAGAGGGGGGGGGGGGACAAGCCCCCCCCCTCACCCCCCCCCCCAAGATTTATTGAAATCGTCATATATTTAAACAGTAGGGGGCAAAAACCAAATTTTCCCCAACACTTCTTCTTCTTCTTCTTCGCGACGGATGTAAACAAAGCCACCCGCCTCTTGCGACGTAGGCGATATATGGGATATTTTGTTTTTTTCAGGATGAGTAATACATTTTTACGCGCATTTAGACACATATAGGAATGAAATACATGGTATAAGAAACTTGTAGGCCACGATAAAATCGATGTATGAATTTAATTACATCATCTTTATATTGTCCCAAAAGACATACAGAGAATCAACAGAGGACATAGATAATCTCGGATAAATGGTTTGTAATACAGCTTTATTATCCATAGCACTCAGGTAGAAGGTACGTAATAGAATTTCACGAACATTAGATGTTGGAGCACTCAGGTAGGTTATTGGACTTATTACAATCTCCCAGCACTTATCGCGGATTTGGATAGAGACATACTTCCCACTTCCAACGTTCAGGCATTATTCTTCTGATCACATTGCTTTATGATACGTAGGGTACATGAATCACACAGGTTAGGTATTTCGCTTTGTTAACTCTCTCTGGTAATATGACTCTTAATCAAGGATGAAAGTATAAGTAATGTGGTTATTGCCCAAGAATTAATCGTAAAGGGATAACTGTAGCTAGTTGCACTGGTCTAGGATGTTCACTTGTCTAGGTGATACTTCGGAAAAATGTTATTTTAATACCACGAATTTTCCGAGTGTTTTTTATAAACAAAATTGGTCATTTGCATCAATATATAGTGTTTGTAATTAATTAGAAATCTCGGGAAACCTATTTTCCCCATTAGGCCTATCTATCAATGTTGAGACATGCTCGCTCCCCGATAGTGATTTGAAGACATTAGCCTAACCTAACAACCTTACCTAACCTAACCTAGTATTATGGGTGGGGGCTGCTGCCCCCACACCCCCGCTGGTTGAGTACTAATCCCTTAATAAAAAAATAAAAAATTGGCTGTCGATTATACGAAGGTGAAAGAAAAGTCGATGAAGTCTATGGAGTTTACTCTGCAATCATGGCGATGGGCTGGTCTATCAGAGTGAGACCTGAGCGATCTCTGCCATACCCATAGCTTACTCTGACTGTTCCTTTTACTTATATATTTTCTAGATCTCAAGTGACGGCGTCTCTTCATTGGATTGACCTCCCAATCTACCAAGATTGGAAGCTAAAGCGTCACATTATTCCTTTGCCCCTCAACTTTCTCTTCATAATTGCTGAGGGGCACAGGGCCCTGGGTGGGGCTTTGGTTTCCCGGGCGTTTACGCACCCTCTCAGCTCCCCGCCATGGAGTGGCTTCGGTCACCCAGGCTTTATTGTGGTCGGCAGGGAGGGTTCTGTGGGGGCGCTCGTTTATGGCCTTGGCCTTACTCGGGGCCTTGGGGCTGTTCGGCCAGGCAGCTTGGGGAACAACAACAACAACAACAACAACTCTGCAATCTTCAGCTTGATTGTACATTGATAAAGGGAAAGTACCGTATTGACAACCTTGTTACGAAAATTAAATTTTAGTACCATACTTTTAACGAAGTGGCTACGGGACACCACCAGTGGTGTCACGCAGCCCAGCCAGTGAGGCTGCGTGACACTACCAGTGGTGTCTCGCAGCCCAGCCACACTGGGTAGGCTACGGGACACCACCACAAGTGTTCCACGTATACAAAGCTTGATTTTATAGCTAAATTTGTTCATATCGTATTTCCATCAATTTTTTCTTAGTTTAAACACGTGCCCTTTGATCCTACCAGGTTACCTCACAACAAAGTCTTTGTAAATCGTTGTTATATACCCCTCACACGTCTTCTCCTCCAAGCTTGGGAAATTGAGATTATTCAGTGTGTGTGTGTGTGTGTATACAAATGAATGGTAACGGTGTGGATGGAAATATTTACGAATGGGTTTGTGAATGAAAGTACGAAATGTTTCTGTGATTGTGAATATAAAGGTGTGTTTGTGCACGTGGTTGTATGTTTGTGAGTAGAATTATACATGGCACGGTTGGTGCTTTTAAGAGTGAATCCTTGTCCACTTGTAAATGAAAATGTGTGTGTGTGTTGTATAATATATATACATATATATATATATATCTGCCATGGTCAGGTTACATACAGACATAGGGAAGATAAAGATTGGGAAATGAGTGAGACGGGGCGACACGATCTCACCTACGGTTTTCAAGTGATCTTTAGAATGTGAAAAAAAGGAATACATACAGATGGGGAATACCTTAACCACTTCGAATTTGCAGATTACAAAGCAGAACACCTTACCTTGTTGCTTTTAATGCTCCCAAAACCCAATTTCTCCATCTTACTACCCATCTGGAACCGCCAGAAGACTATTGCTTATACTTCAACAATACAAACATCAATCATTCATCTTCTCTCAATATTCTTGGTTTCTCTTCTTCTTCTGCTCTTACTTAGAAGGACCATATTACCAGTCTTGCTAAGGCAGCCTCCCAGAAGCTGGATGTGCTCAACCGCCTCAAGGAGTTCTTTACCCCTGCTCAGCTTCTTGCTCTGTACAAGGGCACAGTGCGTACACACGAAGTTTGAAGCAATTTAAGTCATAGGAAGAGTGCAAGACTGATTCTGGGAGAGAGTTCCAGAGCTCAGCAGTTGAATAGAAGAAAGACTGTACCCTAGTACCAAACATATATAAATTCAATAATGTCCAACTGCAATATCCTTACACAGTTATATTTTAGCAACTACTATTAATTATTACTACCTTCTCTCCCCAAAAGTGAATATATATACCTGTATATATATACTGTATATACTGTATATATATATAATATATATATATATATATATATATATATATATATATATATATATATATAATTATATATATATACAATGTGTTTAAGGTGTGTGTATGCGTGAGTGCTTGTGTGTGGGAGTCTGCAGAAAGCCGTTTGGCGCACACAAGGCAGATCCCTCTCACACCCAACCCAGAGTTGGAAAGCGTGGCAACAAAATTGAGATGGAGAGAGGGGATCGAGAAAAACTGCTGGGCACTGGGGAATCATGACATGCAGTGATTGGCAAAATCACGAGAGTCACGGAAAAGGTTATGTGAGGCCTTTTGTGCTTATATATTCCGTGTGTGTCTCCAGAGTTCGGGTCCCAGGGATGACCACATTGATTAATTAATTGCATTACCTACAAATATATGGTTAGTGGGTTTGGTGAAGGTACATATACAGTATATATATATATATATATATATATATATATATATATATATATAAAGCAAAATTTATCAAATGTAAACGAACAGAACCTACACACTGGGTGTGTGGGTCCTGGAAAAAACAATATTGTGATATATTCGCTATCATTGAGCCTCAGTAAATTTGTCATGTCCCCTTTTAAATCACAATTTCCCATTTGATCATATCCTCTCTAACCCTACTCCTCCTTAATGGATGTAGGCCTAATGTGTTCAATCTTTCTCAATATAAGAACATAAAAAAATGAGAGGCTGCAGAGAGCCGATTGGCCCACACAAGACAGTTCCCTCTCACACCCAACCCTAATTACAAGGCCTAATTATAGGCTAATCTCACTAATACCATGAGGATCAACCTCACCAAAACGGTCAGAGGACAGACAATGAGGGTCTGTCAAGCGCCGATTGGCCCACACCCGGTAGATCCCCATCACACCCAACCCATCTCGTCCATATGCCAATCTATTTTTTTCTTAATGCTCTCTACAGTTCTTGATTCCACTATAACACTTGGTAGCTTATTCCACCTATCTACAACTCTGTTACCAAACCAATATTTGCCTATATCTTTTCTGAAACGAAAAATATCTAATTTGAAACCATTTGTTCGAGTTCTTTCGCTATCACTGAACTTGAATACGTAAGGAAGATTTCTATCATGTGTAAGGTCCTAGGACTTACATATAAGAACATAAGAACATAAGAAAATGGGAGTCTGCAGAAAGCCGATCGGCTCATATAAGGCAGATCCCTCTCACACCCAACACTAATTATAAGGCCTAATGATAGGCCCAACTCACTAACACCATGAGGACTGACCTCACCAAAACGATCAGAGGTCAACATGGGAAAACGGGAGTCTGCAGAGCGCCGACTGGACAACAACCGGCAGATTCCACTCACACCCAACCTCCATTATAAATAATAAATAGGGCATTAGGATAACACCATAGAGGATTTTTTTAGACTAAATATATGGATTCATATGGTAATAGTTTGTTCTAGGACCTACATCAAGTGCTTGATTTATTACCAAGATAGTTTGAAATAGTATTAGTAAATAAGGTGAATATGGGCAATGCTCTAATCAAGATGGGTTGGGTGTGAAAGGGATCTGCCTTGTGTGGGCCAATTGGCTTTATGCAGACTCCCATTATCTTAGGTTGTTCTTATGTTATGTTCTCTCTCTCTCTCTCTCTCCTCCTCCTTTGTACTCCTCTTCTAAGCAACATGTGCCAAATTACATATATAAATTCAATAATGTCCAACTCTAATATCATTACAGTTATAGTTATATATATACACCTGTACATTCATACATACAATACGTACATATTCTTAATAGCACGTTAGCATCCACTATTAAATATTCAGTTAAATATAGAAATTGTATCAACTAAGAAAAGAGGTAGTGGGGAATGGGAGGAGTATAAATTGTAATTAAAGGAAAAAGGCAGTCAATGGTACCAATTAAATGTGATTAGAGGATCCACCTGGTCCTCTAATCACAGAATATAGTACTCTTTTCGGCTGCTCCGGTGTTTCACCTGCCATTTTCTTGGTCATGGTTCGATCACCTGTCAGAATAAGGTGCGCTGTCGGAACTGTAGTGGGTTTCATCCTATGGCGTCGGGTGACCACTCGTGCCCTAATTCCCCTAGTTGTTATTTTTGTGGTGGTGGACATAGGGTGACCTCCCGCTCCTGCCCCGTTTTCTTGAAGGCTCTAGACATCCACGAGGAATACAAACAGGATAAGTTTGGCTTACCTGATCTCAACCGGAAGGTTCGGGAACTTAATCCTACCCAGCGTCGGTTTCCTCCGCGTTTAGGATCATCTCCGATTGTAAGTGGCTCTGCTGGCCCGCGTCTCCCGCCGAGGTCGGCGGCGGCGGGTGATCAGCTGTATGCTTCGGTGGTCACGGGCAACAGGTTTGAGGTGTTAGAGGATCAGGCGGATGACCTGGATGTGATTCAGCCACATGGTGTTGACGTTGGAGTAATGGGCGAGGTGGTTAGGCGTGAGGTTCGGGTCTCAGAGGGGGCGGGGCCTCCTCTGACGCTGAAGTGGTCCTTCATCGTCGATCGTCCCCGAGGCCTCTGCGCCGTCGTAGTGGTCCTCGGCCTCGGCATAGGTTGTCGGTTGCCTCTCCTCCCAGGGCTCCGCCGCCAATCCCCCAGATGCTCCCTCCCCCTTGCCTAAATAATATTTCTGTCTCTCCCCGGCCTACCTCTGGTCCTTTAGCGTCTAGTGCCGGTAGTCCGACGGTGAGGCAACAGTCTGCCCCCCCCCCCCCCCCCCTGTAACTGATACATTTGGCTCGTTGGTGGCGGATTTCTGGGAGTGCATAGTGTCAGGCCGTACTCTCAAAGAAGTTTGTCTCGCATTGATACCCAGACTGTTGGCTCTGTTGGTGTCCCGTTAAGGTTGCCCAGGTTATCAGTTAAGTTTCTTTTGTGGAATGCTCGGTCAGTTCACCGTAAGACTCAGGATTTACGGTTGTTGGTGGAACGTGAAGCCCCTATAGTGGTAGGGCTATGCGAAACTTGGCTTTCTTCTACGTTACATTTCCGGATCCCTCATTTTAATGTGTATCGGGCGGATAGGGACTCTAGGGGTGGTGGTTTGGCTTTAGCAGTGCGTGATACGGTCCCAAGCAAGGTGTTCGGTTTGCAGCGGTTTGATGGTGGGGACCTGGAGGTTCTGGCGGTGAGCGTGGCCTTACGGAAGGGGTGGGCTACTGTGTTCATCTGTTATAACCCTTGTCGGAATATTGCTCTGCCGGAATTCCAACATTATTTTAATCAATTGCCGTCGCCCTGTCTGGTGATGGGGGACTTCAATGCGCGTCACCCGTACTGGGATCCGTTGGTTCTCAGGGCATCTCGGAACAGTACCGGTACTTCGCTTTTTAATGCGTTGTTGGATAGCCCTTCCTTTGACCTTTTAACCCCACCTGGACTCCCTACCCGCGTCAATCCACATACCATGTCCTCCTCCACCTTAGATCTCTGCTTGGGTAATGACCTGTTTTTAGGTGCTGGGGTTACCACGGGTCCATAGATGGGGAGTGATCATCTGCCAGTCTTGATTGATGTCTTTGGGTTTTCCTCTCCTGCCCCTCCGCGATCCCGCCCGAGGTGGAGGTTCGGTGCTGAGGGATGGGGTCAGTTCCAACGTGGCCTCCAATTGGATCCTCCCTCTCTCACGGAGTCGGTGGGCTCGGGCGCTGAAGCCATTTCGAGGGCGTTGACTGCTGCGGCCGGTGGGGCCTTTCGGATGACGGGCCGGCCCCCTACGGACAGGCCAACTGTTCCTTGGTGGACCAAGGAATGTGCGGTCGCGGTACGGGATCGTCATCGGGCTTGGACTGTCTGGCGCCGTCATCCCTGTGTGGAGTTCAAGCGGGATGCACGGAGGGTGGATGCCCGGTGCCAACGCACTCTCTTGAAGGCGAAGCGTGGGTCTTGGGCTGCCTTCTGTCCTACGTTGAGGTTTGCCAGCTCCAGCAGGAGGGCGTGGCGTTTTGTCAGGCAGATGAATGGCCAGAGGGTGGACGCTTCTTTCCCTCTTGCTGTTGGAGGTCGGCTAGTCAGCGATGCACAGGAGCAGGCGGATTGTTTGGCAGATCACTATCGGGTGATGTTTGAGGCCCTACCGCAACTACCGGATGTGGATCGGCTGGACTCAGTAATATCGTACCATCTTGAGTCTCCTGATCCTGCTGGCCTTTCCGATCCGCTGACCGCCCATGAATTGCACCGCACTTTGGAATCTCTCCCCAAGGGTAAGGCTGTGGGACACAATGATGTGGCATATGAGATGCTTGCCCATCTGCCACAGGAGGGGTTTGATGTGTTGCTAGACTTCTATAACAGGAGCTGGTCTACTGGTACATATCCGGCTCTGTGGAAGTCGGCCCTCCTCCTTCCGTTCCCTAAACCGGGTAAGGATCCCTCTTTACCATCTTCACGTAGGCCCATCTGCTTGTTATCGGTGGTGGGTTAGGTAATGGAGAAGATGGTTTCTCAGAGGCTCACTTGGTGGCTGGAGACTAAGGCACTCCTTCCTGATGTTCTTCATGGTTTCCGCCCGGCTAGGGGCACAGTGGATGTGCTCCTCCAGCTGAAATATAACATCCAGGATGCTTATCGGAACAAGAAGGTGTTCCTCGTGGCGTTCATCGATGTTGTGAGTGCCTTTGATTCGGTTTCCCATGCCAGGGTCCTATACAAATTGGGTATGGTTGGTGTTCGTGGGAAGGTTTTATCGTGGCTCTGCAGCTACTTGCTTGAGAGGTCCCTTTCAGTGGCGGTCGGTACATCTACGTCGCGGCCTTTCCCTGTCCGTCGTGGGGTGATTCAGGGGTCGATCTCGGGTCCACTGTTCTTAAATGCCATGTTGTCTGATGTCCCTAGGTCCCGTAATGCTACGATGATGGTGTATGCTGACGATCTTGCCATCGTCTGCTCAGCGGACACGCTCTTACAGGCACAGACTGCTCTGCAATTGGCAGTTGATGAGCTCTATGAATGGGCGAGGGACTGGGGCCTACGACTCAATGCCCAGAAGAGCGCTCTCATGTGCTTCACCTTGAAGACTAAACTCCCGGGTCTGCCTACGATTTCGTTGGGGGGTGAGCCTCTCACGTATCGTACGTCACACACCTTCTTAGGTCTGCGTTGGGATGGGCCGGTATTGACTTGGAGGAATCATGTGGACTACCTGCGCTCGTCTTGCATGAAGCGGCTGGGTATAATGAAGTGTATAGCCGGGTCCAAGTGGGGGACATCTCGGGATGATCTGCTGTGTTTTTATGAATCTTTCATCAAGAGTAAGGTGGCATATGGTAGTGCAGTGTATGGCTCGGCTTCGTCGTCAGTTCTTAGCTGCTTGGACCCTGTTCATAACACGGCCCTCAGGGTGGCGTTGGGGGCTTTTTGTTCCTCCCCTACCGCGTCCCTCCTAGCGGAATCTGGGACGTTGCCTCTGTCCTGGTCTCGGTGTTGACGGATTGTAGGTGGGCTGGGCGAGTTGCTACGCTTCCTGGGAATCACCCATTGTCGGGCCTGCATGCTTCGTCAGGGGTCTCCAGGAATGCACCATCGTGGCCTGTGAAACGGCGTCAGCCTTTCCTGGTGAGGAGCCTCCTCCACTATCGGCGGATAGCTGTGGACCCTCCCTCTCCCTCCCCGACCCCCTCTGTGTCTCCGGTACTGCCGTGGGTTGATCTCACTCCTCGCATCCGGGCTACCTTCCATGAAGGTTACCGGACATCGACGGGTGCTGGACTTGCCCGGGTCTATTTTGCTGAGCTGGTGGGGATGTGTTATCAGGGGCACTTCGGTGTCTTCACGGATGGTTCCTGCGTTCCTCCGGCCTCCTCGTCCGCGGCTGTCTACTACGAGGACCTCTCCTTCTGCCAGACCTGGAGGTTTTCAGGGCACCATCCCATCATAGCGGCGGAACTGTTTGCCATTCTTAGAGCCCTGGAGTTTGTGCGGTGTCATCTTCGGCCTCAACGGGTCGTCTTGTACTCGGATTCCCAAGCCTCCCTCCATCTGCTCCTTGCGGCCCGCCCGGCTACATATCCTCGTCTTGTCTTCGCCATCCAGGAGTTGCTGGTTCACTTTTTAGGTCAACCGTGGGAAGTGGTCCTCCAGTGGGTTCCTGCACACTCGGGCATTCGTGGCAACACGGTGGCTGATGCTGCGGCGAAGCTGGCGCACACTTCGGTAGAGGTTGAGTCAGTTGACGTGGATGCGAGGACACATGCCCGGATTGTCGGGCGGGCTAGTCGCGGACTTTGGGACAGGGAGCTACGGGTACTGTTGCTACAGACGACCATGGGGAGATACAGATGGGATTCGTGCCCCCAGCCTTGGAGTCGACACCCCCTGCGGAAACTCGATGTCTCGCTGGCCAGGCTGCATATTGGACACACTGCGCTGTCAGCACACCTGTTCTGACTCCGCATGACACGGTGCCCGGACTGTCGCTGGTGTGGACAGCCCGAAACCCCTGAGCATCTGGTGGAGGAGTGTCCGCGGTTCTATAGTCACAGGGCCAAACTTAGGGACTCGGTTCGCCGTTTGTCGTCTCAGGGGTTCAGCTTAGGGCTATTGTTGGGCCGCGGTGTCCAGGATGCGGATGTGTGTTCTCAGCTCTCTCGTGCATTATGTGTCTTCCTCTTGGCGACACATGTTGCCGACATAGTTTAAGGTCCCACTGACGGTTAGTCTTCTAGGGCCAAGCAGGTGGCATCCACCCGAAGGCCCTTTAATAATAACAACAACAACAACAACAACAGTACTTCCTTAGCCAAAGTAACAGCCATGCTGGGTTGTGCACCAAGCATCAACCTAGGCTAAAATAATACGTGAATAATTCCTAAAGTATACACATTTAAAGTTAATAAACACAATGCTGTCTTTATTACTAATAAAGTCTAGCAGCGGCATAAAAGGTACCAGGAGGCTAGGCAGAGCGCAAGCATGCTCGTAGCCTACTGTCTCCCCTTGAACAGATTTCCCTTATGTTACGTTAAGTGACTAGGAGGCTCTCTTGGTAAGTCCAGATCTCAAGTATCTGGTCTTGCCCTGGCGCTCCACAAAGGTCAACACAAAGAGGTAGCGAGCATTCGAGCAAGAGTAGGCAAAAGCCCTTCGCTTGTATACTGCTACACTCGCAAAGGAAAAATATGCACAAAGGTTACAGGCTACCTAACTCCGTCGAAGTCGTACAGGCTCTGACTTGCCATATACATAACTCAGACAACGACCAAAGATACCTTCCACTGTCTAGCATTAAATAGTAACAAAGAACAACTCAATAATTAGAAGCACCCAATGATAATATGACTCGTGTGACTATGACTAATAATCCCTAAAGCTAGTGCAAAACATATATGTGAGAACTGGTGCTGG
Organism: Paralithodes platypus; assembly: GCA_032716605.1. Lineage (NCBI taxonomy): Eukaryota > Metazoa > Arthropoda > Malacostraca > Decapoda > Lithodidae > Paralithodes > Paralithodes platypus. Next base: position 51,500,992 of record CM064480.1, on the reverse strand, counting down.
TAATTCGACTGGCCGACTATGGAAGTCGTATGCAGAACCAGAAGGGATAAGTAATTGAATAAAGATGAGAAGTAATGGAAAAGAAGTTCAGAGAGAGAAACAGTAGTACAGGGGGTTAGATTGGGGCAGATTGCAAGGGACGTCTAGGACCAAGCACACCATGCCAAGCTCTAAGGAGACACGCGGGCAGGAGCCCCCCAGCACCAACACTAGGACAGCGGCACCCAATCACAGACCACTACGTCATGAAGAGCAAGCGTCCTATGACGTAGCAAGGCCCGCCGGCCAATCAAGAGCGTGGGAACCCCCGCCCGAGCGAGGAAGGCACACGTACATACACACGCACATAATACCACCACGCTGCCTCCCTCGCTCTCTCTCTCCTTAACTTCACACTACACATCTTATACTCTATCACTGATATAAAATACTTCCAAGTGTCACAGACAAGAATAAAGACCACCACTGATCTGTCTGTGACATCATGAATACTAGGAAAGAAAGAACATTGTTCTACGATTATTATAGCCCATTTCACTGTCCTGGCGAGCGCTAGCGAGTACGAGCACATTCTGGCAAGCTGGCCAGCGTAACACCCCGCCCAAGATGTGGGACGTTTTAACCTCAGGTAAACGCCACATCTGACCAGACAGAATGCTCATAAACCCCGCCTCACCCAGCTACTCTTCCAAGTTGTGAAAACAAGGCACAATCACAACATAAAACACTTCATTATATAAAATAAATCTACACAACACTTTCCCAAAAGAATAGTATCACTTAACAATATTACGCTCAACGAGCAAGCTTCAACAAGCCTAGCCTACTAAGACAGAAACTCAGAATGTCTTAGATTCTTGCTGTAACATACTGCACTTATATACTATCAAAAGAAAGAGTTTTTATGTGAGGTTTTTGTATTAGTTTTAATAGTGTTTTTGGCGGCTTTGCACTACAGGGGCAATCCTAATTTTTCTCCACTCAACCCGACACACCTGTGGCGATCTACCCTGGGTCGTCCACCCTTGACAAACAGTCAGCTATCACATTGTCTCAACCGGCAATATGGCGAATGTCCAGGTTATACTCCTGCAACATTAAGGACCACCTGGTTAGCCTCATATTCCGGTTGTGGAACTGATTAAAAAACTTCAAAGGGTGGTGGTCAGTGTAAATCACCACGACTGGGCCAAAAGCGGGAACATACACCTCAAAGTGCCTGAGCGCCAGCACAATGGCCAGAAGCTCCTTACCCTGGGGACTGGTCATGGGCTCGACCCCCCTGGACGACCCGGTTCCTTGTCACCTCTACACGAGTTTTCTCTAGATCAACATCGGCACAATACCTTTCAGACTCAAACTTAAGCTCAGCCTCTCGCTGCTGCTGCTGCTGCCTGAGCTCAGCCTCTCGCTGCTGTTGCTGCTGCCTGAGCTCAGCCTCATGCTTTCTGCTGCTCAAGCTCAGACTGCTGCTTAAGTTTGGCGAGCTCGAGCTGAAACAACATCTCGGGAGACAAACTTTGAAGAGGGGGTGCTACTATTGGGGACCCACCCCGTGGGTCACCTAGAGGCATACCCAACCGCCAGCGGGCATCGGCCTGCGGGAACGTACCCGGCTCCGGAGCCCGAGGGGGCGCCATGATAGGAGTCGAGTGGAATGGGAGCTGGGCCGAAGGTGCCCCAGCTCCCGCTCCACCCGAAGCCCCATGCACCCCACCGAGCACACAGGTAACCAGCTCACCTCTCGACAAACCGCTAGTACCGGGAAACCCTAAGACCGTGGCTACACATTGCAGTCCGTACCGGTCCAGCCTCGACACCCGGTCCGCCGACACAGGCTCCTCCAAAAAAATCCGAGCATTCTCCTCATTGTTCACCACCCGAATGCCGTTTAACAACCCCACCTTCTCCACCTCCTCGCCTGTCTCTCGCACTGTGCCCTCACTATACTCAGACCCGTCCAGTGACATGATGGAGTCAACAAAAAAATTCCCAAGTCAAGACAAAAGTAGCCAAACTCTCGCGTAGCTTTATTTACAAAAAATATTCGAAGATGTTCTTGAGTGCAATACTAGGTCACCAATAAACTCCAACAAGTTCTATATATCCTCAAAACAATGTCCACTGCCAACACTGCAAGAAATAAATTCAACCCCAAATGGTAATAAGATTTCTCCAAAAAAAAAAACTGCAATATTCAGTTCACTATATACTGGTCTAAGGTCGCCCTTTGTTACGACCGGCACTACGAAATAAACAAGGGCACTTAATAATGGACTAGATGATAGGCTATATCTGCAACAACGGTACGCTAATTCCAAACCCTCGAACTATTACGCCGGTGAACAAAACACTTAAAACCTTCCAGAGTTAATCTACTGGATAATGGGGTATCAATTAACTGGGTTTTAGTGCACTTCTACAAAGGCTTTCCGGTGACGGAAAAGCCTACTCACAACAGGAGTACTTTACGTTAATAAAATGCTCTCAAGTAATAACAATGCTTAAATAAACTATAACAAGATTTAATAAAGGAGTATATGCTTACGTTAACTTTAGTGTGAGTCTGTACTCAACACTAAAATCTCCAATGCTCTATGAAAACACTGGAAGTCTAGTCCTACAGCAAACAGAGATGTAATCTTCTGAAAACGTCTGATGCTCTAAGATGCTCGTTAATATAGAACAGAAATAATGCAGGGGCAGGACACCAAAGCGTGTATCTTAAATACACCAATAAGTAGGATACATATATATAAAACAAGGGAGTGCAACAACTCTGTGACAGCACTAATAATAGCCACTCAAAACAGTACTTCCTTAGCCAAAGTAACAGCCATGCTGGGATGTGCACCAAGCATCAACCTAGGCAAAAAGAATACATGAATAATTCCTAAAGCATACGCAGTTAAAGTTAATAAACACAATGCTGTCTTTATTACTAATAAAGTCTAGCAGTGGCATAAAAGGTACCAGGAGGCTAGGCAGAGTGCAAGCATGCTTGTAGCCTACTGTCTCCCCTTGAACAGATTTCCCTTATGTTACGTTTAGTGACTAGGAGGCTCTCTTGGTAAGTCCAGATCTCAAGTATCTGGTCTTGCCCTGGCGCTCCACAAAGGTCAACACAAAGAGGTAGCGAGCATACGAGCAAGAGTAGGCAAAAGCCCTTCGCTTGTATACTGCTACACTCGCAAAGGAAAAATATGCACAAAGGTTACAGGCTACCTAACTCCGTCGAAGTCGTACAGGCTCTGACTTGCCATATACATAACTCAGACAACGACCAAAGATACCTTCCACTGTCTAGCATTAAATAGTAACAAAGAACAACTCAATAATTAGAAGCACCCAATGATAATATGACTCATGTGACTATGACTAATAATCCCTAAAGCTAGTGCAAAACATATATGTGAGAACTGGTGCTGGTAATACGACTGGCCGACTATGGAAGTCGTATGCAGAACCAGAAGGGATAAGTAATTGAATAAAGATGAGAAGTAATGGAAAAGAAGAAGTTCAGAGAGAGAAACAGTAGTACAGGGGACAGATTGGGGACAGATTGCAAGGGATGTCTAGGACCAAGCACACCATGCCAAGCTCTAAGGAGACACGCGGGAAGGAGCCCCCCAGCACCAACACTAGGACAGCGGAACCCAATCATAGACCACTACGTCATGAAGAGCAAGCGTCCTATGACGTAGCCAGGCCCGCCGACCAATCAAGAGCGTGGGAACCCCCGCCCGAGCGAGGAAGGCACACGTACATACACACGCACATAATACCACCACGCTGCCTCCCTCGCTCTCTCTCTCCTTAACTTCACACTACACATCTTATACTCTATCACTGATATAAATACTTCCAAGTGTCACAGACAAGAATAAAGACCACCACTGATCTGTCTGTGACAACATGGATACTAGGAAAGAAAGAACATCGTTCTACAATTATTATAGCCCATTTCACTGTCCTGGCGAGCGCTAGCGAGTACGAGCACATTCTGGCAAGCTGGCCAGCGTAACATATATATATATATATATTATATATATATATATATATATATATATATATATATATATATATATATATATATATATATATATATATATATATATATATATATACTGTAGCCTATATATATATATATATATTTATATATATATACTGTATAATTATATTTCATCTCAAGATTATACTATTTATTATGAATTCATTATATCCAACTATCATACCATTTTAAGACGTTTTAGTTACTGTGTCTGTATTTGTGTGAAGAACTGTACATTTCAGAAGTCAACAGGATCATCCATTGTAACTCCTTAACCTGACAAGCGCGATATGACAGTAGGTGCTAGGGTAGTTATTTGTGCATTTCTAGCCCTGGATTCTGACAGAATTCGTTATATTTACAATATAAACCATTATTTGTTTTCGGTATGCTTTTATTTTACATATATGATGTATATATGAACCTTCAAGAGTGCTAAAATAAGTGGGAAAAGCATTTGGGTGGTGAAAAACGAAGATATTGGCCACCCGGTCATAATCTCAGGCGAGAGAGAGAGACAGGCAGCCTTCCCCTCTCGCTGTCTGGGAGTCAACTGAGGAGAGCGGGGCGGTGTGTGCCGGTGTCTGGGTGTTGCATAACGACCTTTTATGCAACCCACTTGTGCTACATTATCGCGGGAGAGAAAAATAACCGATAAATGATGATAATAAGAGGAAAAATAGGTGATAATTGAGGAGGGGAGGGAGGGGGGAATAAGGTGGGGAAGGAGGGGAGGGGGGTGGGTGAGATTTACATGGATGAGTACTGGAGGGGAATTATCTCACCTAGAGACAAATTCCTTTGTTTTGATAGGCCCTTTTTTTTATGGAAGGCTTTTTTTATGGTCCTGCTTCCGTGAGGCCTATCGCGTTCCCTATAGGAAGCCTTCCGTGAGGCCTATCGCGCTTGCCGGGTTAATTGTCAGATTTGTCATGATATATACCTTCACACCTATCACCACCCTGGGCCACACCTTCTGGATACAAGATGGCTACCCGTGTTGAGTTACAAGATGGTGGTTGAGAATGCATGAATTAGCGTAATGTTACCCAGTGTACAGAATCTGAATCATGACAAATCTGACAATTAAGGAGTACAATGGATGATCCTGTTGACTTCTGAAATGTACAGTTCTTCACACAAATACAGACACAGTAACTAAAACGTCTTAAAATGATATGATAGTTGGATATAATGAATTCATAATAAATAAGATAATCTTGAGATGTAATATAATTATACAGTATGTATATATATATATATATATAATTATATATATATATATATATATATATATATATATATATATATATATATATATATATATATATATATATATATATATATATATATAGGCTACAGTATATATATATATATATATATACGGTATATATATATATATATATATATATATATATATATATTTTTTTTTAGACATTTTTAAATGTCATCTCTTTAACAGTTTAATGTTTTTCCTAACCTGTATAGTAACCTTGCGTTAGACCAGACCAGATGGCTGGAGTAAAATAGGAAAGAAGAGTAATTGGACAAAGGAAGCACAAGCTGAGAAGTGAGAAGTACAGAAGGAGACTGAACGTTCTCGGGCTCAACGTGCAAGAACAATATATAAATATATGTCATGTTACTGAAGAGGTTAAATGTAACCTTAATTGCTTCTTGGAGAAAATAATAAGAGCGGAAATGACACAACAACAATCTCCCTTGGCCTTCTTAGATACCGGTGTACTGTAGCATTCCTTTGTATTTATATATTTACAGTGACACACATTACTTATAAATTTATTGTCGGATTATTGTTCATTCTCTCTCTCTCTCTCTCTCTCTCACGACAGCATAATTATCCTTTACAAGCCTTTCTAAAGCAGGAGGTAGTTGCTTTTTCTGGACCCCCATTCTCCCTCATGATTAACATATTAGTTTTGAGATATTAAGACGTTCTTTCCGTTATTTTGGCGAATTTTAGACCTTTCGCCCCATTTCTTTGTCAATATTAAGACCTTTCATGCCATTTAGGTATCGATTTTTTCCTGGCGAGCGATAGCGAGCTTGTTATTTTAGAAGGGACCGGCCTTTGGCCGGGGCATTTTTCAACCGAAAAATGTACACATTTATCTTGAAAGGGGGTCTAGGGAGTGTATTTTTTGTTTAATACTTCGTGGAGATCTAGCGAGGAAACTCAAAACTATATTAATCGATAAATATATAGACCAACAAACAAGCACTACCCCTTTAAAACCATTATCTTCGTACTGAGTAATTTTTAAATCCGGACCATTATGGTGAACTTGTAACTGACGGTAAATGAAGATGCTGCAGCTGTTTATGGTCTGCATAAATATAGGGATATCACACGCGAGCTTGTATCCTCAACATTCGCAGGTCAATTGTATACCGGCACTATAGTCTATTCGTTGTAAGTAGGCGAAAAATCATGACCTCTACCCTCTGTAACTCAAAAAAGGTTAGAGCAAATTGGCTGTAAATTTCCACACATATTCCTGGACTGACTCTTCCCAAATTGTAGACATATTAGCTCGATTACTCTGGTCGTTTTTGAGTTACAGAGGTTAGAGTTCATGATTTTTCGCCTACTTACAGCGAATAGACTATAGTTCTGGGATCTTTTCGAAACTAGAATAAAGATAAATGAACTAAAATGACGGAATTACAATAAAGTTAATCATGATATTATAAGCTACCAGGATAGAATTGCCGATAAAAGTTGATGATCAAAGTGCTTGTGTGATACCGGCTTAAATTCCAAGGACAGATACAAATTCTGATACCGTGATAAATTTAAATAACAATGAGATTGGTAAAACGAGTTTCACATTACTTATTAAAGCAAACAAATTTGAGAGGATAAAATAAATAAATGAATATACAAAATTGAAGCATACATATTGGACTTAAAGTATAGGAATGACAAGAAGATTCTTAGGTTTAGTTATATATGGCGAATATGTACAATGCTATTAAATCTTAAAACTCGTTGGTTATTATCCAGCTTCGGAAGGACCTGTGGCACTCAGAACGTTACGTAAGATATTTATTAAGAAGAAATTCTATTTTTCTTTTTTGCTCCCTAGACCTCCATCAAACTTAAAAGAAATACCCCCAAGACCCCCGTTTGAGATAAATTTGTAATTTGTTTGGTAGAGAAATGTCCCGGTCGAAGGCTCGTTAATTCAAAATTGCAGGCTCGCTTTCGCTCGCCAGGAAAATATTGACAAATAAAAGGCACTAAAGGTCTTCAATTGGAAAAAGAAATGGAAGAAAAGGCCTTCAAATCGCCAAACTTATGGGGCGAACGTCTGAAAATCTAAAAATGAATGGGGCTAAACATAAGGAAGAACGTGGGCCAGAAAAAACATTTCCTTAACTATCTAATTCACAGAGAGTGACAGAGTTGGAACCTAAACAAGAAGGAGAAGTAGGCACATTAGATTATTTATTTTATATAATATATATATATATTTTTTTTAGGAGAGATGTATGTTGGGGTATGATGTAATATACTAGATAGTATACTAACTTTTTGTTGCTCAGAGTGGAATAATATCTTCTAATGATAGCCAGGGTACAATGGAGAATAGCGTCATCGTACTGAGAGAGTTAGGGGAGGCTGACTGTTTGTTTGGTCTATTAATTAATTGATTCATATATTTTTTTTAGTTTCCTCCCTAGACCTCCATCAAGCTTAGAAAAACACCCCCTAGACCCCCCTTCAAAATACATTTGTAAATTTTTCGGTAGAAAAATTTCCCGGCCGAAGGCCGATTCCTCTTAAAATTGCAGGCTCGCTATTACTCGCAAGGAAATAATCGACACCTAAAAGGCACGAAAAGTTTTAAAATTGACAACGAAATGGGGCGAAAGGTGTTAAAATCGCCAAACTAATGGGCCGAACGTCTTATAATCTCAAAACTAGTGGGGCTAAACATTAGGGAGAAGGAGGTCCAGAAAAACGGTCTGCCTCCCCTTAATAGGGATAGACTAGCGACTATAATACCACGTGCAGTAAAATGATCAGTGGTAGTAAAAACATGCATGAATACATACAGTATATACTTACGAAGAAAAACATGAAAAAGACGAGAGATGAGGGAGAGTGAGAGTGAGAGAGATATTGGTATATTTATTTAACCCTTGTCGTACGATGACGCAATTTATATTAACCTTTTCAATACTATGACGCATTTGGTCTATATTCGGTCGTACATTAGCTGATTTTGCTCAGCTTTGGAAGATCCTCAAGGAGTTAAAGTCAATCTCTATTATTAACAACTGCTGAACCGACGACGCAGTTTCTATTTGATCTCAGCTACATTTAGACGATTGTTTTTTGCTTAGGAAGGATATATGGTGTTCAGCTTAGGAAGGATATATGGTAGCTAATAGGAATAATTGAGATAGTATTTAGCATTCTTATGGGTAGACGTCCTCCCTAAGCTGAGTCAAATAGTCTAATAGTTGGCAGAAACTAATGAGAAAGACGTCACCGGCATAGAAAGGGTTAATCAGTTTCCGAATACAATAATGGATGTCCTTTTTTCACCCTATAGAGTATAGACACTATGTAGTATGGGGAGCGTTGTTGTTGTTGCTGCTGGAGAGTGTATAATTATGTGAGTATAAATAAGTTTTGTTTGTTATGTATTTACCATTCAATACAAGCAGCAAATCTAAGGAGAACATTGTGGGTAATTCAGGTCATGCAGATACAGAAACGATTTACAAATTAAGTTTTTAATTAATATTTGTATTGTTTATACATTCTATCTTTACCTTTCAGTACAAGCTCCAACACTCTGGTCATCATTGTAACTAAAGGCCATGCAGATACAGTGTAATTGAAATAGCATTTAGTACGGTAGTAGTTAGATGGACCTGAGAAGCTTTTTTCTTTGAATTTCGAATAATGCTAGTCTCTTTTCAAAAGCAGGGGAACAATAAAGAGTACAGGAATAAGTTCTGATGATTTAATGTTTATTTATATATTAATTAAATCATTCATTCATTAATTATTATTATATATATATATATTTGTTTAAACTAAGGAAGGGCTATCATCAGGGCCTGGACCTTAATAAAGTGATAGGGGTTTTAGGGCTACTTTGACGTGCCTAGGTTGTCCATTATAATTATTTAAGTAACGAATTTCTGTTGTTATCTAATTATTATGTTCCTTCCAACAACCAACTATACTCCTAAAATCGATTAATGAAATTTACAAACACATGTGGTAGTCCGTGGATTCGAACCCAGGACGCTCACACCGAAAATCAACACCTTATGCATCGCACCACGAAGACAGTTAAAGGATGGTGGACACTGCCTACGATATATATATTATGCAATTTCGAATCCTGCATATCAATCTAAGCATGTACACACATCCCAACTGCAGCTCACGTAGGCTATGCATATGTGAATGGAAAGAGCAATTAATGGGGCCTTAACCACTAGGGAAGTCCTCTCGATAAATTATCCCTGAACCAATATCAATTATTATATTCCTTCCAACAACCAACTATACTCCTAAAATCGATTAATGAAATTTACAAACACATGTGGCAGTCCGTGGATTCGAACCCAGGACGCTCACACCGAAAATCAACACCTTATGCATCGCACCACGAAGACAGTTAAAGGATGGTGGACACTGCCTACGATATATATATTATGCAATTTCGAATCCTGCATATCAATCTAAGCATGTACACACATCCCAACTGCAGCTCACGTAGGCTATGCATATGTGAATGGAAAGAGCAATTAATGGGGCCTTAACAAAGGAGTACAAAGTACAAAGGAAATCAAGCAACAACAGTTCTAGTGACCCTTCTAGGTTGCTTGTCCTCCAAAACACTGAGGATCAAGTGTCCAAACAGTGGTTTAGAGAGGGTAAGGGAACATTGGAAAGGGAATTACTGCCCTGGAACTAATGTCCGTGGCAGGATTAGGAAGTTAGTAGGGGACAGATGGGTTAGTAACTGAGGGGGGGATAAAATAAAGTTATTCATTTACAAACGCAGTCAGTCGCGGGTTTGATGCGAGATATTTGTCTAGGCGGAGTTTAAATGAATCAACGGTGATGCAGTCTATAACGTTTCGGGGAAGCCCATTCCACAAGTTGACAACTCGATTGAAGAAGAAATTCTTAGATTCGTGTGAGTTAAAAGATTTACCAATAATTTTGCAACCGTTTCCCCGCGTGTAATTAGATTGGTCGATAGTGAAGTACTTACTACAGTTCATATTGTCGATGCCTTTGATGATTTTGAACACTTGAATTAAGTCACCTCTTAATCTGCGCTGGGTTAAAGGAAATAGATTTAATTCTCTAAGACGCTCTTCGTATGGTTTGTTCTTTAGGCTAGGTATCATTTTGGTAACTCTACGTTGAACTCGTTCTAGCTTGTTTATATCTTTTTGGTAATAAGGGCACCAGGATTGAACGCAGTATTCCAGAAGAGGGCGGACTAATGAATTGTAAAGGGTTAGGATAACTTCTTTGGATTTATGCTCAAATGACCTGCCTATAAAGCCAATTATTTTGTTTGCCTTCTTAACAACTTCTGAACATTGTTGACTCGGTTTTAGGTTACTCGATATTGTTACTCCCAGATCGGTTTCTCTGTTTACATTCTTAAGCTGAGTGCCATTCATCGAATAGTTTGCTTTCTCATTTAGGTATCCGATATGTAGTACTTTACATTTATCCGCATTGAAACTCATTTGCCAAATTTGGGCCCAACATGACAATTTATCTAGATTGTGTTGCATATCGTCAACTTGTTCTTTTGAGAGTACGCTATTTGCAATTTTTGTATCGTCAGCAAATTTTGAGATTGTACAGGTGAGACCCTCATCTATGTCGTTGATGTAAATTAGAAAGAGAATTGGTCCTAGTACCGATCCCTGGGGTACCCCGCTACTTACATTGGTCCATTTTGATGCCTTACCGTTTATGACTACTCTTTGCTTTCTGTCGCTGAGCCAATTTTCTATCCATTTCAACACACCGTCTTGTATTCCATGCGCTTTTAGTTTTAGCAGTAAACGTTTGTGGGGAACTTTGTCAAAGGCCTTTTGAAAATCAAGGTATATAATATCTACAGCTTTACTCACATCGTAGAGGTTGAGGATATCGTGGAAGAAGTCTAAGAGGTTTGTTAAACAGGAACGTTTTTTACGAAAGCCGTGTTGAGTATCTTTAAGTATGTTATTTTCCTCTAAGTGATTTACGAGTCTGTCTCGTATGACCGTTTCTAGCATTTTACATACAACTGAGGTTAAGCTAATTGGACGATAGTTACTGGGTAGGGATTTGCTGCCTTTTTTGAATATCGGTGTTACGTTGGCTAGCTTCCACTGATCGGGCATAGTTCCAGACTGCAAGGATTTATTGAATAGTAATGTCAGTGGTTTAGAGAGCTCATCCTTAGCTTCCTTTAGAACTCTAGGCGAGATTGTATCAGGTCCAGGCGTTTTATTTACCTTGAGTTTATCTAAACAATTCAATACTTCTCTCTCTGTAACGGTGATATTGCTTAGAACATCTGAATTATCAATCTGAATCGGCGATGGTGTAGGGATATCACTGAGGTCTTCTGTTGTAAAAACTGATGCAAAGAAGGTATTGAGGGCATTACTCATTTGTTCTTCGTCTTTGGTGTATTCTCCATTTTCATCGACTAACGGTCCAACAGTTGAAGTAACTACTTTTTTCTTTCTGATATAACTATAGAATTCTTTCGGGTTTGTTTTACTTTGATTCGCAATATGTAACTCTAAGGTCTTTTTACTTTGCTTAATTAACTTTTTGGCTTTGCGTCGTAGCTCTACAAATTTCAGCCGTTCTTCGTCATTTTGTGAGGATTTTAATCTATCATTAGCAAATTTTTTAGCAAGCAGGCAGTTTGAAATATCTTTATTCCACCATTTGGGCTTATTATTATGGCCTGGACGCCGAGTTTTCGATGGTATGCAGTCTTGCACTGCTTTTAGGTAAGTGGCTTCGAATAACTTCCAAGATGTATTTATGTCGTTATTGTGAATTAAAAAGCTCCAGTCAGTTTCTTTAAACATAGCTCTAAGTTTATGGAAGTTTGCTTTCTTGAAATTAGGGACTTTTTCGATGCTACTATTTGGTTCGTTACTAGTAAACTTTAAAGTGAAAGTTATCGTACGATGGTCGCTGTTACTGAATTCATCACCAACATTCAAATTCTCTATTAATTCTTCTTTTGTTGCAAGTACAATGTCAAGAACGTTATTACCACGGGTCGGCGTTCCAACAAATTGATAAAGCGAACTCTCTTGCAAGTTCGTATACAAGTCATGTCCGGAGTGTGAAGTAAGAGTATCGCCCCACTTGGTCACAGGTAGTCCACTAGGGAAGTCCTCTCGATAAATTATCCCTGAACCAATATCAATTATTATATTCCTTCCAACAACCAACTATACTCCTAAAATCGATTAATGAAATTTACAAACACATGTGGCAGTCCGTGGATTCGAACCCAGGACGCTCACACCGAACATCAACACCTTATGCATCGCACCACGAAGACAGTTAAAGGATGGTGGACACTGCCTACGATATATATATTATGCAATTTCGAATCCTGCATATCAATCTAAGCATGTACACAAGGTTGAGTTTTGGCGAAATTGTAGACAAATGTCACTTACTAAATTACTAACTTTCTCGTGGTAGGCAAAAGTTCGTTTTGATACTTCTAACTAGCTAATATATTTGTGTCTTGAGGTTTCACCCTACTCGACATCTTACCATTCTGTGGTCACTTAAAACATTCACTACCCTATAACCACTCATCCGTAAGAAAAAGAAAAAAGAAAAGAAAACATATATATAAGCTTACAGACCCTTGTATGGAAAACCCGCCACACACATACAGTAAACATACATACAATACATTATACTATATACGACAGTATACTGTAAGTCTATCTATCTATCTATTGCCGGACGCCTTACTCCCCTTAATGAAGGTGGCCATACACAGAAGGCCCCCAAGCGGACCTATTCCCTGTAAGAGGGACAACCCAAGCCAGTTTACTGAAGGACTTACAGGATAGACCACTCAATTTAGGATCTGTCCGACTCCGAGGCCCTCTATGTATCTTGTTAGCACTATTTTTCTATAGTGGTGTTCGGGTAGTTCATCCAGTAACCTGCCTTACACTTAGATAAGCAGTACGGATTTGTATCAGGTTTACTTCCCTAGACAGATTGTCGACCAAGGTTGACGAGTCCCATCCACCCAGATTTTTTATAAGGTTGAGTCCCCTAGATGGGTTGCCGACCAAGGCTAATGAGTCCCATCCACCCGTTACTGTACGTACTGTACAGTATATTTACATACACTTTTCAATTTGAAGTGGCTTATGTGAGCCCACCTCGCTTTTTATTCTCTTTATATACCTCTCTCTTTGGCTTGTATCCATTCGGCCCCATTCAGCCTACTGTTTTAAGACGCTTACCCCCATCCAGGTGTTAATATTTTCCTGGCGAGCGGTAGCGAGCCAGCATATGTATACTTTTGTTTTAACAGCAAGCTAAATTTGTATATTTTTCGATAGAAAAATTTCTCCGGCAAAGCCGGATTTCTCCATACAATGCTGGCTCGCTATCACTTGCCAGGAAGAAATAGACACCTGGATGGGGATAAACGTCTTAAAACAGTTGGCTGAATGGGGTCGAATAGATACAAGCCAGGAAAATAGAGAACAGGAGATAAAGATAAAAAAAAAGCCGGTGACCCCCCTTAATTTGCTTATGAGGCCCCTTTACATGTAAAGCCAAAGCCTTACATCTAGATTATACCAAAATCCGGCACTGCTTATGCTAAGGACATTGAGGACAACATTAATATTTTGAAAAATAAAGTGACTATGACAGAACAAAGTATTTAAATATATAAGATTGTATAAACAAATGTTCAATGCTACAAAACGCAAATTTAACTTGCACAGCTGAACTCGTGGATCCTCAAACTAGTAACATAAAACTAAAAACGATAATGTCAGAACATCTATAGTAGGGAAGAGAAGTATTATAACTCCTTGAGGATTATATCACATAATAACAGTATATTTTGGCTAACATTAGACGGTATTGTGCAGCTTAGGTCAGATCTCTATGAATCAACGGGGTGAAAACTATCTCGATCAACTCTCTACTACCCACAAGTTCTTCTTAAGCTGAATTATATCGTCTAATCATAGCCAGAATAAACTGCGTCGTGATCCTCAAAGGGTTAATGTATTTTGATCTTATTTTTCTACAAGCCCCAGCATTTTGCAGTACACTGTGGCTGAAGGCTATACAGCAATACAAATAAATCACCAAGTAATTACAAAGCTATACATTTAAGTAATATATATATCTATATTTATGTTACCCAATAAAATGCGTTGTTTTCTGTGCAACACTTTCGCTGACGTTTTCTATACACGCAAATAATAAATCAATACAGAAACTTATCTAGTGATGATTAATATCTATATACATCGACACTGATAATGATTTTGAATGTACTTAGTAACAACAGGCCTACTAATAAATTTAGCGTACCCATAATTATCCAACCAGAAGCCCGTACCGAGGGTTCAGTGTTGACAGAGGTTAAGTTGTGCAGACAGCATCAGTTGTCGTGTGCCAGTGAGGGGAGGCAGACTGTGGGTATTTTAGTACAGCCATGACACGGGCTTTCTTGGGTCGAGGAGATTGTGGTGCTTGAGGCAGTGTTTGTATCGGAGGACAGTGTTGATGTGTTGAGAAATATTACCCAGGGAGACGTCTGCTTTCCCGCCTCCTCTACTGTCCAGAAATAGGTAGGATGTTGAAATTGATTCGAGTTATCGAGCATCTTAGTCTACTATGTTGACAGTCATTTCTCATAACACTGATAATCTGCTAGGCTATGCAGATGCAAATTTGATCTTCTCTAGTATCAGTTAAGGGAAGATAAATTCAATAGGTCTAAGTACATATTACATCATACAGTATGTGATCACGTTTGGCCCTACATACATACCGGTAACCAATTTTGTAATTCATGTTCAATTTAGTCATATAATCAAACTATTCATTACTATATTGTATATAGTGTGGATATATATACAATATATATATATATATATATATATATATATATATATATATATATATATATATATATATATAGTATTCTCTGAACATAAACTAGCTAGTTTGTTTAGTAAAAAGAACCTAAACATATAGAAAGAGAGGGGGACTGTAGTGATGTAAGAAAATATATATTGGCGAAGAAAAGAACGAAAAGGATTTGGGTTGATTACCCAAATATTAATAGCTAGATTTTCAAAATATTAGCATTACAAAACAAGTCTCTCAGTGTTTACATTCTTTGATAATTGTTTTATAGTACGGCACCTTTATATGGACCTTTTGGTGGTTGTAGTGTGATCCTAGTTTTGGCACTCCAAAACATAATTGGAAATGATTATAATAGGTACGATCAAAGGCTTCGAACCTTATTTAATTCATTAATTAAAAAACGGAGTTTTAAAGCTCGGTAGAGAGTTCATTGGTGTTTTTCTGTGGGAACCAGGTCACTAAAGCTTTTAGAATACTGAAGGAGCTTAGCAGTGTAGATGACTGTGACGCATGTCCAGTGTGAGCATGCTGTACAGAACGCCTAGTCATGCCCCACTCTCGCTAGGATCGTCAGGGCAGGAACTTTGGCTGTAGTCTATGTAGAGTTTCCTAACTTAGTTCATGTGAGCCGTTGTACTATAAGTAATATGAATATGTATTTTGTTTTCATCTGAGTCAACGAGTTCTATTTTATATCATTAGTTATAAGTATTGTGTGTAAAACTTATTTGTAATGATGGGAGAAGCGGCAGCCACAGTTGGGGGTCAGTGGGTGCGCCATGCGGGAGGTGGGCCTAACTCACTAGCACTCCCCCCCCCTCAGTGCTAGGAAAGCCTTTGTCTATCCCAGAGGAGAGAGAGAAATTACGTAATGATTGTCAGTGGGCGGTCCTTAGTAGTTCACGTTGGGCTCACTAGAGGGCCGAGTATAAAAAAGGGAAGTCTAGCCATTTTTTGATCAGAACTCATTAGGCAGAGCGACTTCTCATTTCCCTTGCTAACTATATATATTCTTCTGACTGATGTGAACTTTCTCTACTACCTTACATTCTTATCTCCTCTTTTCCCTACCCTTTTTAACTTCCATGGTCCCGTTGGTGCAGAGCTAGTCAGCCAACGTATTATCGCTTGAGTTCTCATGAGATACATGCCTATTAGATAGCCTATTTTGGAAGGGTTAACTTAGAATAGGATTGATTTATGTTTGTTGCACTTGTCTATGCATTTCCCTGTGTGTTATTATTATTATTCCTGTTTTCTGCTAGTCTAGGTAATGCTAGACTGGGGTAAGGCTTTTCTGTGTTACGAGTTGTTGTTTGATGCAGTGGTTAAGCGATAAACCTGCATACTCGTTTCGGTTCAGTGAAGCCTAGGTTGTCTTCGCGGCTGACTGTGTTGAGTTAATAATTTACAGTGCGTGAGGGCAAGAGCCTAACCACCCTGTATTTTATTAACAGCTTGTTTTTACTTTGTCAAGGAGCCGGGAGAAAACCAGATACAAGGGATCTGGATTTCTCAAAGTGCACTTGTTAGTGTTAACGTAATACTTTAAACAGTTGTGAGGACTTCGCTAGGCTACGAGCCGTTTTTGCTCAGTCACTGCTACCTTTTGCCCACAGTACCCCAGCTAGACTTTACTCGATTAGTAGATACAGAATAGTATTGAAGCTTTCCTTATGTATGATATTGTTTATGCACTATTGATTTCATGTGTTGCAAGCTTGGCTACTTTAGTGATTAGTGGCCCACGAGCACAATCCGAGTAGGCTATTGCCGTTGCATTTGGGGAGTACTTCTTTTTAATGTTTGCCATTTACTATTGCATATTCTTTTAATTATTCTTATGCCAATTTAAACCTTTAATAGTATTTAATTGCCAGTGTTTTTCTTATTGAATTACTGTTCAAAATCCGATACGTACTTCTTACGAGCATCCGAGAAGCATCTAACTTTTTTCAGAAGATTCCTTGCTCGATGCTTAAGGACTATTAATTAACGTAACGTAATAGTGCCGATCCGAAGTAGAGGGTGGAGGACTTCTTAAGTTTTTGTCAAGGGTGGATTACTTCGGCTTCGGCCAACACTATTCTTTGGTGTTGTTGTTTCTTACTTCTTTGTTTGATTGTTGACCAGACTAGAGAATTCCTGTCTCTTTATTAGTCTGTTGTTGAACACTAGTACCGAGTTCTTGTATACCCCGTTATAGCAGATTGAACTCTGGAGGGTATTGGTGTTTTTTGTTCGGCTGGCAGTACTCAGGGGTTGGGATCGTGTGTTTCCGTTGTGGCAGCGAGCCGTATTCGAGTCCTGATTGAGAGCCCTTGTGTACCCGAGTGCCAGGTCGTAACATGACGAAAATACACCACTCAACATGAATGCAACACTCGAACATAATTAGAAGTTTTATTTACATGCGTTTTGTTCCCTATATTTCTTGATTATTCTATAAAAGGATAACTTTTTTCTCTGATTTCAAGAACAGTTCCACAATAGAGCTGCATAAGTAATTGCCAAGTGTGTTTGCACTTTGCAGCAAGCAATTTGAAATTCTTGAGTTACATAAGAACATAAGAAAATGGGAGTCTGCAGAAAGCCGATTGGCCTAAGCAAGGCAGATCCCTGTCCCACACAACCCCAATTACAAAGCCCAATTATAGGCTCAACACTCTAATACCCTGAGGATCATCTTACCAAAACGGTTAGAGATTAACGCAGGATTACGGGGGTCTGCAGAGCGCTGATTGGCCCAACCCTGCTGATCCCCCTTCACACCCAACCCTTCTCGTCCATATGCTTATCCAATTTTATCTTAAAGCTCCCTATCGTTTTTAATCCCACTATAGCACTTGGTAGTCCATTCCACCCATCTACAACTCTGTTACCAAACCAATATTTGCCTATATTTTCTGAAACGAAATTTATCTAATTTGAAACCATTGGTACGAGTTCTTTCGCTATCACTGAGCTTTAGTACATTTGTCATGTCCCCTTTGTTAATCCCACTAACCCACTTGAACACCTCTATCATATCCCCTCTAACTCTGCGTCTCTCTAACGAATGTAAGCCTAATTTCTTCAACCTTTCTTTATACGGAAGATTTCTAATATTATGGATCATTTTTGTCATTCTACGTTGTACTCTCTCCAATGAATCTATGTCCATTCTGTAATAAGGACACCAAAATTGAACAGCATAATCCATATGGGGTCTCACTAATGACAAGTAAAGTTTTAAGATAACATCAGCAGTTCTGTTACTCACACTCCTTGAGATGAACCCGAGAATCCTGTTTGCCTTGTTTCGAACGCTTATACACTGTTGTCTAGGCTTCAAATCATTGCTAACAAACACACCTAGATCTTTCTCACAATTCGAGTTTTCTAATTCCACATTAGCTAGTTTATATTTAACATTTGTATGCATCTTCCCTATCTTTAATACCTTGCATTTGTCAATGTTAAACTTCATCTGCCAATTTACTGACCATTCGTGTAAGGTATGTAGATCCCTTTGGAGGCACTCTATATCTCTATCTGAATCAATTGTTCTCCCCATTTTGGTATCGTCTGCAAATTTACTTATCCTACTAGTTATACCTAAATCAAGGTCATTTATGTATATAACAAACAACAGAGGGCCTAATAGAGATCCCTGGGGGACACCACTTTTGACTGCTCCCCATTCTGACTTCGTACCATTTATGCTGACTCTCTGCTTCCTACCAATTAGCCATGACCTAATCCATCCCAACAACGCCCCACCTATTCCATGCGCCTCAACCTTTCTCATCAATCTCATGGGGGACTCTGTCGAAAGCTTTACTGAAATCTAAATATATTATATCATATGACTTGTCATTATCTACTGCTTCATATACCTCTGAGAAAAAACTAAGCAAATTAGTAAGGCAAGAACGTCCCTGAGTGAATCCATGCTGAGAAGAATTTATTAAATTAAATGTATCTAAGTGGTTTCTAATTTTACTAGCAATAATTGACTCTAGTAGCTTTCCTATGATTGATGTAAGACTAATGGGACGGTAATTGGATGCTATTGATTTGTCACCTTTTTTGAAGATCGGAACTACGTTTGCAAGCTTCCAAGCTTCTGGAACTATACCTGTCTCCAATGACTTGTTAAATAAAAATGTTAATGGGTAACTTAACTCATCCCTACATTCTTTTAATACTCTAGCATATACCTCATCAGGACCAGGCGATTTATGAGGTTTCAGTCTGTCAATTTCCTTAAGCACATCATTTCTACTTATAGTAACCGTACTTAACCTATTTTCTATACTATCGCTATATACCTTACGGACTTCTGGAAACTGTGCCAAATTTTCATTAGTGAAAACGGAAAGAAATTGACTATTTAATGTACTGCACATTTCTAAATCATTTTCTGTCATTTCTCCTATCGAAGTTTTAAGGGGACCAATTACATCTCTAACCTTGGATTTATATAGTTGGTAAAAAGCTTTAGGATTATTTTTTGAGTCATTGGCAACCTTAATTTCATAATTTCTTTTTTCTTTCCTAATATCCTTTTTTACCTGTCTTGATAGATTCTGATAGTAAGCAAGTAGGTGAATTTCGCCTTTTCTAATTTTTCTATATATTCCTCTCTTTTGTCCTAGAAGATCTAATAGTCTATTATTCATCCATTTGGGTTGGTTCTGTGTTGATCTAAATTTTCTTTTGGGGATGTATTTATTTTGTGCATTGAATACCGACTTGATAAAATTATCGTATGTATCTACCAAGGTTGACGTCTCTTCCTGACTTAAGATGACAGGTGCCTGAGAAGGGGTACACTCATTTGGACACCTGGATCGACTTAATTTTTTGACCATAGGGTCCGCTAACAGGGCTTCTCTTAACCCACCATAATTGGCTTTTCTGAAGTCAGGTATTAATGTTGTATTCTCTCTGGTATTACCTTTCCATTGTATATTAAAATACACAGAATTGTGGTCACTATTTCCTAGGTGGTCCCCTATCTCTACATTATTTACCATATGTTCATTGTTACTGAAAACTAAATCGAGAATATTATTACCTCTAGTCGGCGTATCTATGAATTGAAAGAAAAAACTATCTTGTACTACCTCTATAAACTCCTCAGAATCAGAGTCTCCTATTTCATGCTGCCAATCTATATTCGGAAAATTAAAATCCCCCATAATGCACACATTGCTAAACCTTGATGCCATTTTAATTTCCTCCCATAATGACGTTCCGTCATTTCTACTCATATTTGGCGGTCTATACATAACTCCAATAACTATGGTCTCACTACCTTCGTTAACCTCTACCCAAACACTTTCATTATCGTTATTTAGTCTAATACCTGATTTAATACAGCTTTTTAATGTACTCCTGACAAACACTGCTATACCGCCACCCCTCTTACTTGTTCGGTCATATTTAAACAAACTATATCCTGGTATATCAAATTCTGCTAAAAAATGCCTGGTTTCTGTATTAATCCACGTTTCAGTTAGCGCTATTATGTCTATATTTTCTTTGCTAACAAGGGCTCTAAGTTCGTTCATTTTGTTACATAGACTCCTACAGTTTGTGTAATATATTCTCAATTTACTTCTTTTCTTAATTTAATATAATAAGTTAATATATTTCCTCTTCTGAACCGGCTGTGAAGTTTGTGAGTCATGAACAATTTCTTATAACTTGCATATTGTACGTTATGCAATCCTGTCCTACTTTATAACTAATGTTTCTCTTATTCCAAATCAATGCTACCACGCCCCATCCAACGGTACATTCGGATGCCATAGTATCTAGCCCACCCATTCATATTCGTGGACTTCACCTACTTCTAATTATGGAAGTATATCTCTGAACATTAATTTATGAATATAATTGTCTGTACATTAACTACAAAACTATATTATGCTATTTATTAACCCATTAAACGCGATAATACCCTAGGGGCAAGGGTACTTATTTGTGAATTTCTAGCCTTGGATTCTGACAGAATTGTTATATTTACGATATAGAGCATTATTTGTTTTCACTATGCCTTTATTTTACATATATGATGTATATATGAACCTTCAAGAGTGCTAAAATAAGTTGGAAAAGCATTTGGGTGGTGAAAAACGTATATATTGGCCACCCAGTCATAATCTCAGGCTAGAGTGAGCAACAGGCAACCATCCCCTCTCGCTGTCTGTGAGGTAACTACCGTAACTGAGGCGAGCGGGCGGTCACGCAGTGTTGCCAGATTCTAAATGCAGAATTATCGTATTGTGACCACAAAATTATGGAATTTGCACCAAAATTATCATACACACTATTCTTTCTCTCTTTCCCTCTCTCTCTCTCTCTCTCTCTCTCTCTATATATATATATATATATTTGGCATTTTGGCTCGAACGTCCCTTGATTTTGGCCCTGTCACTCTTTCAACTATGGGGGAGGCACTTGCTATAGGCAGTTCTGCCTTCTGCCTCTCTCAAGCACATAGAAAAAAAATATATATATAGATGGTTTATTGGTCTACTATTATTACTTTGATAATAATGAATAAGTTCTTCCTAAGAAACAATTACATAATTTTATCTAGAAGGCCTATTGGTCTCAATCATTATGAACTATTCTTCCTACTCCTCGGTTGTCTCAGATTTGTTATAAGTTCCCTTTCCAATTCTGATAAATTCCTTACTTCCTTTATTAATTAATTTATTTATAGGCCTATGTATGACACAATGTTATTATCTCAGAGATTTATTTGGATGTTCAATAATTCCCTGAACTCTCTGCCAATTTCTGTTGCATTTTGGTTGAATTCATATAATAATATAGTATTTTTGTTGAAATCGTAAAATTATCGTACAAAACGTACGATAATGAGAATCACTATCGTACATCGTACCAGGGGTAAAATTCTCGTACATGTACGATCATTATCGTACGTATGGCAACACTGGAGGGTGTCTGGGTGTTGTATAATGATCTTTTATGCAACCCACTTGTGCTACATTATCGCGGGAGAGAAAAATAACCGATAAATGATGAAAATAAGAGGAAAAATAGGTGATAATTGAGGAGGGGGGAGGGGGGGGGGGAGGGGGTGAGAAACACATGGATGAGTACTAGAGGGGGATTATCTCACCTAGAGACAAATTCGTTTGTTTTGATAGCCCTGGGATGTTTTGGAAGGCTTTTTTTATGGTCTTGCTTCCGTGAGGCCTATCGCGTTCCCTATGGTAAGCCTTCCGTTAGGCCTATCGCATTTGACGGGTTAAAATGCAAGTTCCACCGAAAAAAAAAAAAAAATCTATGTGAGTGGGGGAGACAAAAGGCAGAACTGCCTGTATCGAGTGCCTCCATCAGAGTTGAAAGAGTGACAGGGCCAAAATCAAGGGACATTCGAGCCAAAATGCCTGAACATACTGAATTTGAAGCAACTTAAGTCATAGGAAGAGGGAAAGACTGATTCTTGGAGAAAGTTCCAGAGCTCAGCAGTTGAATAGAAGAAAGACAGAATAACGTTTCACTCTTGGGTTGGAGAGTACAAAGGAGTGCAAAGGAAATCAAGCAACAACAGGTCTAGTGACCCCTCTACACGCAAATAATACACGTAGCTTGTCCTCCAAAACATTGAGGATCAAGTGTCCAAACAGTGGTTTAGAGTGGGTAAGAGAAAATTGGAAAGGGAACTACTGCCCTGGAACTAATGTCCGTGGCAGGATTAGGAAGTTAGTAGGGAACAGATGTGTTAGTAACATAACACAGTTATAAGTGATCTTTCGTATATCTGGGAAAAAGAAAGTAACGTCTTAGTAATATTTATACGCAATAATCCTTGATGAATTTGAGGGGGGAATAAAATAAAGTTATTCATTTACGAACGCAGTCAGTCGTGGGTTTGATGCAAAATATTTGTCTAGGCGAAGTTTACAAGAATCAACGGTGCTGCAGTCTATAACGTCTCGGGGAAGCCCATTCCACAAGTTGACAACTCTATTGAAGAAGAAATTCTTAGATTCGTGGGAGTTAAAAGATTTACCAATAATTTTGCAACCGTTTCCCCGCGTGTAATTAGATTGGTTGATAGTGAAGTACTTACTACAGTTCATATTGTCGATGCCTTTGATGATTTTGAACACTTGAATTAAGTCGCCTCTTAATCTACGCTGGGTTAACCCTTAAAAAGCGGCTCACCACATAAGTCGTATTTAATAAAGCTGGACTATGTGGCGGCGCTCGACATAGGTCGAGTGGCAATTTCAGCACGTAATGTTGCTGAGAGAGAGAGACAAGTGGTGGCAGGAGACTAGCGAGCGTATGACTGCTCCAGACCACCGCGGCGAACCTACTGACACGAATCTCAGCTCCCTCCTCCCTCTCTCACTCGCTATATACGGAATTGTATCGGGAAAGTGGCTAATTACCTGCTTTTTGCACTCGCGTTGCACGGTTATTGCAAGAAAACTAGCCATCATAAAAGGATCGTTATGGTGTCATTCGAAAGCTCTGTTTATGCCCTTTCAGGGATAGATACTTTTTTTACGTTCTGGGTCTTATTTAGGCATGAAAATGATCACGTAAACAGCCCTATTTTGGCTAAAAACACCCCGCTGGGCGGTACATATAAATAAACCGCATAGGCCGCTCGTAAGGTGTTAAGGGAAATAGATTTAATTCTCTAAGATGCTCCTCGTATGGTTTGTTCTTTAGGCTAGGTATAATTTTGGTAACTCTACGTTGAACTCGTTCTAGCTTGTCTATATCTTTTTGGTAATAAGGGCACCAGGATTGAACGCAGTATTCCAGAAGAAGACGGACTAAGGAATTGTAAAGAGTTAGGATAACTTCTTTGGATTTATGCTCAAATGACCTGCCTATAAAGCCAATTATTTTGTTTGCCTTCTTAACAACTTCTAAACATTGTTGACTCGGTTTTAGGCTACTCGATATTGTTACTCCCAGATCAGTTTCTCTGTCTACACTCTTAAGCTGAGTGCCATTCATCGAATAGTTTGCTTTCTCATTTCGGTATCCGATATGTAGTACTTTACATTTATTCGCATTAAAACTCATTTGCCAAATTTGGGCCCAACATGACAACTTATCTAGATTGTGTTGCATATTGTCAACTTGTTCTTTTGAGAGTACCGGTACGCCATTTGCAATGTTTGTATCGTCAGCAAACTTTGAGATTGTACAGATGAGACCCTCCTCTATGTCGTTGATGTAAATTAGAAAGAGAATTGGTCCTAGTACCGATCCCTGGGGTACCCCTCTACTTACATTGGTCCATTTAGATGCCTTACCGTTTATGACTACTCTTTGCTTTCTGTCGCTGAGCCAATTTTCTATCCATTTCAATACACCGTCAAGGTATATAATATCTACAATTTACTTTCATCATAGAGGTTGAGGATATCGTGGAAGAAGTCTACGAGGTTTACACAGAGGTTTTAAGAGAGTTGCACGAGTAGGAGTAGTAGTTTAGTTGCATAAAGAAAAGCATAGAAGGTTCACAATTTGTTATGAGTTGGCTAGAGACTATGGCATCCGAGTGTACACATTCCCGAAGTTTGGATGAATTCATTATCTTTCATAATTTTGTTTTACCTGGCTGATCACGGTGTCTTATCCCAACTCAAGGCAACCTATTTAACCCATCCCAAGATTAGGCTAGGTAAGGTAGGGTTAGCTTAGCTCATTTAAGTAAGATAGGATGGATTCAAGCGATAGGTGCGTCAATCAATCAATCAATCAATCCAACTTTAGAGCCGATTTTACAACATAGCCACCAGCACAAATCGTTGTCTAGCAAACCTCTGCAGGAAGGAAAACGTGGGATTCGTCGACATCTGGGACAATTTCTACTACGATGACTATTTGTTTTCGGACGATGGAGTTCATCTGAACCAGGTAGGAGTAGCACGGTTTGGGTGTCTTCTCAACGATGCGGTGAAGGATTTTCGGAGAAGAAATCGACTCAGCACAGGACAACCAGGAAGGAGGACCGAAGACAGCCAGGACGGCAACCTGCGAAGGAATTAAATGCTAATCCGTCAAGAACCGCGAATTTGGATAAAGCTCCACCAACACGACCCAAATTCAAAACCACCAGGGATAACGACCGAGGACCGAGGACAGCCATGAATGTAAATGTAGATCCGACCAGAACCAAAAATTCGATTAAAGAACGTTCTGTGAGTTCTAAAACCTCAACTTTAAAGGTTTCTATGCAAACGCTCGTAGCATACGCAATAAATTTTCAGATTTAGAGGAACTAGTGTTTACTGAAAATTATGATGTGATTGGTATAACAGAATCTTGGCTCAATACAGAAGATAGAGACTTTTTAGCAGAGTATTCACTTCCCGGTCATGTAATGTTTGAGAAAAGCCGAATAAATAAAAATGGAGGTGGCGTTTTATTTTATATCAAAGAAAGTCTTAACCCGACCCTCTTGTCAAAACCTCAAATTGTGAACGTCGACACATCTTTTGTGCTAATAAAGAATAATAAAGGTACAAAAATAATACTTGCATTAATATACAGACCTCCAGCTCAATCAGTGCAAACTGACCGAGAAATTTATGAAGAAATTGCAGATGTAAGTAACTCACAAGATACCGTATTTTTTGGCGACTTTAATTTACCTGTAACCAAGTGGGGCGATACTCTTACTTCACACTCCGGACATGACTTGTATGCGAACTTGCAAGAGAGTTCACTCTATCAATTTGTTCGATCGCCGACCCGTGGTAATAATGTTCTTGACCTTGTACTTGCAACAAAAGAAGAATTAATAGAGAATTTGAATGTTGGTGATGAATTCAGTAACAGCGACCATCGTACAATAACTTTCACTTTAAAGTTTACTAGTAACGAACCAAATAGCAGCATCGAAAAAGTCCCTAATTTCAAGAAAGCAAACTTTCATAAACTTAGAGCTGTTTAAAGAAACTGACTGGAGCTTTTTAATTAACAATAACGACATAAATACATCTTGGGAATTATTCGAAACCACTTACCTAAAAGCAGTGCAGGACTGCATACCATCGAAAATACGGCGTCCAGGCCTTAATAATAAGCCCAAATGGTGGAATAAAGATATTTCAAACTGTCTGCTTGCTAAAAAGTTTGCTAATGATAGATTAAAATCCTCACAAAATGACGAAGAACGGGTGAAATTTGTAGAGCTACGACGCAAAGCCAAAAAGTTAATTAAGCAAAGTAAAAAGACCCTGGAGTTACATGTTGCGAATCAAAGTAAAACAAACCCGAAAGAATTCTATAGTTATATCAGAAAGAAAAAAGTAGTTACTTCAACTGTTGGACCGTTAGTCGATGAAAATGGAGAATACACCAAAGACGAAGTACAAATGAGTAATGCCGTCAATACCTTTCTTGCATCAGTTTTTTACAAAGGAAGACCTCAGTGATATCCCTACACCATCGCCGATTCAGATTGATAATTCAGATGTTCTAAGCAATATCACCGTTACAGAGAGAGAAGTATTGAATTGTTTAGATAAACTCAAGGTAAATAAAACGCCTGGACCTGATAAAATCTCACCTAGAGTCCTAAGGGAAGCTATGGATGAGCTCTCCAAACCACTGACATTGCTATTTAATAAATCCTTGCAGTCTGGAAATATGCCTGATCAGTGGAAGCTAGCCAACATAACACCGATATTAAAAAAAGGCAGCAAATCCCTACCCAGTAACTATCGTCCAATTACCTTAACCTCAGTTGTATGTAAAATGTTAGAAACACTCATAAGAGACAGACTCGTAAATCACTTAGAAGAAAATAGCATACTTAAAGATACTCAACACAGCTTTCGTAAAAAACGTTCCTGTTTAACAAACCTCTTAGACTTCTTCCACGATATCCTCAACCTCTACGGTGAGTGTAAAGCTGTAGATATTATATACCTTGACTTTCAAAAGGCCTTTGACAAAATTCCCCACAAACGTTTACTGCTAAAACTAAAAGCGCATGGAATACAAGATGGTGTGTTGAAATGGATAGAAAATTGGCTCAGCGACAGAAAGCAAAGAGTAGTCATAAACGGTAATGCATCTAAATGGACCAATGTAAGTAGCGGGGTACCCCAGGGATCGGTACTAGGACCAATTCTCTTTCTAATTTACATCAACGACATAGATGAGGGCCTCACCTGTACAATCTGAAAATTTGCTGACGATACAAAAATTGCAAATAGCGTACTCTCAAAAGAACAAGTTGACGATATGCAACACAATCTAGATAAGTTGTCATGTTGGGCCCAAATTTGGCAAATGAGTTTCAATGCGGATAAATGTAAAGTACTACATATCGGATACCAAAATGAGAAAGCAAACTAGTTGATGAATGGCACTCAGCTTAAGAATGTAAACAGAGAACCGATCTGGGAGTAACAATATCGAGTAACATAAAACGGAGTCGACAATGTTCAGAAGTTGTTAAGAAGGCAAATAAAATAATTGGCTTTATAGTCAGGTCATTTGAGCATAAATCCAAAGACGTTATCCTAACCCTTTACAATTCCTTAGTCCGCCCTCTTCTGGAATACTGCGTTCAATCCTCGTGCCCTTATTACCAAAAAGATATAGACAAGCTAGAGCGAGTTCAACGTAGAGTTACCAAAATGATACCTAGCCTAAAGAACAAACCATACGAGGAGCGTCTTAGAGAATTAAATCTATTTCCTTTAACCCAGCGCAGATTAAGAGGCGACTTAATTCAAGTGTTCAAAATCATCAAAGGCATCGACAATATGAACTGTAGTAAGTACTTCACTATCGACCAATCTAATTACACGCGGGGACACGGTTGCAAAATTAATGGTAAATCTTTTAACTCACACGAATCTAAGAATTTCTTCTTCAATCGAGTTGTTAACTTATGGAATGGGCTTCCCCGAGATGTCATAGACTGCAGCACCGTTGATTCATTTAAACTTCGCCTAGAGAAATATCTCGCATCAAACCCGCGACTTACTGCGTTTGTAAATGAATAACTTTATTTTATCCTCCCCTCAGTTACTAACCCATCTGTCCCCTACTAACTTCCTAATCCTGCCACGGACATTAGTTCCAGGGCAGTAGTTCCCTTTCCAATGTTCCCTTACCCACTCTAAACCACTGTTTGGACACTTGATCCTCAGTGTTTTGGAGGACAAGCAGCCTAGAAGGGTCACTAGACCTGTTGTTGCTTGATTTCCTTTGTACTCCTTTGTACTCCGCAGCTCGGCCACTTCTCCCTCACTACCCTCAGCACTCCCCACGCAGCCGTGGTGCTTTGCTAAACTCTGACAAATGTTATGATATTTATACATATGCGTGTACTGTTACTTAGTAATATTGTATTGTGTAACCTAATCAACCCGAATGATATATATTTAAGTAAGTGTATGTATGTATGTATATACTCAGGCACATACCCCATAGCTGAGGGTGGCCGACTCGAGACAGAGACCAAACAGAAACAACATTCAAAGTTCTAATTCTTAGGGTCTGGAACCACTTTTACATTCCCTCGCCCCATTCTCTGTCTCGTCTAGTAGTTGAATTTTACAAGGGGAGGAGGATTCCTAGCCCCCTGCCCCCAACACTTTAAGTAAGAATACACCGAAATATAATCGTGATTAGGCGCGAGTGGAGTGGCACCGCGGCTGCGGCCATGTGCTCCAATATTTATAAACAACACGCTTTAGGCCTACATATCAAGATCAATAATTAATGATCCATCATTTCGATATTATTTTGATCTAGTTGAATTTGTAAAAAATTGTGATGACTATTCCTATAATATAATCGCTTACTTTGAGGTATTATATAATTATGTATAATAACTCCGGTAGGTTATCGGCCTTCTATAGGATTATGACGCTTCTTTTGGACATTCTTAGGATATAGCTAGGTACATTTATAATTATGACATCCAAATCGATTATTTATATATGGATATATACAAAAAGTCTTAAAACTGTTATCAAGTTCCGAAAGTCTGAATCGGGTTGAGTTTAGACCCTGTGGAAGAGCAGGGTTGAGTTGGCTTGATATTGGACACCCTTTTATGGCATTTGGGTGTGAAATACGACACCATTTCCAGTCTATCGAGATAGTGATGGTAAAGGAAAATGCGGTATTAGTAACTGCTGGTAAAACTGCCTGTTTAGATCTGCTGGACTATAGTCGAGAGGTACGCTTGGTGTAGTGACTAGCGTCTCGGACTTCCATCCAGAAGGCCCGGGTTCGCGCCCACGCTCGGCGCATTAAAGATTTTTCACAAGCACCGAGTCGTTACCATCCCTCATGAGCAAAGGGATGGGGTAGTAGTACAGGACCCCAATGGAAATACGCCTAATCGGCCTTATTGAGCTATCCTTAGCTAGCTTAGCATGCGCTAGCTTTAAGAACTATTATTATTATTATTATTATTATTACCGCAAGATATCAGTGTTTGTGTAGATCAAGGTTAAGAGATACAACAGGTTGGCGCACGCGCAGCCTGTTGTCGTCAGGTGGGGCGAGAGAAAGAAAGGTAGAAAAACGCTCGCCTGCCAGCCAAAGTGCTGCCACTAGACCAGGGGTGTCAAACATGTTAATTAATATTAGTACCGGTATTTTTTTTATACCCGGTATCTTCATTTTGCTTGGTTATTGTTCTATTTTCTTATTCTTATAATATAATTAGCTTGCACAAAGAGGGATAAGGATTACATAAACACGAGGATTTCACACTGATTTTATTAGTTTAGACATTTTAGATTTAGTTTTTCTAGGATCATTAGCATTCATATTTCTGTTTAAAATCCGTATTCTAAAAAACATTCGGCATCTTACAAAAAAACTAATTACTTCCCATGGTAAAGTCACCATACCAACAATTTCTTTACACAATGATTTTACTGAGTTTTTGCCAGCTTTGAACTCTGTTTTCCCATGAAAACACACAAAGATTTTTTCCATTAATTTAAGCTGTTCAAAGAATTCCTTTTTGGGTGTCATAAGCATCCCTTCTTTTCTGCATATTTTCCCAATCCAGGTTGTGTCATCCTCTGACACTTTCTGACCTAGAAATTCATGCTGGGGAAACTTGCTGGCAATATATCCACCAATATACCTCAAACCTTCATTTTAATTTTCTTGGGATAAATTTGTACTTGACATACC
Source organism: Paralithodes platypus (assembly GCA_032716605.1). Taxonomy (NCBI): domain Eukaryota; kingdom Metazoa; phylum Arthropoda; class Malacostraca; order Decapoda; family Lithodidae; genus Paralithodes; species Paralithodes platypus. The sequence continues at coordinate 51,470,573 of CM064480.1, read as the reverse complement.
AACTGGAATTTCAGTATCATAGTCACTGGAGTCGCATGCATTTCCTTCATAATTAGAAAATAATACTGCTGACAACAGGAGTTCATGTTCAAGGTTTTCTGTTGTGTCAGTAATGCAGTGATGGTTCTGTTTGAGAAAAAACAGCTTCGGATATGCTTGAATCATTTTGTTTGTTGTCAGTGTTATAATTGTTTCCTACCAACTCTATGTCTTCCCAAGCAGGTATGATTTGATTCGATACTTAACTTGTACAGGTGATGGATGCTGGTGGTTTCAAGCTCCTATTTGCCTAAGACAAAACAAAAAAAAATGTTCCAATACATCTTGATTCAACCGATATGTCATTATATAGATGTTATATTTTTCATTTAGCATCTCATATAAACCGAGCAAAGACTGGCACGATACAATAATTCCTTTTTGAAATTGATACAAGCTACCCCTACCTTTGACTCGCATTGACTTTGTGGTGTTAAGCATTTCATTCAGTAATTTGTTTTGATTGGGTAACTGCAGCCCATATGCCGCTCGTGACAGTTTTTTATCTGTTGGATTTCGGGAATTAAATAAGTCGAACCAAGAATCAACCAATGCAATATAAATACTTGTATTCTTCCAGTCTTTGCTCAGCAGTAATCCCTGTTCTCCAAAATACATTAATGCTTTTGCGGTTTTTTCTGACAGCTATAGCCGCAAGGCGAACATTCATGCGCTTCACCCATCTCACATATATATGATTGAAACACAAATGATAGGTTGCTTTTAGGTCCAGTTTACTCATATTTATCAGTTCTCTGACACATTCACTGTTGACATTCTTTTCTTTGTCGTCATCTAACTGAAAACCTGAGTCAAGGAAATTGTTCCTAATTAGTTTGATTAAATGGGGGGCATCTGCAAAAACATATATATTCCTGTTAGAAGCAGCTGGATTTGTAAAGAATGGTTTGTCTACATTGATACCTAATGTTTTCCATAGCCTCAGGTTTGTTGGTCCTAAGTCACTGACCATAGCAACTACCAAAAATCCAACTGCTTCTACCTTAGAAATAATTTCAAACAGAATGTCCATGGTCATGCTTGTGTCAAAATCATAATATATGAGTTGTTTCTAAGGGCTCGTCAATCCTCTTATCATCGCACATTGTACTCTGTTTTTGGGTGCATAAAGTGTGTCAGTTGCTTTATCATAAGTCCATTCGTGAGCTATAGTTGTCTCATCAAATGACAATACACACAGTCGCTCAAAATCTGTCATTGACGTGGATTTGTATTGTAAAACTTTAATAATTGATGACAGTACTCCTGGTTCCACACTAACTTTTGCAATCCATCGATTTAGGGTACTTATGCATGGTAGTGGAAACTTAATCTTTTCCCTTAAATACCTATAGGTTTTTGTGGGGTTGGGTGTGACAGGGATCTGCCTTGTGAGGGCCGATCGGCTTTTTGCAGACTCCCATTTGCTTAGGTTCTTATGTTCATTCATTAGAGAGACGCAGAGTTAGAGGGGATTTGATAGAGGTGTTCAAGTGGGTTAGTGGGATTAATAGAGGGGACATGAAAAATGTACTAAAGCCCAGTGATAGCGAAAGAACTATAACAATTGTTTTCAAGATAGATACATTTCGTTTCAGAAAAGATATAGGCCAATAGTGGTTTGGTAACAGAGTTGTAGATAGGTGGAATAGGCTACCAAGTGCTATAGTGGGATCAAGAATGATAGAGAGCTTTAAGATAAAATTAGATAGGCATTTGGACGAGATGGGTCTCTGTAACGAGTGCAAGACTAATTTATTCAACCTTTCTATATATGGAAGATATATAATATTATGGATAATTTTGGTCATTCTTCGTTGTACTGACTCCAAATAAACTATATATGTCCATTCTGTAATGAGGACATCAAATTTTAACAGCATAATCTGAACCTGGTATATACCGGTATACACACATACATACAAATAATTACATTCCGTAAAACCAGGTCGCTTCGGACTTGGGTCGTAACTTCGGACATTGGCGATAATAAGTAATTAGCCACTTTTCAAGATGACTTCGGACACCATTTAGGATAAGGATAGCTCTCTTATTATGGGGGATAATTTTAGGAGGCTTCCTGGATTACCGCGCACTATCACCACGCATCACTTTACCTAGTTATATCTCTATAATGTGTTTAAAGTCGGAGATATCGTCAAAAAACCTCGAAAAATTTCCGAAGTTACACGGTTTTACGGTTCATAGCCTACATACTACACACACACATATACTGTATAATATACAGTATATGTGTATGTACTGTATATATTATATATATATATATATTATATATATATATATATATAGTATACTGTATATATATATATATATATATATATATATATATATATATATATATATATATATGTATATACAGTATACATATATATATATATATATATATATATATATATATATATATATATATATATATATATATATATATATATATATATATATATATATATATATATATATATATATATATATATATATATATATAAATAAATAAATAATGCATCCAAAATGCATCCAACAACTTGACAATATAAAGGCATTTTGTTCAGTTAAAATAGAAGAGCTGCACTTTCACAGGGCATTATACAGTAGTTATAGCATCACGGTATGAAGTAAAAGAAAACGGAGGATAGTGCTGGCTCGGCTGCTCCTTTGAGAATGAATGGTAAACAGTCGAGTGACCTCCGTCCCTTCCTTCCTTGTGACGTCATGCGCGAGCGGGTACGAGTTAGAGTGACCCCATGCTCCAACCTGTTGTATCTCTTAACCTTGGTGTAGATTAACGCTCCTTCTCTCTCCTCCTTTCCTGCTACACATCATAATATTATATATATATATATATATATATATATATATATATATATATATATATATATATATATATTTATATATATATATATATATATATATATATATATATATATATATATATATATATATATATATATACTTAAGTGCCAGTTTAGATAATAGACCTTTATTTAGTAGTGGCCCCTCCATCATTGACGATTATGCCTATTACATAAGGCTACCTCTTCAAACGCTCATAAGCGTAGTTTGAATCTACCGCCGTAGAGCTCAGAGGAACCTTCATCATAAGCACATGCAAAATCACTCATGGTTCGTCTTTATGATTGGGTTCTCACTACGAAAAAACTTCGTAACAAATAAACAATAAAAATAAGAATAAGAATAACTATTCATAAGCTCTCCATATTCCTTGGATGTACTTCTGTGGATTCTTGGACCAGACGCTGACTAGCGCATTGTTCCGCCTTCCTTGCTCTGCGTTCACCCCACCCGGACGTGTCCCCCACAGTGCTCCGCTTTGATTCCGCATTCTTGCGTCCCTAGTGAGTTTTTTCTCATTTGTTTACTCTGGGATGTCTTGAGTAAGGTTAGGATTAGCTTAGTAGGGGTGTCGTGGGTGGTTTTCTCGCAGAACAAGTGTATTTTGGGTCGTTTTTGTTGGGGCGTCTATTTAGGACGGACCCTCGTGGCCGAGTTGAGGACGCTCTGAAACTGTTTTTCGTGTTTAGCCATCTTTAGTCCTAGCTTGTTAGGAGGCTTTAACTACGCGATGTCGGGCTTCTAGCTATCTTTCAGATGGAGTAGCCTATTTTGTTTTATACTGACGTTCCTGGTGTTTTTTCTTCACGTAGTGGAGTTCTTTCTGGGTCCCGAGTCAGTGTTACCCTTACCCGGGTTTGTTTCTACGATGTTGATGTGGCGGCTGTTCCAGTTTTGGTGGGATGGAGTGCTTTTCGATTGTGTTTCGACGTCATTAAGTGTTTTTTCCGTTTTCACCAGGCCTAGCCAGCCACTCGTAGTATATTCACATATGCAAGTGTTTTCATTGTTTATTATGATAAAAATGTATTCATGTGTCATGTGTGTCCTGGATTAGTTGTGATTGGCTGATTCAGGAGCTTCGGACTGTGTGTCTGTTTATGTTTATCAGATTGCGTTCTGATTGGTGTGGGTTGCCTTTCCGGCGGTTTTTCTCGATTGCTCCGAGACAGCCGTTTTGTTTACCGGGTTTTAGTCACGTTGGTTAAAATCGGTAGTTACCCCGGCGAGTTTGGTAGCTTGAGGGCTCATCAGAAACTGCGTTCTCTGTGGTCGAGCCTGTGATCAGGCTTCCTGTGTTTTTTCCCGGCGAGGTGGGCCCCACACATTTATCTAGGTGATCATGCTGACACCTGTTGGATATGGTTTTCTCGGCTTTTCAAAGCCATTGAAACTTTGCTGTTTGTTTGTTTGGTCTTTCCCTCCCGGCGACCTTTTTACAAAGAGGTCTGGGGCAGGTACAATTGGTTTGACATTTAATATGAAACCCGGCGGTTGTACCTTCGGGTGGTTATTTTAACGGATTTGCAATTCACTATGGTTTGCCAAACAATTGATTGATACAATAGGGTATCACGGCCTTCAAGATAGCGATCTATGAGGGCTTCTGGGAGAAGTCGGATTAGAGATTAAGATAGGCTTAGACTTTTTATGGGATAAAAAGATGCCTGAATTTTACTAGTGTTTCAAGTGTAAAGGGATACTTGAAAGACTTCATCATTAATAAAGATATGCTTCATCTTTATGAAGATTCAGAAGATATGCTTAAATCTTTTAGACAGGTAAAGATATGCTGAAATCTTTAATATGAAACTAAAGGAAAACGAAAAGTAGTGGTTGAGGGCTACGGTTCGTTGACCAGCGGCTTTGTGACACATGTTTTTGAAACATTTTGGGGTAACCTTATGAGCATTAATTCCTGGAAATGTTCTCTTTCCAGGGCAGAGTACCGGCGTGGCGCCAGATGACCAGGTAGATCCCGTGGGTGGGGAAGATTTCCACCAGTCTCTGTCATGTCGGCACTAGAACCTCTCATTGCTTTATGTTCAACGCCGTTATGCTCAGGTATCCCTCTTTTTGCACACAAGCTTTGCATTAAATGTGTTAAATGCCTCGATCGGTCACGGGGGATATGGGTGACAAAGAATTGTACTATTTGTAACCTCTTAAGTGTTAAAGTTCTAATTCAAAAGGATAATACTGCGGCGGTGGCTTTGCAAGAAGTGAAACAACTTCTCGCTATTTATTCAACGAATGTAGCACATAAAGAATTGCAATGTGATAACCTTGAGCTTTGGGAGCTTTTAATTATCAAACATGCCCCCCCTAAGTGTAAGATATGTGCACTTAAGATCTCAGAGACTGGGCGGGGACAGGTTACCACACCCTCCCCCGGCAAATCTAAGAGGCCTCGCTCACCGTCACCCTCGGCAACGGCGACGAGGTCCAAATCAAGGTCACCCCTGAAGAAGCAGGTGAAAGCTTCGGGCCACTCTGCTTCACCTTCAAAGAAGAGGAAAAAGGAAGAGAGTAGGGGACCTAAAGACATTACTAGAACTAAGCATAAGTCAAGTAGAAGTCATAAATCATCCAAAAGGGTTCCTCCGGCGCGAAAGGACTCACGGCTGTCGCCGGAGCCTTGTACCCCGCTTTCTGCCTCTACCCCCACCACGTCTAACGTCCAATCTAACAGGTCGGGGGTGGAGTCAGAGAATGTGGTGGAGGATGCCCCGGCGGACATTTCATCACCTGATATTCATGTTTTTTCTACCAGGTCACGTGTGTCAGCCTCAGATTTAGAAGTATCTTCCAGAAACTATAAACCTCTAGGGTGCTCGGGTGAGGGCTCCCAATTGGAGAGTATACCAAGCTCGCAAGCGAGTAAAAGCCACAGCCAAGGTGTATGGCGATACTCACAGCCCTGGCAGGACAGCACACATCCTTTTGTGACTCAAGTAGTGGCTGACGTCCACCGGGATGCCGATGTACCATCTTCTATCCCAGATTTTACATGGCGGCATGTGGAGGTCCCGGCTTTGGCGGGATCTTCCCATGATAGGCCAGACTTAAGGGATGAAGAACAGCGTTCTCTGGTCTCAGAGATGGAAGTTGAAGAGTCAGGTCAACATCTAGACGACTCTCAGGGTACTGTCGAATCTCCACGGAGTTCGTCATCTGCTAGGTATGTAACTACAGAAGAGATTGATGGATTACTATTAAATGCACTTAATATGTTCTTTGGCCCTACGCCGGAAACTCCTACAGTTGGTATGGGAGCTCTCGCGACGTCGACGAATGTGTGACCTCTGGCTACATCCATTGCTTTAGCTAAAATACCTAACCCTCCTCTTGGGTCAGATCCAATTTCCAATGTGACAGGCACAGCAGCTCTCACTACTTCCAATGTGCGAGTCATATCAGACATAACTCCTCCCCCTTTAGACAAGGCACCAGTCAAAAAAGGAGCTATGCCTCTTTTATACAGGCCTGATGAGTCATGGGTAGCAATGTTACCAACTAAGCCAGAGGCAGCACAAGCTACTATTTCGGGGGAGCTCCCTGTACCACATGAGTGGGTAATCCAAGGCAATAAGTCTAGAAAACTCAGAGCATTGGATAGTCAAGGAAATGTTTTAGATATTCATATTAAGGCCATTCCAAGTTATTATAACCATGACTTTTTTGTGTATGCATCAACACCAGCCCTACCCCCTGCCTCAGCTTCAAAGCTATTTTCTGACTGGACTAAGAATGATGGCTTTAACGACATCAAGGCACTTTCTGCTTTGACGCCGGAGTTGGATATGTTTCCGATCACAGACTCAGCCTCTAATCCAGTCGTGCAGGTGGGGCAGTTGGGTACGGGACCTTGGGTGGAATGGGAAACAGAGGCTCAAAATTTTGCCACTACTTTCACTTCAACATATTCTCACCAAATCCCTCAAGAAAACCATACTTGGTTCTCTCTTCCGGTTTTTAGTGCCGGAGGAGTCCCCTCTGCTTTGTTTGATTTCTTGGCTGCCCCTAGAATCAATTTGTGCGAATTAAAAGATCCTTTTAGCACGCCTTCCCCAGCACACCTAGACCGCGAGTTTATGTTAAGAGGAAAAGCGTTTAGACTGTTTTCGCAATATATTGTTACCCAGCAAGTAACAAAGTCTATGTTACGCTCTTCTCAGGCGATCGAAGCTGCGGAAGTCAGGAAGGCCATTGAACTTTCCCGGCGCTTGCTTCTCCAAACTTCCATTCAGTCTTTAGGAGATATTCGGACAGCCTTATTAGAGGCAGTTCGAGCAAGGCAGAATCTGAGGATGTTCTTAGTGAAGAAACTTCCTGACCGTATTGCAAGCCAAGTAGTTCTGTCTCCAGTTCTAACTCCTTCTTTGATTTCCCCAGCAGTTTGGAAGACTGTTTTCAATATGGCACAAGCATTCAAACAAAGTCCCTCTCAAACCTAAGAAGCCTACCTTCACTTTCCCTAAGCCCAAACCAGTTTCGAAAGCTCAAGCTAGTGGGTCTAAGCCTTTTCATCAGCCAAAGTCCCCTTCCACCCAGGGTCGGGCTCAGTTCAGGTATCAACAGGGTAAATTCTCAGTTAAATGCCACAGGTTTCACCAACGACCAGGTCAGGGCCCACCTCCAGCCAAACCCGACCAGTCGTCCAAGGGTATACCACCACCAGCAATAAACTAAGGTCTCTCTCACTCCCGGGGCCAGTCAAAGGCGTGTTGGAGCAGAGGGTGGTCCAGCCGGCGAACCCCAGTCTGCTAACTGGGTCATTCCTGGCATGTCATCAAGCATGGCCATTAAGAACATGGGCGAGGACTGTGGTACGCAAAGGCATCACTTGGCAGTGGCTCCGGCGACCTCGCTTACGTCAGCCGACAAAGGCCAATCATGTTTCTTTAGAGGTGGAGTCACTAGTTCAGGAGATGATTACCAAGAGTGTCATTATCCCAGTCCCCCCGACTTACCCGGTGTTTACATCCAAACTATTTCTAGTACCAAAAAGGGACAGTATTCAGATGAGACCGGTACGCATATTCACAAAATTAGTCCGGCAAGCCCTGATGCCCATTTTAGAACAGGGGATCAGGATCTTGTGGTATCTGGACGACTGGCTGGTGGTAGCAGAGACAGAAAAGTTATGCAACACTCATGTCAACATTACGTTAAACCATGTCAAATCTCTAGGATTCAAGGTCAACTTAGTAAAGTCAAAACCTTGTTCCCTCACGAGTAATTCAGTGGATAGGGCTGGTCTGGGACACAGCATCTCTCACTCTGAGTCAGAGTGTGGACAATCAAAACAGATTTCGCAATTTTTTTTTTTATGTTTCTCCACACACTGACTACGACACAGAGACTCTGGGAATCTCTAGTCGGTTCTCTCAACTGGGTTCAACTAACTGTGAAGTTGGGCCGGTTGAAAGTCAAACGTTTAATCTTGGAGGGCAACAAATATTTCCCACTATTACCGGCGGGAACATTATGGCCTATCCCAACATTAATACACAGCTTACTAGCGGTCTGGGCGAAGAGGGAAATGTTGCACTCAGTCATGTCATGGACCTCTCCTCCGCCGACGGTATGGGTGGACACGGCTGCGTCAGGGACGATAGGTTGGGGCTTTCAGTCAAACCTCGGGCATCAGGGTCAAGGGCTTTGGTCCCATTCAGAAACCTAGAGACCTCGCTGACTTTTGCATTGTGGACATTCAGGAGGCCAAGTGGCTAATGCCGTATGGTAGAAACGTGACAGATAAATTTTGAATCAGTACACACAATCTACCAAGAGGCAATATTATTCTCATTGGCAGTCCTTTAATTCTTGGATAGTTAGAACAGAACAGACAGTACCTTCAGTGGCATTAGTTTTTAATTATTTAAACTATTTGTTTGAACAGAAACGTCTATTTGTAGTGACTCTAAAAAATCACTTAACAGCTATCAGGGTGCCATTCTTTGACCTTACAGGTCTAACCATACCACAAGCGGAAGAAACAGGTTTCATGAGAGCATGCTTCAAACTCCGCCCACCTCCCCGTCAGCTCATGCCTACCTGGTCTCTTGACAAAGCGTCATCTTTGCTTCATTCCCGTCTGTATCAGAATACGGCAGATTTCGAATTGCTATTAAAAAAGGCTGTGTTCCTTATGGCTTTGGCAACTGGTAACAGGGTGTCTGAGCTGGCGGCGATGAGCAACACCCCTAATTGCATAAGGTTTGGTAGACTAAATGATTGCATTCATATTGCACCTTCCCCAGGGTTCATCGCCAAGAATGAACATAGTGAACATGTTTTCTCAGAGTTCACGGTACCTGCGTTGAAACGGGGTAAAGTGCACCATACTTTGTGTCCTGTACAAGCTTTAACCAAATATATGAGAGTGGCACCTCTTAACCAACAAGGTGCTTTATGGGTATCGAGTACAGGTAAAAGATTAATGAAACGTAAAATGGCTTCTCTGCTAGCGAACTGCGGGAAGACTCTTAAGAGTTCCCCCGGCGGACTGCGGGAAGACTCTTAAGAGTCAGAGAAAACAAAAATCGACTTTAAACATCGAATTTTTTTTTTTTTTTTTATGCCCCTGGGCCATACAAAATATCACTCCTCTACCTCCCCTCCTTCCCCACTTTCCTCCCCTCCTTCAGTTATCACCTATTTTCCCTGTTATTCCCTTATTCTGAGGTATATTTTCGTGCTAACATTAGCGAGTTGCAAGCAGGGCATTGTCATCAGTGTTAGCAAGCGAGTGCAAGAGAGAGAGAGAGAGTATCGATCGACTGTGTCTCAGTGGCCTTGGGGGAAATTGGTGGGAAAGCAGGTTGCCTCACCCATACATTATATAACTCGCGGCCTGTATCTCCGATTTTGACCATCCAAACGCTGTTTTCACTCGTTTTATTGTTGTTTCAGGTTAATACCTTTATAATCAACCCATAATAGGCGCGTATGGATAAGTATTAATGCTAGTTATGATAAAATGAATATTTTAGTGATGGAAACAGCTCAAATACGTCAGCACAGGCAGACGTTTCTAATTACCCCCATGCGCACTTCTTAGGTTAAAGAGAGTAATCCCGGCGTAGTGGGTAGGGCCCACGATTTACGCAAATCTTTACGTTTTCTCAAAAAAAAATCTGTTGAAGACATAGCTACTACTCAACTATGGGCTTCAAATCATACGTTTTTGACTCGATACCTGTCGGTAGCACTAGACAAACCATCAATGCCATGTGTAGCTTTATGGCAAAGGGTCTAGATGGGTCTCTAAGTCACTAATTGTTTAGGTTAAGAAAGAGGGGTGGGGGGGGGGGGGTGCAGTCAGTGAAACATAAGACACCCTAGACCCCGCCGGAGGATATGTACAGAGTATACGAGCTGTGATACAATGTATAAGTGTTGTGATTAAAATTTCTCTGTAGTAATGACTACGGGAAATGTTGTTGAGGTACAATGGATGTAGTACAACAATTGTTTCTTTAAGTGGGATACACTGTTGAAGCAATTTAATTTTAAGAGTTCTCGGTCGTTGCAACTACGAGTAGCATTTTAGTAAGTACATCTGCGATAGTACAAAAATGTATTCTTTTTTTTGTGTCTAATTTTAAGGAATATACACATTAGAATAATGGGGTTTATATGTGCACATGTAAACATAAAGTTTTATTTTTCACCACTTAATTTAAGTGGGGTGCCTTTAACTTTCAGATCTGTGAACAGATTCTCATAGTTACCCTGTTTCCTCAAGCAGGCTTCTTTAAGCACGCCCCTGCTTGTACCCCTTTTTATATGTTGTATAAAGTTTATACATAAATATATAATTTTTACAAAGTAAGAATACTATGTGGTTGTTTGATTATCTGCCTATTCTATTTGCAATGGTTATGATATGATTACGAATGTCCCCCTCCAGTCTTAGATATCAGGCATAATCGTCAATGATGGAGGGGCCACTACTAAATTATAGGTTTGACTCCTGCAAGGAGATAAAGAAAACCTAATATTTAGTAGTGGCCCCGTAATCATTGACGACTGGGGCCCTCCCGACCATCCCCTTCCCATTCGTTGATTTATTAAGGTTTTTGGTATACTTGATATGTCAGTGAAGGCGGAACAATGCGCTAGTCAGCGTCTGGTCCAAGAATCCAGAGAAGTACATCCACGGAATCTGGAAAGCTTATGAATAGTTATTCTTATTTTATTTTTATTTTTTATTTGTTACGAAGTTTTTTCGTAGTGAGAACCCAATCATAAAGACGAACCATGAGTGATTTTGCGTGTGCTTATGATGAAGGTTCCTCTGAGCTCTGCGGCGGTAGATTCAAACTACGCTTATGAGCGTTTGAAGAGGTAGCCTTATGTAATAGGCATAATCGTCAATGATTACGGGGCCACTACTAAATATTAGGTTTTCTTTATCTCCTTGCAGGAGTCAAACCTATAATATTAGTAAATCCAGTCTAAATATATAAGAACATAAGAACATAAGAAAATGGGAGTCTGCAGAAAGCCGATTGGCCTAAGCAAGGCAGATCCCTGTCCCACACAACCCCAATTCATTACAAAGCCCAATTATAGGCTTCACACTCTAATACCCTGAGGATCATCTTACCAAAACGGTTAGAGATTAACGCAGGATTATGGAGGTCTGCAGAGCGCTGATTGGCCCAACCCGGCTGATCCCCCTTCACACCCAACCCTTCTCGTCCATATGCTTATCCAATTGTATCTTAAAGCTCCCTACAGTTTTAGATCCCACTATAGCACTTGGTAGTCCATTCCACCCGTCTACAACTCTGTTACCAAACCAATACTTGCCTATATCTTTTCTGAAACGAAATTTATCTAATTTGAAACCATTGGTACGAGTTCTTTCGCTATCACTGAGCTTTAGTACATTTGCCATGTCCCCTTTGTTAATCCCACTAACCCACTTGAACACCTCTATCATATCCCCTCTAACTCTGCGTCTCTCTAACGAATGTAAACCTAATTTCTTCAACCTTTCTTCATACGAAAGATTTCTAATATTATGGATCATTTTTGTCATTCTACGCTGTACTCTCTCCAATGAATCTATGTCCATTCTGTAATAAGGACACCAAAATTGGACAGCATAATCCATATGGGGTCTCACTAATGACAAGTAAAGTTTTAAGATAACATCAGCAGTTCTGTTACTCACACTCCTAGAGATGAACCCGAGAATCCTGTTTGCCTTATTACGAACGCTTATACACTGTTTTCTAGGCTTCAAATCATTGCTAACAAACACACCTAGATCTTTCTCGCAGTCTGAATTTTCTAATTCTAAATTAGCTAGTTTATATTTAACATTTGTTTGCATCTTCCCTATCTTTAATACCTTGCATTTGTCAATGTTAAACTTCATCTGCCAATTTACTGACCATTCATGTAAGGTATCTAGATCCCTTTGGAGGCACTCTATATCGCTATCTGAATCAATTGATCTCCCTATTTTAGTATCGTCTGCGAATTTACTTATCCTACTAGTTATACCTAAATCTAGGTCATTTATGTATATAAGAAACAACAGGGGACCTAATACCGATCCCTGGGGGACACCACTTTTGACTGCTCCCCATTCTGACTTCGTACCATTTATGCTGACTCTCTGCTTCCTACCAATTAGCCATGACCTAATCCATCCTAACAACGCCCCACCTATTCCATGTGCCTCAACCTTTCTCATCAATCTCTCATGAGGGACTCTGTCGAAAGCTTTACTGAAATCTAAATATATAATATCATATGACTTGTCATTATCTACTGCTTCATATACCTCTGAGAAAAAACTAAGCAAATTAGTAAGGCAAGACCGTCCCTGAGTGAATCCATGCTGAGAAGAATTGATTAAGTTAAATGTTTCTAAGTGGTTTCTCATTTTCCTAGCAATAATTGACTCTAGTAGTTTTCCTATGATTGAAGTGAGACTAATGGGACGGTAATTGGATGCTATTGATTTATCACCTTTTTTGAAGATCGGAACTACATTTGCAAGCTTCCAAGCTTCTGGAACTATACCTGTTTCTAATGACTTGTTAAATAGAAATGTTAATGGATAACTTAACTCATCTCTGCATTCTTTTAATACTCTAGCATATACCTCATCAGGACCAGGCGATTTATGAGGTTTCAGTCTGTCAATTTCCTTAACCACATCATTTCTACTTATAGTAACCGTACTTAACCTATTTTCTATACTATCGCTGTATACCTTACGGACTTCTGGAAACTGTGCCAAATTTTCATTAGTGAAAACGGAAAGAAATTGACTATTTAATGTACTGCACATTTCTAAATAACTTTCTGTCAATTTTCCTATCGAAGTTTTAAGGGGACCAATTACATCTCTAACCTTGGATTTATATAGTTGGTAAAAAGCTTTAGGATTATTTTTTGAATCATTGGCAACCTTAATTTCATAATTTCTTTTTTCTTTCCTAATATCCTTTTTTACCTGTCGTGATAGATTCTGATAGTAAGCAAGTAGGTGAATTTCGCCTTTTTTAGTTTTTCTATATATTCCTCTCTTTTTTCCTAGAAGATCTAATAGTCTATTATTCATCCATTTGGGTTGGTTCTGTGTTGATCTAAATTTTCTTTTGGGGATATATTTATTTTGCGCATTGAATACTGACTTGATAAAATTATCGTATGTATCTACCAAGTTTGACGTCTCCTCCTGACTTAAGATGACAGGTGCCTGAGAAAGGATACACTCATTTGGAGACCTGGATCGACTTAATTTTTTGACCATAGGGTCCGCTAACAGGGCTTCTCTTAACCCACCATAATTGGCTTTTCTGAAGTCAGGTATTAATGTTGTATTCTCTCTGATATTACCTTTCCATTGTATATTAAAATACACAGAATTGTGATCACTATTTCCTAGGTGGTCCCCGATTTCTACACTATTTATCATATGTTCATTGTTACTGAAAACTAAATCGAGAATATTATCACCTCTAGTCGGCGTATCTATGAATTGAGATAAAAAAACTATCTTGTACTACCTCAATAAACTCCTTTGAATCAGAGTCGCCTATTTGTTGCTGCCAATCTATATTAAGGAAATTAAAATCCCCCATAATGCACACGTTGCTAAGCCTTGATGCTATTTTAATTTCCTCCCATAATGATGTTCCGTCATTTCTATTCTTATTTGGCGGTCTATACATAACTCCAATAACTAAAGTCTCACTACCTTCGTTAACTTCTACCCAAACACTTTCATTTTCATTATTTACTCTAATATGACGTATGCTTAAACTCGCAGACTCTAGACGCCTTACCACTTGTCTCCAACATGTACAGTTGATGTCAGAAATACTATGTTTAACCCTTCTTTAGCGGCCTATGCGGTTTATTTATGTGTACCGCCCAGCGGGGTGTTTTTAGCCAAAATAGGGCTGTTTACGTGATCATTTTCATGCCTAAATAAGACCCAGAACGTAAAACAAGTACCTATCCCTGAAAGGGCATAAACAGAGCTTTCGAATGACACCATAACGATCCTTGTATGATGGATAGTTTTCTTGCAATAACCGTGCAACGCGAGTGCAAAAAGCAGGTAATTCGGTACTTTCGGTACATAATTGAGTATGTAGCGAGTGAGAGAGGGAGGAGGGAGCTGAGATTTGTGTCAGTAGGTTCGCCGCGGTGGTCTGGAGCAGTCATACGCTCGCTAGTCTCCTGCCACCACTTGTCTCTCTCTCTCAGCCACATTACGTGCTGAAATTGCCACTCGACCTATGTCGAGCGCCGCCACATAGTCCAGCTTTATTTAACTCGACTTAAGTGGTGAGCCGCTTTTTAAGGGTTAATAATACGAGTTGTTATATTAAGGTTAGTATAGTGAGATATACTATATATATGTACTCTAGTACTTAAGTAATCCAAGGAATAATAATTGGATATATTGGAGTACATAACGTATTAGGTCTATGCAATTCTCCAGACAATTTACATTTATCGAGACAACTTTCGCTAATGGAAATTCTCTCTCTCTCTCTCTCTCTCTTGCTAACTAGTTAGCTCTATGAAGTCTATAAGGATGATTTATGATTGTATTGGCCTAAATACAAAAATGTCTTTCTCTAGTGTATATTAATAATTATATAATACGATGTCCATCTCATTATTTCATGAGCAAAGCTATTGCTATGGTCTTCATAATCAAGATATGATACCATTCTAAACTACAAATCACACTTGTTACAATGAAAGCCACAGTGACTGCTCCAAGAGCTAAATCTAAACTCTCGTCACTGAGTGGAGAGGCCATGTCCACACAGTACAGCGTTTCGGCAGAACTGAAGTAGATTGGAATGTGTGTGGGCGACGCTGAAATCGGAGTTAGAACGGAACCTGATCTGTCGGCCAGAGCATCTATGGGGGCCTTATGCCCCTCTCACCACTGATGCGATTTCATACGGTTTTCGTCGCCGAGGACGTAGTCTTGTCAATTCGCAACGAATTTGTGCGACGTCAACGATTTTGACCGTTAAAAACCGTTGACAAGTTTACACTCGGCGACGATGTCGCCGATGGATACGACGTATTCGGCGACATTATGCGACGTATTCGGCAAATTGAGCGATGATTCGCCGATGACCTCGGCGAGAACTGTCACATTTGAATAAAATATTGCGAAATAATGCGAAGGATGAACGAATCCTCGGCGTATGTTCTGTGACGTCTTCGGTGAATTAAGCGATGGTTCAGCGGATACCTCGGCGAGATTATCAGAAAACTTTTTGCATATATTTCATGGCACAAACATAGGAACATAGGAAAACGGGAGTCTGCAGAAAGCCGATCGGCCCACACAAGGCAGATCCCTGTCACACCCAACCCCAATTACAAGGCCTAATTATAGACCCAACTCACTAATGCCTTGAGGACTGACCTCACCAAAACAGTCAGAGATCAACACAAGATTACGGGGGTCTGCAGAGCGCCGATTGGCCCACACCAAGCAGATCCCCCCTCATACCCAACCCATCTTGTCGAAAATGTACAACTTTATCTTGAAGGGGGGTCTAGAGTTTTTTGTTTTAAGTTTGATGGAGGTCTAGTGAGGAAACTAAGAAATAAAGGAATGAATGATCAAACAAACGGTCCGTTTCCCCTTAACCCATAGGCTGCGGCTATGTTTGGGCTAGTTAGGGCATATTCAGGCACTCCTGAATGATAAATCAAGCATCTGCATTAAATGAAGTGTATTCTGCCGAAAACTAGGTGTAAATAGCTTCAAAATGAGACCAGAACGGGCCCCGTACGTGGTCTGGTTCACCCGCAGTGGTGCCAGTGAAACACGGGAAACCCGCTCGCTTGGCTACACTGTTGTGAGACACAGAGAGAGACCCATGCGAGACACAGTCAACCTCAGTGAGCCGCTCGCTGCTCTGAGGGTCGGAGGTGGGCCCCTCACGCTCCCGCCCACTGACACTCGATTTTTACGTTTTTACAGGCTTTTAAACCCTGGAAATTGCTGTAACTTGCCAGGACGTTCCAGAACGTCACCCGCAACGAAAGGGTTTTAAGGGGGGATGGGCGTAATATTTGCTCATTTATATATTTGTTATTGATTTATTTAGTTTCATCCCTAGACCTCCATCAAGCATATAAAGCACCCCCCAACACCCTCCTTCAAGATAAATTTGTACATTTTTCGATAGAAAAATATCCTGGCCGAAGGCCGGTTCCTCAAAAAGTACAGGCTCGCTATCGCTAGCCAGGGAAAACTCGACGCCTAAATGACACAAAGTCTTAATATTGACAACGAAATGGGGTGAAATGTCTTAAAATCGCCAAACTAATGGGCCGAACGTCATAAAATATGAAAACTAATGGGGTTAACCATGAGGAAGAAAGGGGACCAGAAAAACGACCCATCTCCCCTTAATTCGGAGATTGGCAATGTCCTTGCCGTATGTTTACGTTACGGTTTAAAATTGAGCCCACCTCGCTTTTTTTATTTTCTCTTTCTCTCCCTCTCTCTTTGCCTTGTATCCGTTTGGCCCCATTCAGCCTACTGTTTTAAGACATTTACCCCCCTCCAGGTTTCAATATTTTCCTGGTGAGCAGTAGCGAGCCAACATATATATATTTTTGTTTTGAGAGCAAGCTAAATTTGTAAATTTTTCGATAGAAAAATTTCTCCGGCGAAGCCAGATTTCTCCATAAAATACTGGCTCGCTATAGGCCTAATAATTTTTTTTTACCCACCTCGCCGAAGGTACTCTTTGGCCTCGGCGAGGTGTCTTTGGAGCATTCATCTACGTCGCACAGCCCTTCGCACGCCTCTGCGAAGTATACCCGAGGCAGGTATACTCTCGGCGACGCTTTTTTTTCGTGCGACACCCTCGTCGATGTCGCCGAGGATCTCCGAGGGCCTCGCCGATCCCTCGGCAATGTTTGACGATGCTTGCGAGGGTTCGGACCCCTCGCAAGTCCTCGTCCCAAATTTTGAACAATCCGAACATTTGCGATGACCCGCGAGGGCCCTTGCGAGGCCTTGCGAGTCAAACGATTATCATGCGAGGGTTCAAGATTTTGTTGCGACATGTCACTAATGTGCCCATTTCTTGGTGTCTGCGATGAAAATCGTATGGAATCATATCAGTGGGAAAGGGGCATTAACATCCATCTCGAAGTGATATAAATTTATTCCATACCGGCATACAGTATATATATATATACATATAGGGTGTATTAAAAAACTGTTACAGACTATGACAAACACATTGTAAAATGGAAAATAAACATATATTGTCGTATCACATTTTCCTAGAAATGTGCTATTAATGAGATATATGCTTATTTAGAAATGTAGCAAAACAGGGTTACGAGTAAAGCACTAAATAATTGATACATGATAGACATGTTTATTATGGACTTAACTAAAGGGAAAGTATACTGTAGGTTTACCTGTTATGCCGGGTTGTTATCCAACAGGCTTCAGTATTATCTATTATCAATCCGAATTTAGGATATTTAGAATTGGAATATTCCTCGACAGGAACGCATCGAGCACAGTGCATATGATAATAGCTAGTAAACTCAATCAGGCAACAATAAACATAATAAACACACAAGGTAATTTACACTCTTATTTATTAACAGGCATAAATAGGTCATATATGTACTAGACTCGACTGTTATATGGAAAACAGGGAGCAAGCAATAAATACAGTGGAGAGAGTTAATAACCTTACTCTCAAAGGGAGTACTAAATTAAGTTACATGACAATCATGGAAGGAAAAATACGCATAGGATACATATACATATAAAAACAGAATAATAACCTTGATAATAATATATTTGGGAGCCAAGCGTCTAACGTGAAGTATTCTGGAATGAGCTACGCAAGACAATGGAACGTATCGTTCACTGCGCGGGGCGAGTGCGTGGCGTGGGGGTAGGAAGCTAGGCCGCACTCAGGTAAAAGATCAAACGTATAGCTAGGATGGACTGCGGTCACGGAAAATAATAATATGAATGAATGCGATGTTAACTTAAGGGTTCAAATTAGGTGGATAATCCAAGTCCAAGAGGGAAGATAAGTTAAATTAGAATTTGACCCTCTAAGAATAAATGTGAAAATCTATCAAACAAGACACGAAAAATACTTCGATCAGATATGAAGTCAAATCACACGGATGGAGGAATTCAGATGCACTAATAATTAAGGTGACTGAAGGATAATGGATAACCCGAAGTAATAAGGTTGGAATAAATTAACGGTGTGATTTAGGAGCGCAGATATAAATAGCGCGAATAAACAGCTTAATAAAATAGGTATATGAAATGGCGTACACAACGAAGTTGTACTAATTAAATACCAAACTGGGCATGAAAGGAGTTCTGAATAAATTAACAAATTTCTATTTAAAACGCAGAACTATTGTAGCGTTATATTATAACCTTAAGATGGTTATAATAAATAATTACTAAATCATGTAATAGAAGATAAATTAATAGCCAAACGTAGGCTAACTTGACATAGGAATAAACAAACGGAATTCCTAAATACGTGTGGAAAGAATTATACGATCCAATTACGTATATTATTATGCTCTCTCCACCACAAGAATTAATAGAATAGAACTTGTCAACGAATAAATACTAATTCAACGAAAGGGGTCTTGACTTTCAAAATAAAGGGGGGTAATATGGTAAAGCTCTCTGGATAGTAATTAAGTAGATAAAAGAATCTTAAAATTGGGCGTAGGTTCTAGGTAAATAGAAAATTTAAGAAGGGAATAAATTCACGATATACACTTTGACTTCAACTTCGTTACACACAGAATAAAAGACACATAAGAGGATAATCTGCGAATATTCCGGCTAAGTAACACTGATAAAAATATGAAGATGAAGCGTGTGGGTAAATTAGTTTAAGACGGTTTCACACAGATTTACAAGGCAATATCTCGTACTTATAAATCACTCGTACGGATCAAACTTTAGTATTTCACACGGGTAACACAGATTCAAGACAGATCCTGGGCACAGATCTATAGTTGGTAAGATCCTGTGTAGCGGGAGGAACTTTTTCAGATGCCTATTTACTAAGAAACATTGAACAATATCTTTAGCCTAACCTAACCAAAACCTTACCTAACCTAACCTAGTATATTACTGGACTATTTATGAATGCAAAATGTATAAATATATTGTAACATTACCAAATTATTGAGATACATGTAGAGGTCCTCCCGCTACACAGGATTATACCCTAGAGTTAATTAAAAATGGAATATTCACATATTTTGACTTACCTTCACAACTAATAGCCACAACTTAATACACTCAGAGACACTTAGGGTAGGGGTGGAGGGAGCTGTGAGCGAGAATCTGGTCGACATGGTCTCGTGGTTCTGCAGGGCTGGACATCAGGGGAAACTGCCTCTCGTGGTACTGCAGGGCTGGGCGTCAAGGGAAACTGCCTCTCTCCCAGGTACAGGTGAAGGGGTTCCGGACTGGACGTCTGGTGAAGCGGCAATACCAATGTTTTCCTCCCGGCGTGACCAGACGAAGGATACAATCGTATTTGCTTAATTTCCTTCAGTTAAAGTCAGGCTATATTTGGGTTCTTTTTAGGGTTCAATTTGGTGTCTTTCGAGTTCATAGGGACATGTGGATATCGTTGTTTTTGGCTATGGTGAAGGTAATACTTAATCTAAAAATACATGGGGGTTATTTATTTGTACACATGGAGATTCTGAATCTTTGATCTTGGTCCCCTATTTTTAGAGGGCATTGTGGTGATGTAATGGATGATTTTCTATCCATCGTGGTATCTGGCTTTTCTTATTCTGCCGGCCACAAGTTTCTAATCTATCACTGCATTTACTTCATTCCCAGTCTTCCGGGAAGGTACTATAGGAGGGGTACTGAGGGTCCCACTTATTTCTACATTGGAAGGGTTCTTGGTGCTTAACTTGCATAAACATTTCTTCACTGTACTGCAAGTTGGGCTGGAGCTAATGATATGCCTCGGGCAGTGGTTCCTGCCTCTGCCATTGGAGGAGCTGGGGCCCCTGTGAGTGGCCAGGGCTCGAACTCCTTTTCCGGGTAGACTGACGTATTTCTCCGGAATTTAGAGCATGGGTAGTTCTGGGAAAAGAGGTAGACTCGTGTATCCGGGCAGGAATTTTAAGCCTGGGAAGCTGGTCGGGTCTCATTTCCTCTCGTCTTCTCCTGCTTCTGTCTTCTCCTATTCTCCCTGCTGTCTTGGATGACTGCTATTCTGGTGTTGGTCTTGGGGTGGGTGCTCAACCCCGTCATCTCATTACCTATTCACACATTAGTAATTACGACATCAAAGCATCTTAGAATATGGTGATGATATTATATTGTTAGCAGAAAAATACTAATTATTAGAAACAAATTTGCGTAAACAAATAAGTAACATTTGTAACTCTGTTCACGGGGTATAATGCTGGTGCCCAAGTCTGGATTGGGTATCTGAACGCAGCAGAAGGTAATTCAATCGTTTATGAAGCATAGTTCTTGATTCATAGATTCATTGGGGGCTGATCGTTCTTATGTTGAATGAAATTCACGGAAATGTTTTATGTCTCGGTATAAATATTCAAAATATTAAAAATATTAGGTATGATTGATTTCTCAAAACTGTATTACATCAGTTGGTGGTAATGAACATTCATTCAATTAATCTCCTCTTATTACTCTGTAATAATTATGTACAGTCACTCATAAAAATTCGTGGACCTCACCTATTTCTATTTATGGAAGTATATCTCTGAACACGAATTTATACCTACAATTTTCTATACATCAACAACGAAAATATTTGTAAAATTTATAGACAAGCAAATTCCATCCAAAAATCAATCCAGATAGTTATAATTTGCACAAAGAAAACCATAAGGGTTTCACGAATTTTTACAAGTGACTGTACAATGTCCAGTATTCAGTACAGTAGTGGTAATTAATTCTGATCGATTTTGAAGTCTCAAACTGATTAATCGAATCTCTGAAATGCAAATACCCATTAAAATTAGTAAGGAGATTCAATTCAATCCGAGACCGCTTCAAATAAGATTGTATATGAATTGTTCACGACTGTACAGTTAATAAAATAACATTAGGCAAACAGGATGAAGGGGGAGACCAATGCCAGTGTTCAAATTATATCACTTGATTGGACGACACTGAATATTTTACTCTATGTCCTTTAAATCATTAATGATTAATTATTTTGTATATAATTATATAATAAAGTGAACTTGTGTTTTTAATTGGTACTTAGCACTTGAAGTCTGTAGGCGTTTTTTTAGTACACCCTGTATATATATATATATATACAGTCGGCGACAAAAGTCCTGTTGCCTCCTGCCTCACCGTCACCCGCGATATTCATATACTCGAGAATTATAGGTGTACAAACGCGCATCTTTCTGCTAACAGATGGCACACTTTGAGGTGTGTGGTTGTGAGGTTAGAGGGTGATGGGGGAGAGGAGGGGTTAGATCTGTTAGTGATCTGAAGGAGGGGACAACATGTTTGTAGGTAAATACAAATTTTCCATCAGTTTTATAAATATATTATCGTAACGATACGAATTTCTAATCACTTGGTAATCTGTTACGTTTGTAACACATGGAAAACGACATGATCAAAACACAACACATTTGCAATCAATTAATGCCAATATTTGAGTAAATCCACAAAATACCGTGAATTAGAACTCTCTCTCTCTCTCTTTGATACTGTCTTATAATTATGACAGTTAAATTGTTCTGTGCAGTTTAAGAAGGATTTGTTGTAGTAAAAGGGTTAAGGGAGAGTTCGAAGCCTGTAAATTGTTGAGGGCTCTTTTTAAACGGATTAGAATCGTCTGAATGTAGCCAGATTACAGTTAATAGGACGTCACCGGTACAGAAAGGGTTAATGACAAGGATATTCTAGAGAACTACAAGTTACTTCTCAATTACATAATTTATTTTGCTCTCGCCTTACTCTGGGGACCTTACAGTTGCGCGGACAATTGCTACTTTTGTTATTGCGTAAATTTTATTTTCCCTCTTTATAAGATTCTGATTTGTCCACATTCCACACCTTTTTTTACCTGCTCGTCGTCCGACCCAAGCAGAAGAAGAAGAAGAAGAAGAAGAAGAAGGGTTGTGTGGATCCCACGGGCAAGCTTTTTTTTTTTTTTTTTTTTTTGTCTATGTGATTGAGGGAGGCAAAAGGCATAACTGCCTATAGCGAGTGCCTCCCCCATAGTTGAAAGAGTGACAGGGCCAAAATCAAGGGACGTTCGAGCCAAAATGCCTGGACACACGGAGTTTGAAGTAATTTAAGTCATAGGAAGAGGGAAAGACTGATTCTGGGAGAGAGTTCCAGAGCTCAGCTGTTGAGTAGAAGAAAGTTTGAGAGTAACGTTTCACTCTTGGGTTGGAGAGTTGCACAGAGTAGGGGTGGGATTGAGTTGCAAGACGGGTACCACGTGCCCTACGTAAAGGAGGTGGTATGCACTGGGATAGCTCTGAGGAACACTGATTATTATAGTAGCGATAGAATAGCGAGAGAGATGCAACATTGCGGCAGAGAGAGAGAGATTGCAGAGAGTTGGTGAGTGGACGGGAGTTAATGATACGAAAGGCCTTCCTTTCAACTTTGTCTAGGAGAGCAGTGTGAGAGGAACCTCCCCACACATGTGAACAATACTCAATACAAGGGCGCACTATGCCCCTGTACAGAGCAAGAAGCTGTGCAGGGGAAAAGAACCCCCTAAGGCGGTTGAGCACACCCAGCTTCTGGGAGGCTGCCTTAGCAAGACTGGTAATATGGTCCTTCCAAATGAGAGCAGAAGAAAAAGAGACACCAAGAATATTGAGAGAAGATGAAGGGTTGATTTTTGTATTGTTGAAGAATAAGGGATAGTCCGCTGGGAGATCCTGACGGGTAGATAGATGGAGAAATTGGGTTTTGGAAGCATTAAAGTTAACAAGATTTTCTCTGCCCCAATTGGAAATAGTATTTAGATCAGAATTTAAGAGTTCTATGGCTTCATTACGTTTGTCGTTGAGGGATTGCTGGCTGGGGCGTTCTGAAAAACTAATGGAGTAGTGCAAGGTTGAGTCGTCTGCGTATGAATGGATGGGAATTAAGGTACAGTTAAGGAGATCATTTATAAAAATTAGAAAGAGAATAGGAGATAGGACCCTGAGGAACACCGGAGTTTATAGGGTGAGGAAGTGAACAATGGCCGTCCACAACCGCGGCTATGGAACGGCCGGAAAGGAAATTAGAGACAAAGGCACAGATGGAGGGATAGAAACCGAAGGAGGGTAGTTTAGAAATTAAAGATTTATGCCAGACTCTATCGAAGGCTTTCGATATGTCTAGTGCAATAGAAAAAGTCTCACCGAAGTCCCGAAAGGAGGATGACCAAGAGTTAGTAAGATATGAAAGAAGATCACCAGTAGAGCGACCCTTAAGGAAGCCATACTGGCGATCTGAGAGCAGATTATGAGAAGAGAAATGCTTAAGAAATTTGGAAGCAAGAATAGTTTCAAAAACTTTAGAAAGACAAGAGATAAGAGCAATTGGACGATAGTTGGAGGGTTGAGAGCGGTCACCCTTCTTTGGGACAGCTATTGGGACATAATGATTATCAACCCCTTTTGTACCGGCGTTGTCTTTAGTATTTGATTTCAGCTATATTTAGACGATTATGGAGGATATATGGTAGCTAAAAGGATTAATTGAGAGAATATGTTGCTTATTAATTGGTAGACGTCCTTCCCAAGCTGTAGAACATCGTCTAATAGTAGCCGAAATAAAGTGAAAAGGACGTCGCTGGTACAGAAGGGGTTAATTAGTTACCGTTCTAAATAGATGATAATTTCAATAGGTCGTGATCTCACAGCCAACCTGTTTGGTTATGACTAGCAGGTAAACACATTTGTGAAATATGGACTCTGGAAATTTTAAAAGCGAGGGAAAATAATATTTTAGCAATTACAAACAGTAAGACTTCACCGACGAACTGTAAGGTCCCTTGAGTAAAGTAAGAGGAAAAAAAAAAAAAAAAAAAAAAAAAAGGAATTGAGAATTCGTAATTCTGTAGAAATACCTCAACCAAGAAGCAATTTGCTGATATGTTGGCCTTACACATGTGAAAGAAGCATTGCATTGGTGGTTAGCGCATGGTAAGTGCCTTACTAAACGATTTGGATATAGCCACCGGATAGAAAGAAGTGATGAAATGGGGAACTACCACACCTAACAATATGTATTATTGTTAATCTAATAAATAATATTAGTAATAATACCGGTACTTATAATAATGGATAGTAATAATAGTATTATTTAATATTACTACTACTAATAGTGATGAGTAAGTCTAAAACAATTATCGTTATAAATGGACATGCAACCCACACACTATTCTAATACTAAAATTAATATCATAACATCATTGAAAATGAATTGAGTGAATGCAGTCATTACATCCCGGTTTGTTTCCACCTGGTTTACATGAATGGCAATTATTAAATAAAAGGTTATTATATATATGATATTTAACTCATTGCCTGCGGGAGACGTTCCGGAACGCCATGACAATTTACAGGCTTTTAAAGCCTCTTAAAGCCTGTAGAATCGGGTGCGAAGGAGCGGGAGCACGACAGGCCACACGTCCTTCCTCCAGCCAGCCGGCCGCGGCACTGAGGACTCTGAGTCATGCTCTCGCGAGATATACAGTGCTTCCAAAGGCAAATGTAGCATGACATTAGCGATAATTGCTCTTCGCCAAAACTTTCGCTAGAAACTCCACCTTGGATGATTCCGGTGCTATTCTTCCTTTTCCACCCCCCTCTCACTTACTCATGCCTAATACCCTAATCTCTTCTAAAGATATACTTTCCACCCTCTCTGGGCTTAATAATAAGAAGGCGTATGGTTTGTATGGTGTTCCTCCTGTTGTACTAAAAAACTGTGCTTTCGTGCTGACTTCCTGCCTAGGCAAACGTTTTCGTCTCTGTCTCTCCTCTGACGTCTTCCCTTCTTGCTGGAAATTTTTCTTATTTTATCTGTCCTAAATAACGTTGACCGCTCTCAACCCTGCAATTATCGTCTCATCTCTTGTATCTCTAAAGTTTTTGAAACTATTCTTGCTTCCAAATTTCTTAAACATTTCTCTTCTCATAATCTACTCTCAGATCACCAGTATGGCTTCCTTAAGGGTTGCTCTACTAGTGATCTTCTTTCATATCTTACTAACTCCTGGTCATCCTCCTTTCGGGACTTCGGTGAGAGCTTTTCTATTGCGCTAGACATATCAAAGGCCTTCGATAGAGTCTGGCACAAATCTTTAATTTCTAACTACCCTCCTTCGGTTTCTATCCCTCCATCTGCGCCTTTGTCTCTAATTTCCTTTCCGGCCGTTGCATAGCTGCGGTTGTGGGCTGCCATCACTCACTTCCTCTTCCTATCAACTCCGGTGTTCTTCAGGGCTCTGTTCTATCGCCCATTCTCTTTCTAATTTTCATAAATGATCTTCTCAACTGTACCTCCAGTCCCATCCATTCATACGCAGACAACTCTACCTTACACTATTCAATTAGTTTTCCAGAAGCCCCAGCCAGCAATCCCTCAAAAACAAATGTAATGAAGCCATACAACACTTATCTTCTGATCTAACTACTATTTCCAATTGGGACAGAGAAAACCTTGTTGCCTTTAATGCTTCCAAAACCAAATTTCACTTTCTTACTACCCGTCGGGAACTCTCAGAGGACTATCCCTTATACTTCAACAATACAAAAATCAATCCTTCATCTTCTCTCATTATTCTTTGTGTCTTTTTTTCTTCTGCTCTTTTTTGGAAGGACCATATTACCAGTCTTGCTAAGGCAGCCTCCCAGAAGCTGGGTGTGCTCAACCGCCTCAAGGAGTTCTTTACCCCTGCACAGCTTCATGCACTGTACAGGGGCATTGTGCGTCCTCGTATTGAGTATTGTTCACATGTGTGGGGAGGATCCTCTAACACAGCACTCCTAGACAAAGTAGAAAGGAAGATCTTTTGTATCATTAACTCCCGTCCACTCACCAACACTGCAAGCTCTCTCCCTTCGCCGCAATGTTGCATCTCTTTCGCTATTCTATCGTTACTACAATAATCAGTGTTCCTCAGAGCTCTACCAGTGTATACCACCCCCTCTACGTAGGGTACGTAGGTCTTGCAACACAATCCCACCCCTATTCTGTGCAACTCTCCAACCCAAGAGTGAAACGTTATTCTCAGTCTTTCTTCTATTCAACAGTTGAGCTCTCGAACTCGCTCCCAGAATCAGTCTTCCCCTCTTCCTATGATTTAAATTGCTTCAAACTCCGTGTGTCCAGGCATTTTGGCTTGAACGTCCCTTGATTTTGGCCCTGTCACTCTTTCAACTCTGGAGGAGGCACTCGCTACAGGCAGTTCTGCCTTTTGTCTCCGTCACTCACATAGAACAAATAAATATAATATAAATATATATATATATATATATATATATATATATATTATATATATACAGTATATATATATATACTGTATATATATATATATATATATATATATATATATATATATATATATATATATACTTTATGTGTGTGTGTGTGTGTGTACGTACGTAAACAACTAATTTATTGTTATTTTTGCAGAATGACCATCAGAGAAAAAACAGTGGCCATACTTAGCTGGAGATACGCGAGAGTGAATGTCGGTCAGATGGAATAGGACGAGAAGGAATGACAGGAACAGACTACGACCGTTCACGTGTTCAATGAGCTATATATACAGAGAATTAGTAAAAGAGAAAACATAGGTATAAGAACTGTAGTGTATCAATAAGCAATACACAATTGTAGTGTAGCCAAAACATATACAATCAGGATAGGAAGGACATAGAAAGGAGCGAAAATACAGATCAATGTCTCGCTAGAAAATAAATATGGATGCCAGAGATGAAGGAAATAAAGCCCTTAACTACAGGGAAAAGAGTGAGTTAATCAATGGAAAAAACTGTATAAAACCGAAGTATAGAGCTACTGATCGATTTGAAGAAGGAACTAGCCACGAATCAAATCCAGAAAATAATGAATTGGATAAGAATGACGCAGAGAAGACGAAAATTACTGAGATAAAAGGAATATCACTCGAGCATAATAGGGAGAGGGAAAGAGCAGAGTACTCCAGCTCCATCGGTAGAGAGCTAAATAACATAGAAGCCAAACCGGGAGAAAGACGGAAGGGAGACAATACAGATGTTAACAATGAAACTAAAGAAAGTGAAATAACAAAAGATAATAAAGAACATACCAACAAGACAGAGACGATACTAATTGAAAAGGAGACGAGTAACAGTGAGCTTAAACAGGAAGATTGTAAAGATGCAAATCATGAAACTAAAAGGAGCAAGCAAGCCCAAAGCAAGAGAAAAGACGCCCCACAGACCGAGGAGACCGTAGGTGAAGAAGAGAGCCCACTTCCTGACGGAGGATGGGGATGGGTGGTCGTCGTGGGAGCTTCGGTCGTTCTGGTGAGTTGCTTCTTTTGGTCTTTCTATGTTAGTTAGTTAAAATAAGACTTCAGAGGCTATCAACCCTATTGGATTATTAAGCCATCACACTGTAAGCCAAGAATAACGTCAGGACTGGAGCCTTTCTGCAAGAACTCCAGTCCCTTGTCTCTATGTTTATTGGTGTTTGTCTTTATGTGTTGGTGAATATTTGTGTGTTTATTTTGTGTTTCTCAGTTTGTCTTTGAGTTTGTGGGTGGTGGTGTTGGCAGCTTCAGTTGTCCTGGTGAGTTGCTTGTTTGTTTGTATTTGTGTTTGTCTGTATTGTGTTTGTGTTTGTTTTCCTTTGTGCTTGTGTGTGTTGTGTTATTTTGTGTTTCTGATTTTGAATATTTGTGTTATACCTATTTTTTGCATTAACGCAGAGGCAGAGTAGTTAGGTATTTGTTCATTAAGGGGCTAGTGCTTGTTTTGGGGGGGCTACTTATTCATTTTTGTATTTAATTTTGAGTTTCCTCGCTAGACCTCCATCAAGCGTAAAAGAACACCCCCTATACCCCCTTTCAAGATATATTTGTACATGTTTCGGAAGAAAAATGTCCCGGCCGAAGGCCATTTCCTTAAAATATTACAGGCTCGTTATCGCTCGCCAGGAAAAAATCGACACCTAAACGGCACAAAAGGTCTTCATATTCACAAAGCAATGGGGCGAAAGGTCTCAAAATCGTCAAACTAGTGAACGAATGTCTTAAAATCGCAAAACTAATGTGTCTAAACATGAGGGAGAAGGGGGTCCAGAAAAAGCGAGTACCTTCCCCTTAAGTATAACACATTAGCTGCTGAAGGATAACATTTACCGTCAGTTATAAAACACAAACAGATTATTGCCCGAAGACAGGATATCACTTAGACAACCCAGTTCTTATAATCGTTTAAGGGGTGGCAGTTTTTTTTTTTAGTCCTCCTCCTCCTCCCTCATGTTTAGTTATGAGATTTCAAGACATTCGCCTCATTAGTTTGGCGATTTTCAGACGTTTTGCCCCATTTATTTGCCAATATTAAGACCTTTCGTACCATTTAGGTGTCTATTTTTTTCCTTGCGAGCGATAGCAAGCCTGTATTTGGAGAGGAATAGGCCTTCGGCCGGGACATTTTTCTACCGAAAAATGTAATAATATACAGTATATCGAGCACTTCAGCAGTGGAGGGGTCGGGGTCTCAGTATCGGAGTCAAACATATATTGAAAATAAAAAACAAGTGTCATCTAACATTTTCACCTCTATAATATCGACATTCTGAATATTGTTGCTAACAATCATGAATGGTCATATCTATTTCAAAATTAAACAGCACATCACCACAAAAACAACAACAAACAACAAATACTCCTTGTTAGAAATATAGTCTTTTTAATTAAAATTATAATATATAATGAACCTCGATCGATTCAAGAGTTAAGTAAAACCTAAGTAAACACATTAATGCTATGAATTGGATTATTGAATTCGTGTGTCCAATTTCCCCATATATTTTAGGTTCTAGAATTATATATCCATTTTTGTGGTTTCATATAAAGCAAACCGTTTCATCAAGTATTCTATAGCATTAATGTGTATATTTAGGTTTTACTTAACTCTTGAATCGATCGATGTTCATTACATATCATTTTCATAAAAAAAAACTATGTTTCTAACAAGGATTTTGTGTGTGATTTTATAGATCCACTGAAGATGACATATACCTAGTGTGTCGAAACGCCTGGCCAATAATAAATATGAATTTGTTCGTAAATAGCACATATCTCTAAACATATAAGGGTACATTGTTGCAGTTTACAGACTCAGGAACAATTCGCCGATAAATTTGCTCGTGTGACTGGTATTCTATCCCTCTCGCCAGATTCTAGTGGACACCATAGGGCAGTGTTTCGGCATCATCTTCTCCACCTTCCTCTTGGATATGCAAACCTCTTCCGCCGTCACCGCCTGGATCTTCAACATCTTCGGCCTCACCTGGTGCCTCACAGGGCCGTTATTGGGCCCACTGCTGACGGAGTTCGGGTGGCGCAAGGTGTCCATGGTGTCGGCGGTGTTACTCTTTGTGGCCACCATCTCCAGTGCCTTCGTCACCGCCGCCTGGATGCTCTTCTTCACTTACTCCACATTGGCAGGTAACAGGCTCTTTTTCACACAATCTACATCGACAGGCGAGATTCTCTTTATGGTTTATC
Organism: Paralithodes platypus; assembly: GCA_032716605.1. Taxonomy (NCBI): domain Eukaryota; kingdom Metazoa; phylum Arthropoda; class Malacostraca; order Decapoda; family Lithodidae; genus Paralithodes; species Paralithodes platypus. The sequence continues at coordinate 51,440,358 of CM064480.1, read as the reverse complement.
ATGTGCTATACATTTCTTTGTTGGTGATCATGATATGCACTAAAACTATATTTAGCTCGATTTGTTATCATGATTAACCCCTTAAGAGCGGCAGCGGACTTAAGTCCGCCTCCAATTTGCAGCAAGTTAGGAGCATTATTAAGGCTTTTAATGGGTTAAAATCGAGTGCAAATGGCCGGGAGCGCAGCGGGCCAGACAGCCGACTCCCAGGGCTTACCGCCGCCCATTAACTCATGTTCCCTGTGTTCTCGAGAGGCCGGCAGTGTAGCCAGTAGTGAGTATAGCTGGGAAAAATATGCCGCTATACGCTAAACTCCCATGTTACTGGTATCACTGTATGAGAACCACAAGTACTACGTAGCTCGTTCTGGTCTCATTTTGAAGCTTTTAGCGCCTAGTTTTTTGCTGAATACATTTCTGTTCATGCAGATACTTGATTTATCATTCAGGAGGGCCTGAATATGCCCAAATAAGCCCAAAACCCCCGCTAGACAAGGGTTAAGGAGTTGTACATGTCGTGATTTCTATAATGTTGTGGTAATATCCAAGTAATTGTTATTTTTCGGGGGATAATTAGGTGTGGAAGGAGGTAGCAAAGAAAGCAGTATAATATATTGTATCAACATTGTTCTATATCAATAATTTTGTTTACTTCTGCAAGTATATTTTTAATTTTGTCAGAACACTAAATTCTTCACTGTTTCTTCCCTTCAGGTATGGCATGCGGAATCCTGTCCAACATAAGCTACCTGATCGTGCCGTACTATTTCGACCGTCGGCGCGGGTTTGCCAACGGGCTGGTGATGGCATGGGACTGTGGGGGTCAATTCCTGGGGCCGCCAATCATCAACGCTCTGCTGGCGGAGTACGCTTTCCCCGGGGCCTTACTTATCCTGGGGGGCGTCACGCTGAACTGCTGTGTGAGTGCCGCCGTGTTTCACCCCGTCGAGTGGCACTATAAAAGGTCTCCGGATGCTCCTAAACATTGTGACAATATTATAAATGATACTATCCAAAAAGATACTCAAGAAAATGAATGCTCATCACAATATCAGAAGGAGCGAGAGTCAACAAGTCGGCAACAAAATAAACAGTTCAGTCAACCAGATAAACAGCAAGATAAGCAAACAGATCAATTGCAAGACCAGAGACAAAATTCCAAAGAAACTCAGTCATCAAATAACCATATAAAAAGGGAAAATGACACAGTACAAAATCACCATTCCCAATACCAGAATGAAAAAAGTCAATTTGAAATACATCCTCCAGAAAAGCAACTAGGAAGTATATGCAGCTCAAGCACACCACAACATAAAACAATCCAACACAATTCAAGCAGTGCCGGACACCAGCATGGCGTGGAAAATAATCAATCACATAAAACTTCACATCAAAGTCTGAAGGCTGAACAGGAAGAAGAGATGCCAGACAAGAAGGGAAATCAGCTGTCTCTCCTCCTTTCTCGAATCGCTGTTTCAACGTACGAGAATGTTAAGGTATGGAATTTAACTCCTTTAATATTGAGTATCATAATTATACCTTTCTAGGATTTGAACTAGGTGAACTAATGGCTCAGCTTGTTATTGAGTTCCTAGAAGTTTGAACTCTGGTTCGAATCCCAGAGAAGAACGCATGTGTAATGATGTTGCACAGGTTCTAAAACTGTGTTGATGCTAATATTTTAGCCAATGAAGACAGAACACTAACAAAAGATGCCGGACAGAAAGCAACTGTCTCCATCTCTCTCGCATGCATTGCTCTCTCTTCGTATGCCAACCCTATTTTGTGCGAATGGGGTAACTTTAGACCTTCCCTATTTCGGTTATTAGTTTGGATATATTAAGGCATTTCATATATATATATATATATATATATATAACCACCGAGGAATATGTCTTTTAAGCGTAGTAGGGAAGGTGTACAGTAGGGTAGTGATTGAGAGAGTGAGAGTGAGAATGGAGAAATGGATAGGCGACGAGCAGGGAGGTTTTTAGGAAGGGAAGAGGATGTGTAGATCAGATTTTTACCCTGAATTGTGTTGTGGAGAAATATCTGGAGAAGCAACAAAAGGTGTATGTTGCCTTTATGGGCTTGGAGAAGGCCTATGACAGAGTGGATAGAGAAGGCATGTGGAAAGTACTTAGAATATACGGAGTAGATGGCAAGTTGCTGAAAGCAGTGAAGAGCATGTATGAGGGTGCAAAGGCGGAAGTACGTGTGGAGAATGAGCAGAGCGAGTTCTTTGACCTGAGTGTTGGGTTGAAATAGGGGTGTGTGATGTCCCTGTGGTTGTTTACTGTATATATGGATTGAGTAATGAAAGAAATACTAGGAAGAGCAGTGGATGTTGGTGTATCGCTGAAAAGGGAGGGAAATGAGTGGAAGCTGCCTATACTGCTGTTTGCGGATGACACAGTTCTGATGAGCGATAATGAATGGGAGTTGCAAGGTCTGGTAAATGAGTTTGGAACAGTGTGCGGAAAAACGGAATTTGAAGATAAATGTGGGGAAAAGCAAGATTATGGTCTTCGAAAAGGGTGAAGTCACAGAGTGTGAGGTGAAGTTGAACGGTCAGGCTATGGAGATCGTCAGCTCTTTTAAGTATCTGGGCAGTGTGTTGAGTAAAGATGGGACTGTGGATGAAGAAGTGCGGGAGAGGGTGCAACAGGGGAAGAGGGTTGTAGGAATGTTGAAAGCAGTAACAAGAAATAGAGTAGTCAGTATGGAAGTGAAGAAGTCCTTGCATGACAGTGTGGTAATCCCGACACTAACTTACGGAAGCGAAGCATGGACGTTCGTGGAGAGACTCAGACCAAGAGTGAGAGCGGTGGAAATGAGTTACTTGAGAAGTGCGTGCGGAGTCACATGGAGGGATAGACAGACGAATGAGGAAGTAATGTGGTGTGGAGGTAGATGTGCTGGAAAGTGTGAAAAGGAACAACTTGAGATGGTTCGGCCATATGGAACGTATGGGAAGCGAGATGACTAAGAGGGTGTACGAGAGCGAGGTGGAAGGACAGAGAGGGAGCGGTAGACCGAAGGAGAGGTGGAAGGATGGAGTGAGGAAGTATATGAATGAAGGCAGTGCTGGTTGGGAGGAGGGGCGTCGATTAACTGGGGACAGAGGTGCATGGGGGCGGTTCGTGCGTGGCCACCCCTTCGGGGATCATGGCGTCGGGCAATAGATAGATAGATAGATACCCATAATTATTGACCGTTAGCGGAGTGGCAGCCGCAGTCCATGCCAAATCAGAGAGTCTTAACCCTCTCAAGATCCGATTACGCTTTTATTTTCTGTGTTATTGGCTTTTATTAGACGCTTTTATTCAGATCAGGAAGGGTATATGAAAGTCCGAGGGTTAATTGAGATAGTCTGTACCCTTTTAATTCCCATACATCCATCCTAAACTGTATAAAATCGTCAAATGATAGCCAGAATATACTGTTAAAACGCATCATAACCTTCAAAGGGGTAATCATTATTTATGATTTAAATACTACGGTATATATAAATCGTTTATTACCCGGCTGGGTACTAAAATTCTAGCTTATGTAAAGCCACTGTCACACGAGCACGTTTTCCGTCAATTTTCCATGAGCAAGTTTTTTCTGGTGATATTTAGGGATATTTTTGCATTGGAATCGAAAACTAGATTGACGTTAGATTATGTAAGCTTGTTTAATTCTTATGGAACTTGTATTTTGAAGCTACCAGACAGCAAGTGCCCCTTAAAAATTGATGGAAAAATCCCTCGTGTGACACCGCCATAACTTACCTAAGCGTCATAAAAGTTTATATGTGAAAAACTTACTGATGCCAACCAAATATATATAAATAAAAGAGAGAATATATATATATATATATATATATATATATATATATATATATATATATATATATATATATATATATATATATTATATATATATATATATATATATACATATATATACTGTATATATATAATTCATTTTTTTTAGATAATGAATAAACACAAATATATAATCTAACCAAAACACTATGCTACCCTAAACGTCTCGTGGATCAAAGCGCAGCCAAAGCCGAAACAATTGTATATAATGTAGGTAATAAAGCTCCATTTCCAAAGAATAATATATTAGTTTTGCCATATCACGATGAATTAACACCGCTTGCAACATCTCTCAAGTATTTGAACATATATATAGTATTCAATTATGACAAATCGATCAAGACTACATTGATTAAAAACAGCCCTTAAAATGATGCAGGTGGTGTATATTTCATTCCGTATACTCTATCTATCTATCTATTTATATGCTCAGGCCCAATCCCCACTTTTCCTATTTTTATTTTTATTTTCTATTTTATTCTATTTTCTTATTTTTGTTTCCTTTTTTCATGGGTGTGGCTGACTCAAGACAGAGCAAGAACAGGGAAAACACAAAAACAACATAAAACAACGAACAAACATAGATAAAACACTAATTCACACACATCTGGGTCACCCAGGAGAAGACCCAGAGACCAGGGTCACCAAGGTCACTCCAGCACTCCCCCGGCCCCCGACCACCCGGAGAAGTTCCGATCTCGGAAGGCAGACATGCAGCGGAGCCGAAGCCACAAGCCCGCCCACCACACTTCCAGTTGCACCCTTCATATTAATCGTCTCCCCGGGCCAGGCGCCTGATGGACTATTATCTAGTCCAACTTGCGCCCGACCCCTTCCGCCAAATAACCACGTGTTCACTCAACTATTCACAAGCATTCTCCATTCACTCCTGTCCTCCACCACTTCCCCTGCTTGATCTATAGTCTTTCCCCTATCATCCAAAGCTTTTCTTACACAGTCTCTCCATCTCAATGGGGGTCTTCCTGCCCCTTTTTCTCCCCTTGTGTCTGGCTCACATATTCTCTTTGTAAGCCTTTCATCTCCCATTCGTTCAACATGACCATACCAGCTCAGCACCCTTCTGTCCACTCTGGCTGACAAATGTTCCTGCTGCCCCACTCTCCTATGTATCTCTTCATTCCTCAATCCGTCTCTACGAGTAACTCCACACATACTCCTCAAGCAGCTCATCTCCATCACATCCATCTTTCTTTTCTCCTTTTTCTTCAGAGCCCATGTCTCAGCCCCATACATCACTGTTGGCACAACAATTCCTTGATACAGTGCACTTTTTACTTTCATTCCGAGATATCTCGTCTTACACATACTTCCCATTGCTCCGAAAACCTTCCTTCCTTCACACACTCTGTTTTACCTCCATTTCCATACCTCCACTCCTGCTTATCGTTCCTCCTAGATATTTAAAACACTCTACTTGTTCCAATATTTCTCCATCCAGCCTCACATCTAGATTCACCCTATGATCTACCCTATTACACACCATTACTTTACTTTTATTGACGTTCACCTTCAGTTTCCTCCTTCCACAAACCATACCAAACTCTTTGACTACCCGCTGCAGTTTCTCCTCAGAATCCGCCACCAATGCTGTGTCATCAGCGAACAGCAACTGATTCAACTCCCAATCTCTACCATTCTTTCCTACTAAACCCAATCCTCTTCCCATAGTTCTCCTTTTCACCTCCCTCACCACACCATCCATAAACATATTAAACAGCCATGGTGACATTACACAACCCTGTCGCAAGCCTACCTTTACCTCAAACCATTCACTCAACTCACCATTTCCTACTCTAACACATGCTCTGCTCCCTTCATAAAAACTCTAAGTAAGCAATAATATAAACATAGGACAAACGAGAAACAAAATAAACGAAAGAGTTAAACAGCACCGACAATCAGTAATATCATCCCAAGAATCCAATGGTATTTCTATTCACAAAACATAGACAAGACCATAATGTGAATTCGGGTGAAGCTAAGATGATCTACTGGTCAGGCTGCTATTATGAAAAACTGTTTGCTGAGCATGCCTTGATCAGATCATAGAACAACACTATGAATCAACGGAAGATGGAAATGTTGTTAGAAATATAGGTAAATTAGGTATAAAGAAAAGAAGTAAATTGAGAGTATATTACACAAACTGTAGGAGTCTATGTAACAAAATGAACGAACTTAGAGCCCTTGTTAGCAAAGAAAATATAGACATAATAGCGCTAACTGAAACGTGCAGAAACATACAGAAACCAGGCATTTTTTAGCAGAATTTGATATACCAGGATATAGTTTGTTTAAATATGACCGAACAAGTAAGAGGGGTGGCGGTATAGCAGTGTTTGTCAGGAGTACATTAAATAGCTGTATTAAATCAGGTATTAGACTAAATAACGATAATGAAAGTGTTTGGGTAGAGGTTAACGAAGGTAGTGAGACCATACTTATTGGAGTTATGTATAGACCGCCAAATATGAGTAGAAATGACGGAACGTCATTATGGGAGGAAATTAAAATGGCATCAAGGTTTAGCAATGTGTGCATTATGGGGGATTTTAATTTTCCGAATATAGATTGGCAGCATCAAATAGGAGACTCTGATTCTGAGGAGTTTATAGAGGTAGTACAAGATAGTTTTTTCTTTCAATTCATAGATACGCCGACTAGAGGTAATAATATTCTCGATTTAGTTTTCAGTAACAATGAACATATGGTAAATAATGTAGAGATAGGGGACCACCTAGGAAATAGTGATCACAATTCTGTGTATTTTAATATACAATGGAAAGGTAATACCAGAGAGAATACAACATTAATACCTGACTTCAGAAAAGCCAATTATGGTGGGTTAAGAAGAGCCCTATTAGCTGACCCTATGGTCAAAAAATTAAGTCGATCCAGGTGTCCAAATGAGTGTACCCCTTCTCAGGCACCTGTCATCTTAAGTCAGGAAGAGACGTCAACCTTGGTAGATACATACGATAATTTTATCGAGTCAGTATTCAATGCACAAAATAAATACATCCCCAAAAGAAAATTTAGATCAACACAGAACCAACCCAAATGGATGAATAATAGACTATTAGATCTTCTAGGAAAAAAGAGAGGAATATATAGAAAAATTAGGAAAGGCGAAATTCACCTACTTGCTTACTATCAGAATCTATCAAGACAGGTAAAAAAGGATATTAGGAAAGAAAAAAGAAATTATGAAATTAAGGTTGCCAATGACTCAAAAAATAATCCTAAAGCTTTTTACCAACTATATAAATCCAAGGTTAGAGATGTAATTGGTCCCCTTAAAACTTCGATAGGAGAAATGACAGAAAATGATTTAGAAATGTTCAGTACATTAAATAGTCAATTTCTTTCCGTTTTCACTAATGAAAATTTGGCACAGTTTCCAGAAGTCCGTAAGGTATATAGCGATAGTATAGAAAATAGGTTAAGTACGGTTACTGTAAGTAGAAATTATGTGCTTAAGGAAATTGACAGACTGAAACCTCATAAATCGCCTGGTCCTGATGAGGTATATGCTAGGGTATTAAAAGAATGTAGGGATGAGCTAAGTTACCCATTAACATTTTTATTTAACAAGTCATTGGAGACAGGTATAGTTCCAGAAGCTTGGAAGCTTGCAAACGTAGTTCCGATCTTCAAAAAAGGTGACAAATCAATAGCATCCAATTACCGTCCCATTAGTCTTACATCAATCATAGGAAAGCTACTAGAGTCAATTATTGCTAGTAAAATTAGAAACCACTTAGATACATTTAATTTAATAAATTCTTCTCAGCATGGATTCACTCAGGGACGTTCTTGCCTTACTAATTTGCTTAGTTTTTTCTCAGAGGTATATGAAGCAGTAGATAATGACAAGTCATATGATATAATATATTTAGATTTCAGTAAAGCTTTCGACAGAGTCCCCCATGAGAGATTGATGAGAAAGGTTGAGGCGCATGGAATAGGTGGGGCATTGTTGGGATGGATTAGGTCATGGCTAATTGGTAGGAAGCAGAGAGTCAGCATAAATGGTACGAAGTCAGAATGGGGAGCAGTCAAAAGTGGTGTCCCCCAGGGATCTGTATTAGGTCCTCTGTTGTTTGTTATATACATAAATGACCTTGATTTAGGTATAACTAGTAGGATAAGTAAATTTGCAGACGATACCAAAATGGGGAGAACAATTGATTCAGATAGAGATATAGAGTGCCTCCAAAGGGATCTAGATACCTTACACGAATGGTCAGTAAATTGGCAGATGAAGTTTAACATTGACAAATGCAAGGTATTAAAGATAGGGAAGATGCATACAAATGTTAAATATAAACTAGCTAATATGGAATTAGAAAACTCGAATTGTGAGAAAGATCTAGGTGTGTTTGTTAGCAATGATTTGAAGCCTAGACAACAGTGTATAAGCGTTCGAAACAAGGCAAACAGGATTCTCGGGTTCATCTCTAGGAGTGTGAGTAACAGAACTGCTGATGTTATCTTAAAACTTTACTTGTCATTAGTGAGACCCCATATTGATTATGCTGTTCAATTTTGGTGTCCTTATTACAGAATGGACATAGATTCATTGGAGAGAGTACAACGTAGAATGACAAAAATGATCCATAATATTAGAAATCTTCCGTATAAAGAAAGGTTGAAGAAATTAGGCTTACATTCGTTAGAGAGACGCAGAGTTAGAGGGGATATGATAGAGGTGTTCAAGTGGGTTAGTGGGATTAACAAAGGGGACATGACAAATGTACTAAAGCTCAGTGATAGCGAAAGAACTCGTACCAATGGTTTCAAATTAGATAAATTTAGTTTCAGAAAAGATATAGGCAAATATTGGTTTGGTAACAGAGTTGTAGATGGGTGGAATGGGACAGGGATCTGCCTTGCTTAGGCCAATCGGCTTTCTGCAGACTCCCATTTTCTTATGTTCTTATGTTATGTTAAATAATGGACTGTTCAACATAGATAACATCCTTTTAAATCCCCTCCTCGAAAATAATAAAATAAATAGAGCAAGATCCACATTGTCAGACTGTAAATTAGAACATAATTATGTAGGTTGACCATTTGGGTGAGGTCAATTACCGCACTACCGCAAATGTATTCACGTACACATGTTCATTATATATATTGTGCACCTGTGTCTCGGATGCTGTGTTCCGATATTTACTATATATATATATATATATATATATATATATATACAGTATATAATTATACTGTATATATATATATATATTTATATATACCGTATATATATATATATATATATATATTATATATATATATATATATATACCGGTATATATATATATATATACAGTATATATATATATATTGTTACGGCCCTACAATGCTGAACCCAAGAGATTAACATTCAAGCAAGGGCAACTAGCATGCTGTTGCGTTCAGAAGGTCAAAAAGGGTTAATGTCTCAGATAATCACAAATCAATGAAGAAGGATTATATTAAACGCTTCTAATTTTCGTATTAATTATTATTACTATTAACTAGGGAAAACGAACAAGTTGATAGGCATGACAATTCAGTTAAACACGGCAAAGGATAATAACAGGCTAAGCGCCGAGTGAAGGCTTCGAGTAAATGCACTCGTTACAAGGAATGAACACTACACAAATAGGACATTTGAAGACTGCGGTTAATCAACGCCTAGCACGCCGAGCAGTAAACTGGAACACACTCAATTACAGACCGATATATGATACCATATGATATCACCAGACAACACGCTCGGACAACGTGTGAACTCAAGAACACTAATCAGTGTTTGTTACACAATACCCAACGCACAATAAACTCAGAGCCCCTCACAACACTGGGGCTCGTTACACATACACAATAATGCACCAATGCTGTCTCATCTCCCCTTCAAAGGACAAAACAGTACACTCTACCTACTTGTCTCAACACACAAGCCAGCAGACAACACGTCACGCATGTCCAGGGGTGTACCCAGACCAGCGTGAACAGGAGCACTTCTCCCACCTCTGCCTCGTCGGGCTCTCCGCACTTCTCCCACCTCTGCCTCGTCGGGCTCTCCAACAGCTACTAACTCTCAACTCTTCCCTCCCTATACACATCTCTTCCCAAGCTCTATTTTCGGCAAGAACCTGGTGTCACACTAGTCTATACAGCAGAGTCACACGGAATATCAGATAAAGGCCTCCTGTCGTGGGAAACGTAGATCTTCCTACGCCTACATGCCCCACGTGTGTAGGTGGGTGAAGGGGTCCCAGGCCTACACACCACGTGCATAGAATTCCATATGTGGTGCTTGCGACACTGAACACCAGCCGCTATCGGTGTGGATTAAGGTGGGTCGCCTGTCTCTCTCCTCCCTCCGTCTCTGCTACCACGCTGCTCCCTTACACCCTCCCCCTTAAAAATAAATTTGTGGCAACAAATTTAAGCATTCATAAAAAATGTTTACATGCGGGACAGGTGGTCAGCAATGTCATTACATTTCCCTGGAATATGGATGATATTGAGGTGGTACTCCTGCAAGAACAAACTCCACCTTGCAAGCATTATGAACAAAGTTGATATTCTGGCTGTCACCAGACACAGGATGCTTTACCTTACGATCATCACCTAGCAACAAGACTGCCCCCGTCCCCAAATCACTTACATCCCCAACCAGTTTGAACTTGGCACACCCCACATGCTCAATACATTCCTTAAGTCTAGGCAAATGGTAAGTGTCACTCTTGGTGATGTCATTGACTTTCTTAACATCACTGCAAAACCCTGCTGACCCACCTGGCTTATCTATGAGAGTGACAGTGGAGGAGCATTCACTCTGGCGTGGCTCTCTGATGTCTCGTAGCAACTCGTCGTCGACCTCCTGGCGCGTCACCTTGGCTCTCTCGGGGTTGATTCGGCACGGCCGCTGCTTGACAGGCTCCACATCCGCCACGCCCACGTCACATTCCATCCCCATTGTCCGGCTTGAAGCATTCCGGGGGACACTCTCCAACATCTTATCATCCTCTGCTACATCATCAAGAGGATAATTTTTGTGCATAGGCAATTCATTGATTATACCGTACATCGAATCATTTCCTGCAGCCTCCTTCACTTTCGGCTGCTCTATCTCCTTGTGATTAGTACATGGGCCCACACCGGGCAGATACTTTTCACTTGAGACACCATCATCCTTTCTCACACCATCATTTAGCGAGAAAATTCATCTAGCCCTACCTCGTCAGGGCCCTCAAACACACTTTGCACCCTTGCAACATCACTCTTTACTAGCGAGAACAATTTCCCTAGTCCCCATTCATTAGGGCCATCTAGCGCACCTGGCACACTTGCAACACCACTCTTTTTCTCCATTTCCACATTCATCCCATTATTTCTATGAGAAATGGGCCGGGTTACAGCACGATCAGTAGGCCTGAAAACAATGATAGGAGAAACACTCACCTTCTTCCCCGCTAAATCATTTCCCAACAGGAGGTCAATTCCTGGCACTGGCAATTCATCCACTAGTCCAACAGTCACCCTCCCATTTACGAGCTCACTCTTAAGCTCAACAGTCACGAGTGGCACAGACAGCTGACCGCCCACACCATGAATGAGGATGCTTTTTCCCTCATGCACAAACTTCTCCAGCACCTTCCTCCTCATGAGCGTTTGTGCAGCACCTGTATCTCTCAAGATTTTCACATGCTTAACTTCATCATTCTTACGAACAGATCCACACGACACAAAGAAAGCAAGTGCATCAGCTCTCTTTTTCCTCTCCTTCTCCTCCTCTTCCTCACTCACACCGACTTTTCCCAGAATGGAGAACGTAGATACGGATTTAAAGTCCCTCATGTACTCAGCTTTACTGACATCTGCCGTAGGCCTCTCCCACGCGCCCTTACGCCTCAGTTTAAGGAAACAATCACGTTCCACGTGACCAGCTTTATCACAGTAGGAGCACGCTACCTCCCTCTTACTTCCGCCACCGGTAAGAGAAGCAGGGGGCTGCCATGGCTTTTCATTCCACTTTTGAGGTGAAATTTTCGGCGCCTGGGTGGCAGCATTGACAGGGGTCGGTGACCTTGGTGACTCGGGGTGGTGGTGGTAGCTGCTCCCTCTACTTCCGCCCGCTCTACTGTCCGGATCTACCTTGCGAGTTAAGACATATTCATCAGCGAGTGTGGCAGCCTTCTCGGGATTCAGGGTACCTTTCTCTAGGATATGTGAAGCTACGTCTCTGTGTATTGTTCTACAGAAATCCTCCAAAAGAAAGAGCTCAAAAATGTTCTCATAGTTACCCTGAATATCCCGAGAATGCAGCCACCTGTTTAGTTCCTTTTTCTTCTCATACATGAACTCCACATGCGTCAAATGACCAGGTTTATAGTGATTCCTAAACAACAAACGGTAAGCTTCAGGCACTAATTCGTAGGCACGTAGAATGGTCCCTTTTACAGTCTCATAATCGCCACTTTGAGACACGGTAAGAGCCGTGTAGGCGGCAAGAGCCTTTCCCTTTAACCCACTTTGCAATAAAAGAGCCCATTTATCCCCAGGCCAGTCCATGTTACTCGCGACTTTCTCAAAAGCCAAAAAATACCCAGTTGGATCTGCCTCGTTAAACGTCGGCACCATGCGAACGTGTTTAGTGACATCAAACACCTTGCCGCCCCCTGGCACGTGCCGTGTCTCGCCAGTCCCGTTATCACACTCGAGTTTCCTCTCCTCCAGTTTCAGCCTCGCCTGTTCTACTTGAAGTCTCGCCCGTTCTGTCTATTGTGTTTCCTGTACTGTTTGTTGTTTTGCTTGTTCTGTTTGTTGTTTTGCTTGTTCTGTTTGTTGTTTGGCTAACTCCAGTTGCATTCTGAGCAACTCTACCGGGTTGTCTGTGTTCTGTACCGATTGTGATTGTTGTGTGTCTGTCACAGTCTGCATCCCATCTGCAACTAACCCATCCCTGGTGGCGGAAACTAGCCCCAATCTCTCTAACACCCATTCCAATAACTCCGCCTTAGTGTCAGAGATTGCGTTATCAATATCCAACTTGTCCGCCACTAGTTTAAGCTCCTGCTTAGACAGACTAGAGACATTTTCATAAGTGGGATCTGAGCGAAGAAACCCTTCTACGTCCTCATCGCTCATAAGAAACATCTTGGCCTGGCTTAATTGATCCGATTAAAGCAAAAACAAAGTCGAATTCATGTACCAGAAACGAGAGATGAGTAGCAATACAGTACACCAACAAATCGTCTGAGTGTGATTCCAGTGGAAAAAAAAAAAATAAAACAAAATAAAGGCACAAAAAATACAAAGATTTAAAAATGATTAAGTTCGATTCCCGGTGAACAAAAGACAAGTCCCTAGTGTGGGTACAAGTTCGCTAAATCCTAAGCAAGGTCGCCAAATTCTTCTTACGGCCCTACAATGCTGAACCCAAGAGATTAAAATTCAAGCAAGGGCAACTAGCATGCTGTTGCATTCAGAAGGTCAAAAAGGGTTAATGTCTCAGATAATCACAAATCAATGAAGAAGGATTATATTAAACGCTTCTAATTTTCGTATTAATTATTATTACTATTAACTAGGGAAAACGAACAAGTTGATAGGCATGACAATTCAGTTAAACACGGCAAAGGATAATAACCGGCTAAGCGCCGAGTGAAGGCTTCGAGTAAATGCACTCGTTACAAGGAATGAACACTACACAAATAGGACATTTGAAGACTGCGGTTAATCAACGCCTAGCACGCCGAGCAGTAAACTGGAACACACTCAATTACAGACCGATATATGATACCATATGATATCACCAGACAACACGCTCGGACAACGTGTGAACTCAAGAACACTAATCAGTGTTTGTTACACAATACCCAACGCACAATAAACTCAGAGCCCCTCACAACACTGGGGCTCGTTACACATACACAATAATGCACCAATGCTGTCTCATCTCCCCTTCAAAGGACAAAACAGTACACTCTACCTACTTGTCTCAACACACAAGCCAGCAGACAACACGTCACTCATGTCCAGGGGTGTACCCAGACCAGCGTGAACAGGAGCACTTCTCCCACCTCTGCCTCGTCGGGCTCTCCGCACTTCTCCCACCTCTGCCTCGTCGGGCTCTCCAACAGCTACTAACTCTCAACTCTTCCCTCCCTATACACATCTCTTCCCAAGCTCTATTTTCGGCAAGAACCTGGTGTCACACTAGTCTATACAGCAGAGTCACACGGAATATCAGATAAAGGCCTCCTGTCGTGGGAAACGTAGATCTTCCCACGCCTACATGCCCCACGTGTGTAGGTGGGTGAAGGGGTCCCAGGCCTACACACCACGTGCATAGACTCCCACGGGTGGTGCTTGCGACACTGGACACCAGCCGCTATCGGTGTGGATTAAGGTGGGTCGCCTGTCTCTCTCCTCCCTCCGTCTCTGCTACCACGCTGCTCCCTTACAATATATATATATATATATAGATATAGATTTATTATTCGTTTTTTATCTTTTATAATAGCGCACATTGTATCCATACTATTATATATTCTGATTAGTTCGCTTGTGTAAGTCAGAAATCGAGTAAATTTGAGTTCGTAGTGTGCAAGGGCGAGCTTGTGGTAAATGTTGTTCGGGTAGGCCTACACGGACGAAATATTTTGAAAAAGGATAGAGAACAAATATTATATATATATGAATAAATATAATAAAATACAATAACAATAATAATTCAATAATATCAATAAAATACATAGCATTTGTTTTCACTAGTCGATGCTCACTGTGTTGTTTCTATCATATGGAGGTGTTCAATTATCCTGACACATGGTTGTACATGGTCTGCTCATCTCGCATGAGCAAGGTGGCCAAATTAAACCAAATACCGGCTAGGGAAACAAAGTGAAATATCTGTATATATAGAAGATATTATGGATTAATGTGGAGAAATACACAGGTTAATGAATATTGTAATTATTGTCATGTAAAATCAACACGTTTTGCAGCAAGAAGCATACAGTATAGCTAATATTTGAAATGGTAATACCTAGCTTTATGAGCAGCTGCTTAACTCGTCTCATTACAACACCCACACACACACACACACACAAACAGACACCCACACCCACACAGTTTATATTTAAGTGGTGTGCCAAGAAATTTTACAATCATGATATTCGAATCATGCATAGAGAGAGGGATTCATAATAGCATGCATCTCTGCTTTCATGGATTATTCATACAATGGAAGTAAGCAGTCTATTAATTAATGTTTTTTCTCTCATTCTTCTGATAATTTATCTTCTTTCATTTACACCAATTTTATATTTACACTTCCTCTGCCCCACATTTCAGATCCTGCGATCATAGCTTTCGGTGGTACGTTCATCTTCAGCGGGTACCAACACTTCTTGCCCTTTGTGTCCTTCGCCATGCAGGACTCCGGCATGACCCTGGAGGTGTTTGTACCGGCGTCATCTTTGTAATTTTATTCTTGCTATATTTCGACGATTTTGTGCAGCTTAAGACGGATCTGTGGTAGTTAAAAAGGTTAAGTGAGATAGTTAGAAGCCTGTAGATAGCTGGAGGCCCTTTTTAACCTGAATATAATCCTCTAATAGTAGCCAGAATATTGTGAAAAGGACGGCACCGGTACTGAAAAGGTTAAGGAGTCCGGCAACAGAGTGATAGAATATTCCGATCATTCATTTTCTCTCATCTTTACCAATGTCATGTTGAAATTTCTTCACCACATTCCAGATCCTGCGATGGTGGCGAGCTGTGATAATAGCATTTGGTGCCATGTTCATCTTCAGCGGGTACCTGCACTTCCTGGCCTTTGTGCCCTTTGCCATGCAGGACGCCGGTATATCCCTGGAGGTGTCGGCTTGGTGCATCTCAGTGTCGGGTATAGCCAACATGGTCACTCGGCTCATCGTTTCTACGCTCTCGGACGCACCCTGGTTCAGTTTCCACAAGTGTTACCTCTTGAGTAGCTTCACCATCGCGATTACGATTGTGGGTAAGATTTTATTGTTGTTGGTGTTTGTTTCTTAACCTGTTAAATCCCAGCCACGGCTGAGAGCCGTCAGCATAAAAGTGACGCGCCAGTACCAGCGACGGCTCTCAGCCGTCAGTAATATGCGGTCCTTGTAACTGCTAGTAACGAGCGGTAGCTGCTAACATGACTTGTAGGCACTGCTCTGAGGAGTTTGCAACACTTCTCAGCTTGGCTGCCAGCCTCCACAGGCTGGCTGGTTCAGTGCTTCACCAACGTCTGAGGTGGGAGGGTGTGCTCTCTTGCCTCTTAAGCCATTTTAGCCACACTGCCTGGTACCGGAGGGTACATTTATGGTAATATCCTCTGGTATAGTATAGGTTTAGTGAGTGGTCAGTTAATGGAATTATTTTGTTAAAATTTGACCAGAGGTATGGAGAATGCATATAAAATTCCCCACTCTGCCAGCTCTGGAGAGAAACCCGAAGAAATCTGGCAAACTTATATATATTTTTTTTAGTGTCGTTAAAGAAAAGAAAAAAATATATAGTACAGTCTGAATTGTCCTGATTTTGTAATAGCTCAATAATGCTTGAGGTTCATATATCAAAGTAATTTAGGATTTGTATTTTACATTTTTATTTTATTTTAGCGCAGCTGATTTAATATTTCCATCACTTTTATAATCTATGTTATGAGTTATATTTCGTATGAGATAGATACTCATTTATACATTATTTATGAATAGAATGTAAAATACTTGGGAGATACTGAACATACAGTAGTACCCTGACTCAGCTTGTCCGTCTGTCTCACAGGTCGTCCCAAACAGAGATGCTGTATTAAGAGAGAGTGGCTAGCTTTTTCTTCGGACGCCATTTTGGTGCCTCAATTATCAAACATAGATATTTTATTTTATTTTTGATTATGCAAACTATATAGACAAAGACCAAGCTATATATACTGTGCCTATATTCCCCAACTTTCATTATGAGTATGGAGATGTTTGAGTGTATACTGTCAAAGAGAAAGTATCACCAGAGATTGACTGATCTCTGTTTCTATAGGGTCTCTAGCCCCAAAGCGTCTCCAAGACTATTAAGATCAGCGTTACATTTTTATAGATGGTTTACACAAATATTCGAATAACACTAAACTCACTGTGCTACTAGCTGTGCATATAGAAATTGTATATAAAAACAATCAGTTCAATAATTTAATGGTCAATTTCAAAGGTCAAAATTAGAATGTTTAAAATTTCACCTACATTGCCAAATTCTCACTAACATTAATCATATATTAAGTACACCATGGTTTGGCAACTTTTGATGCCTTTTTCCAGCGGTTGTCTTCAGTAGAGTTTCTTATACAGCAGGAGTCAAAATACTACACAGTACATTGTCATCAATTATATTTAGGAAATAAGCGTTGACTCAAGATATACACTGCCTCATTTACTGTGGATATATGAAAAAATATGTCTTAATATCGAACCACGGACACCAAAGCATTTAGTTTTAGTTTGTCAGTATTATTGAATTTCCATTACTCTTAGGATGTTTCTTAGGGATGCTTTACTGGAAAGAAAGAACACGAGCAGTGTACGAGAAATAAAGTTATATTTACACAGACAGAGAATACACACACTACTGTATATATGAATTCACAACACATTAGACAAACAACAAATACAGAAATACATATACAACGATAGCCCTGCTCGAGTTCCTTTAGGTTGTATAGTACACTGAGGAACTCTGCATCAGCTGGTAGGTTGGAGGGTAGCGTGGCGTAGGGGTGGGGTAGCTTGGTGGGAAGTAAGCTTGCGAGTACCAAGCACCCCAGACAATAGGATTAATGGGGCAGGTAGCGTCAGGGAGGTGGAGTCACAGGCTTCCGTGCCACGGCAAGAACAAACATAGGCAGCAGGGACAAAGGAGTTTAGGGCATTGTTCTGAGCCATGACGACCAGACATCTGCTAGGGGCAGTAGTCTCAGTCGCAACAACCAGATGTCTGCTACTACAGGAACAACAGCTGCTTCAGGAACACTGCTGCTTCACAAATAATTGAGACTTCAGTCTTTAAGAAACAACGGTTGCTCCAGGAACAAGGCATTCAGGAATGATGACTGCTACTACAGGAACAACAGCTGCTTCAGGAACAAGGCTTTCAGGAATGATGACTACTACTACCGGAACAAACGGGAACGATGACTGCTACTAAGAAGACTTTCAGGAATGATGACTGCTACTACAGGAAAACACATAGGGACGGCAATTGCTACTACCGAAACTAACAGGGACGATTGCTGCTACTACAGTAACTACGGCTGTTTCAGGAACAAGTCTTCTTCAGGAACGATAGCTTCTGGCTTCAGTTTCCTCTCGCCAAGCTTGAAGAGTTCTGGGTAGTTACTACTTCCACTGCCTGCTGAGTTCTTCCAAGTAGTCGTCAGGTTCGTCAGGAGAGATTAAGGGTTCCGGTTGCCTTTGCTCAGGGGCAGGCTAGGAGTTTGCATGTATTTTTTTTCTTCTCAAATGTAGGGTTGTCAGCCCTTGGTCCATAATTCATCTTTCAGAAGTTCTCATAAGTCGCCAGTGCCATCTATCAAGCTGCAAGGTTGGTGCTGAAGGAGGGGAATGGGGCTGGAGTGGAAGAGAAGTTTAAACTCGTGGCGAGTCTGCAAACCTGTACACTTCTGGGGTGGATTCCGGGCCTTATAATGCCCAAGCCTGGATCGAGAGACCTTTCTGGTAGAGTGGAGTGGACCAATCGCACGCCAAAATGTGATCACTGTTTTTCTCTTGATCCTGGGCCCTGGTGATGGACAGCAGCGGTGTTTGATTCCTGATCCGAGGGTTCCCCGAAATAAGTCTGTCTTAACTGGCCAATCAGGAGTCATCATCAATCCTTTTCTGCTCTCCTGACCCTGAATCCTGGATTTCCCTGGATGTAAGGTGAGGAAGGGTTGGCTGTCTGGGCTGGCCGATATGGGGTTGTGGTTGGGGCATATGGGCTTCCACCCTCAGCTGCATGAGGGGTACAGGTGCGGGGAAGGTCCTTGGGCAGTCGTTCTCCTTCATATACTGTGCCACCATCTTCTTCACCGCCAAGTTTAGAGGGACGTATATCGTTGACTTAATCCGGTGTAGGGCCTGTGGGGCCTGGAATGTCTTGAGTCTTGCTTATCAATTATCAAGGTAGTGACCAGCGTAGAACTGACCGCAACTGGAAATCATCCACATAGACCTTCAGTTCAAGAATAAAGAGTAAAGTTGGGTAGCTCCTAGCTATCTCTAGCAGCCTTTCCTCTGCTGTTACAATAGATTTGCGTGAGGCAGTGTTGATTGTGTTATATCATACCAGAATATAACGTAGAAAGTCATAAATCTAATAAAATCTTGAATAGCCTATACAAAGGTGTTATTATCCCTGATGATCACTGTCATGCTGGGGTTACAGGGTGGGTGTAAATTCGTCTAATGATGGCCAGAATAACATGTGAAAAGTAGTTAATGTGAGTGAATATTTTACAACCTTTGTATTGCCAGGTGACAGAACTTAAAGGATATTCTGTATATGAGATGGAAGATGGAACTGCATAGCCCCATTCACTTTCTTCCAATCTATTCTTAAGTACTGTGTAAGCTGAATATAACCGTTTAATAATAGCCTGAAGAAATGAATAAACAAACAGACCTTTATATCTCATTTATATAGTTCAGACTTTATCCTGGTATTCTCGATGAGCGTGTTCTCGGCGGATGTTAATCTTCTAATGATAGCCAGCATAAGTGGAAAAGAAGCATCGCTATCCTGATTTGGTTATCCTAATGTAATCTAGATGTAAAAATCTCAGTATCTCGACTTGATTTTTAAGGGGGGTCACCGTTTTTTGTTTATCTTTCTCTCCTTTTCTCTCTTTCCCTAGCTTGTATCCATTCGGCCCCATTCAACGAACTGTTTTAGGACGCTTATCCCCATCCAGGTGTCGTTTTCTTCCTGGTGAGTAATAACGAGCCAGCATTGCATGGAGCAATCAGGCTTCGCCAGAGACATTTTCTATCGAAATATGTACAAATTTAGCTTGCTCTCTAAACAAAAAACATATATATGCTGGCTCGCTACCGCTCGCTAGGAAAATATTGACACCTGGATAGTCTGAATGGGGCTGAATGGATACAAGCCAAAGAGAGAGGGAGAGAAAGAGAAAAAAGCGAGGTGGGCTCCTTTAATGTAATCTATCTTGATGAACCTGATTGAATTTATGCTTTTTTCAGCATTGAATTGATGTTGTTTTCAGCCTTAAATTGATGTTGTTTTCAGCCTTACATTGATGTTGTTTTCAGCATTTAATTTATGTTGTTTTCAGCATTGAATTGATGCTGTTTTCAGCCTTGAATTGATGTTGTTTTCAGCCTTGAATTGATGTTGTTTTCAGCCTTAAATTTATGTTGTTTTCAGCATTGAATTGATGTTGTTTTCAGCATTGAATTGATGTTGTTTTCAGCATTGAATTGATTTTGTTTTCAGCATTGAATTGATGTTGTTTTCAGCATTGCATTGATGTTGTTTTCAGCCTTGAATTGATGTGGTTTTCAGCCATGAATTGATGTGGTTTTCAGCATTGAATTGATGTTGTTTTCAGCATTGAATTGATGTTGTTTTCAGCATTGAATTGATGTTGTTTTCAGCCTTCACCCTAGTGTCTGAACCCGTGTGGATTGCCGTGGTGATGGGCGTGTGGGGGTGTGGAGTGGCCGGGTTCATGAGCACCTTTAACCTGGTCATGGTGCACTACATGGGCCTGGACCAGTTCTCGCCCATGTTGGGAGCCGCTATGTTGTGCATCGCCGCCGGTTACATCACCCTGGGACCCATGACAGGTACGGTTACCAAATCATGCTTACCCATAATAGTTTTCAGATTTTATGACGTTTGGCCCATTAGTTTGGCAATTTTAATACCTTTTGCCCCATTTCGTTGTCAATTTTAAGACCTTTCGTGCCATTTAAGTGTCTATTTTTTCCTGGCGAGCGATAGCGAGCCTGTAATCTTAAGAGTAACCGGCCTTTGGCCGGGACATTTTCCTACCAGGGCTACCCGTCTGCTGCCTAGCGCCCTGAATCGAGGACCCCTGCTCGAGCTACGTACATAGGCCTGAACCTAGGACCTCTGCTCGAATTACGTAAACAGGGCTGCACCTAGGACCCCTGTTTGAATTACGTAATCAGGCCTAAACCCAGGACCCCTGCTCGAGGAGGTAACCAGCCGTGCAAGATTGGCTACTACCCTCTACGCTGGCCAGACCAGCACTCTCGTCCCCCTGCCCTCCCAAATACTTAAGTGTTTCTGTGTCTCTCTTTGTAGGTTATTGTTGTGAGGTATTGATTATGTAAATATGTGAACCGTGCTGTGCCCTGAATTAATTGTGATCGGTGCCCTAGATCACTTACCTGCGTAATAAGCTTCATCCTTCTGAGCCTGTGTTATTCTGTATCTAATTTTGCCTTAAATCCTTGATCCTTGTTCAAGACTATTTAATTCATAACTTACGCATACGTTACATATCAGTGTTATTTACATATATTCAGGCCCCCACGCTCGCAGATTTACTGACTACGTGTATGTTGATTTATTATTTGTGAGTTGAAGCCCCAGTATATTCCGTGATCAATCCATTTATATAATCGCTCTTTACCTAGAACCTACGCCCAATTTTCCAAAGAGTGCATAGTATAATTCCTTGAATCTTTTATTAAGTAATCGCATATGAAATATATCTTATAGACGTGCTTTTATGTTCTTGTAAATCTTGATGTTGTGATATTTCGAATACCGTGTTTAGGAATTCTTTCCTCTGTGATTCGTCTCACTTTCATCCACCATACACTAATTGTATCTGTGTATTTTATTCACCTCGCATCTGTTAACCCGTTCAGACCCGAGTCTGATACTGCCTGTTTTAAGTATCAATGACTAGGACTTCGTCGCCTACGTCCATGTACTAATTGTGCCTGTACATTTTATTTTACCTCTCTCTGTTAACCCGTTCAGAAGCGAGTCTGATATTGCTCTAAATATCAATGAGCTAAACTTCGTCATTAGCGCCGATTTAATTACTAAGTGTGATCTATCGATCAATACCCGTTAACCAGTTCAGATCTAACTTATTCAGATTAATTTATAACGTCCATTCCAGTCTGAGTATATTGGAACTCAGTAATTATTTTGTTTATCTTCGTGTGTTGTCTTAGTCGCGAATATTGAAGATTACATCTTGACATTATTATTACCATCCAGTAGATAAATAAAAATCCATTTCTACTCTTATCAAATTCACGTTATTACTTTGCTTTATCTAAGAAAAATATAGAAACACGAATTCCTAAGTTTGGTTCGTTATCGTAGCATATGTTCAAGTAGTATAATTCCGTGATAAGATATAAATTCACTTTTGAGCTATTTTGATACTTCTCATTTATTATAAATAATAATCTCAGCCCTTTCCTATAAATTTAGTTAACATCGCAATTCGTCTAAGTTTATAGTTGCACTAACTAGGAAAAGTATTTATTACTATCTCATTTCACCTGGTGACCTTCTCAGTGACCTGACCTGAGGGCAAGCTCACGCGGTCAGATTTAAAGATTCAGCTGAACCGTACGCGTGACTCACCTAGACCCCCTGTGACAATATCTTTATAACCTCAACTCTCTACATTGTAACTCTAGGATCATTAACTAGGGTATTGAAGTCTCTTTGAAGTACGGAAGATACAGGACTCTCATTTATTATTGCATTGAAGGTTAATGATTATTCTTGTACATTATGCCCTTATGTATACTTTCCACATCATCTGATTTAATACTAGACTCTCACTTTTGAGTTGTTTTAGTATTAGTAACTTGTTCTGAAGTAAGAACAATACCTTTGCATTATTATTATTTAGGATCCCAACTGATGATCCTCATTATTATTTCCATCCTATGTTTATACAATAAAACTTCCATATAATTATGTTCTTCCATGTGTTGTTATTGAGTACTACATTGAACTATTGAATACCATTTTTACTGCCTATAAAACCTACTCGGTATGTTCCTGTCAAGTATATTTAAGTCCATCAACCCAGAAGTGGATTGTTTTACGGACTATATCAAGGAAACTAACTTATCAGAACCCGGCACAACAGTAAGCCTACACAAAAACCCACAGTAAAGTTAATTTCGTTATTAACATTTACGTTCTTGGTACAGTGTTTGTCGAGTTGATACTGGTTGAGGTATACTAATTGAAATAGTCTGCCGGTTGGGTTGTCGGGTCACCCAATTTAACCCTCCTCATGAGTTCCTTTTAAGGGGGTGGTGCTTGTTTTTTGGTCTATACGTTTATCTATTAATTTATTTTTGAGTTTCCTTGCTAGACCTCCAATAAGCTTTAATAAACACCCCCTAGACCCCCTCTCAAGATAAATTTGTACATTTTTCGGTAAAAATTTACCGGCCGAAAGCCGGTTTCCTTAACCTCTCGGCTACGCATGGGGGATATGAGACACCACATGCCTGTGCGCACGTATTTGAGCTGTTCCCATCACTAACATCGTTATTTTACCATAAATATCGTTAATACTTATTCATATGCGCCTATTTTACCATTAATATGAAGATATTAACCAGTTACAACAATAAAACAAGTGGAAACAGTGTTTGGCTGGTCAAAATCGCGAAATGAAAGCGAGAGTGTGTGTGAGTGAGTGTGAGCCAACCTTCCACTCACGAAGCTTTGAGAGACACTGGAGGTACCTCTCAATTCTCTTCCTGACTTCTCCCCTAATTCCCATGCTTGGTAACAATGATGACAACGCCCTGCTAGCAACTCGCAGAATAAGGGAATAACAGGAAAAATAAGTGATAATTGAAGGAGGGGGGGGGGGGGGAAGTGGGGAAGGAGGGGATGTGGAGAAGGAGGGGATGTGGAGGAGTGATATTTGGCATGGCCCAGGGGCAAAACAAAAAAGTTCAATTTTTTTTTGGGTGTTTTAAATGGATTTTTTTAGGCCCAGGATCTTAAGAGTCTTCCCGCAGTCGCCCGGGGAAACTCTTAAGAGTCTTCCCGCAGCTCCTGGGTTAAGAATAACAGGCTCGCTATCGCTCACCAGGAAAACAACAACACCTAAATGGCACGAAAGGTATTGACAAAGAAATGCGTCGAAAGGACTCAAAATCGCCAAACTAATTGGCCGAACGTCTTAAAATCTGAAAACTAATGGAGCTAAACGTGAGGGAGAAGGGGGTTCAGAAAAAAATAATAATACCCCCTTAACCCTCTCTATATTCTCCTCCGCAGGGTACATACGTGACGCCTCTGGTAGTTATGATATCACCATGTGGGCCCTGGCTGGTATGGTCGCCTGCGCCTTCGTCCTCTGGCTCTTCATGCCCGCTGCCGAGGCCAACGATAAGCGGCGGAAGGAGAAGTGGGATCTGATGGCCGAGAAGGAAAAATACGTTCAGTTGACTTGACGTATATTGTTTTTATTAGGGTGTATCACCAGGTGCAGTATTTCTTCATGTCACTCGTATCTCAGTATTATTGCCAATCGTATGTGTTTCAACGTAATATTATAGATAGTTTTATTGATGGATAGATACATAGATGCAGTATACTGTATACTGTAGATGGATAAATATAATTATAGATACAGTATATAGATTAATAATTAGACAGATTTGATGCTAACAAACATATACACATACAATACACACACATGTGGCTTCGATAGGACGATAATAAATCTAAGCTACTGTATCTATTGTTCCTATACATTGTGCCTTCAGCAATCAGGGATAGTCAAATATACTCCTATAAATAGCAATACTATTTTTTATAGTTTCTAGTATTAACATTTTTGAGCACTGCTTGTTAAACAAATATGCTAAGAGGTAAATGAGCTTGTGATAATCTAACTCATGATTTTTTCTCGAGTTGTAAATAAGACAACCAATAAAGTCAAAATATATATATGATGCAACTTAAATTTTTCGAGCATTTACCAAATTTGACATAATTAATTATATTCTGCTTGTCAGAGCATTAAGATTCACTACTATAATAATATGTAATTTGATAGAAAATATACTTCAAAATCTAGTACCAAGGATTTCTATGTATTAGGTAGACCATGTTAGATTTTAGAACCTATTTGATCATCATATGCTGATTTTGTAAAACTATGAAGAGTATGTGAAGGAAGGAAAGTTTTTTGGAGCAATGGGAAGTATACAGTATGTACGCCGTACGAGGTAGGAAGACCTCCATTGAGATGGAGAAACTGTGTAGGACAAGCGTTGGAATATAGAGGAATGACTATAGATCAGGCAAGAGAAGTGTTAATATATAGGAATGAATGGAGAATGCTAGTTAATAGATGAGTGTAAACGTGGTTGTTTGGGAGAGAGAGTTGTGCGCCAGTTGGACTAGATAATAGTCCGTCAGGGGCCTGGTCAGGGGAGCTGGTGTGACGTGCTATTCTTCCCTGTGCAATTGTGACAGGTTAAAACAGCCCATATGCCTATCATTTGAACCAAAATCAGTTAAATCACGACTGTATTTCGATATATCGTTAGCGAGCCTAACCTACCACTACTTATAATAATACTAATGCAGAAAATAACTATAACAATAATTTGGTGGGATAAAGAATATATTCTACTTATAGAAGGCAACAGCTCCCAGGGCGCTAACCACGATTCTATTTCGGTGGATTTTTACTTATGCTATTGCATTTACTAACTTAACCTAACCAACCTAACCTAATACAATAACAATAAGTAAGGGCGGGTGCCCGACCCCGAAAGGGGTTGAAATAGGGGAGCCACCCCCCGCCAAAGGCGGCTTTCTAGGGCCTTTCCTAGCTGATGCTGAGAGGATTGGGTTCTAGTCATGTGGTGATGGGCTGGTCTATCAGAGTGAGAACTGAGCGATCTCTGCCATACCCATAGCTTACTCTGACTGTTCCTTTAACTTATATATTTTCTAGATCTCAAGTGACGGCGTTTTTTCCGTGGATTGACCTCCCAATCTACCAAGATTGGAAGCCAAAGCGTCACATTTTTCCCTTGCCCCTCAACTTTCTCTTCATAATTGCTGAGGGGCACAGAGCCCTGGGTGGGGCTTTGGTTTCCCGGGCGTTTCCGCACCCTCCTCAGCTCCCCGCCATGGAGTGGCTTCGGTCACCCAGGCTTTATTGTGGTCGGCGGGGAGGGTTCTGTGGGGGCGCTCGGTTATGGCCTTGGAATTGCTCGGGGCCTTGGGGCTGTTCGGCCAGGCAGCTTGGGGAACAACAACAACAACAACAACAACAACAACAATAAGTAAAACTATATCTAAATACAGTCGTGATTTAACGGATTTTGGTTCAAATAATAGGCATAATATTATGGGCTACTTTAACCTGTCACAATTGCACGGGGAAGAATAGTACACTACACTGGTAGTAATGAAGGGTACGCCTGGATGCATGGTGGGCGGGCTTGTGGTGGTACAGCTTCGCTGCATGTCTGCCTGCGGAAATCGAAGCCTCTCCGGGAGATCTGGGACATTGGAATCTAGCTGGAGACCCCAAATGGACCTGGACGACCTATATGTGTGATTTTGTGTTTTAATTTTGTTTTATTTTGTTTTTCTGTTGTGTTGTGATTGTCCCTGTTGAGGCTCTGTCTCGAATCCCCTCCCCCCACAAAAAAAAAAATATATATATATACCGGTATATATATACATAAAAAACATAAAAACAAATAATAAACAACAACAAATGGGGTATGTGCCAGAGTATATACATACTCTGTACATACACACTTACAGTATGTTTAGATGATTTATGAGATTTATACTGTAAGTATGAGAGTTTATTCTTAAAACAAAAATAAGTAAATGTAAGATGAAAAATAAATACTAGTAAGCCTTCATTCAGTGATGCAGGTGAGAAGGGCAAAACGATTGTTTGTTTTTGAGTAAAAGGGTGGTCGAAGAAAGTTTCCTACACCCTTTTGTGGATTGTGGAGTGCAGAAGTCGACAGGGAAATAGAAGTGACGATGCGTGAAGGATGGACTGGAGAGATGAAAGTGAGGACGATGACTCCCGGCAGGATAAAGCAGTGAAGCAGTGAGGATAGGTGATGACTAGGCAACCAAAGAACCCTTTTAAGGTTACTCTGGACAATGAAGGAGTGATGGAGCCCAAGAGAGGCATTCCAAAATAAGTTGGGGATCTGTCGGGCCCCGGTCAAGCTACCATAGAGGCACCGTCCTGACAATGGGTAACCACAGTTCACAGTCCTGGTAAGTATTTGACCTAATTACTCCCTTAGATAATAAAATGGCAACGAAGATGGAAAGCTGGTTAAGAGGAATGACCACAAGCCGAGGAAGATGAAACAGGACAGTGTGGATGAAGAGGATGAAGACAGTGAAGAGGCTGCAGGTTCGCCGACGTGTCAACCCAAGCAAACACATTCTTAACCCTTTCTCCCTGGGTGTCATTTTAATATGACACCACGAAATAAGGGCAGGTGCCCGGGTGTCCTTTCAGGAGATAGTAAGCTTGAAAGCCTATTCAGCTTGGTCTGAACGCCGTGCGTCCGACGCATGTAAACAAAGCCGATCGTTGCGTCACCGCACCTCCGAAAACAAGAAGGAGAAGACTCGTTTGTTATTGTATGTCTGTATGTCGTTGTTTCAGTAGTGAAAAGATCGTCGTATTGCTAACATCGCCTGAAAATGCTCTCCACTAAAATCGTCATCACAACTGAACCAGTTGACTTAGAGAGCTCTACTCAATGCCAGTCTACAGATTGGAAACCGCACTACATTTATAGATGAGTGGGAAATTTCTAGCAGTTAAAATTAACCAAAATACGGTAGCCTAGGCCTAGACGTTTTTCGGCCAGATCGCCCGGGTAGCCCACCCTGTCCTTTGGAGATACAGCCCGGGCCAGTAGGGTTAAAGAGCTTAGGTTAGGTTTGGTTAGATTTGCTAGGCATATTAGCTTACGTTAGTATAATTTAGCTTAGGTTATGATATGTTAGGTCTAGTTAGGCTAGGCTAGGTTTAGTTAGGATAAATTATGTAAGGATATGTTAATAGACTGTGATCATATTAGTTGTGGCCCTTTTGGATTACGGCTGTTTTAACTTGATTCCACCCAGGGAAATCCTTGGGTAGTCAAACTCAGCGCTTCCTGTATTATATTTTCTTTTAGTTATTGGGCCAGATCCCGAAACTACACCCATCGGAATATACTTTTCGAATTAAACATTTGTGCATAAGATCCAATAATTTATTGGCTACTAAGTGATATAGACTCTCATTAAGCTCCAAATAACATATCAGCAACAATAAGACGTAGATTAAAATAATCATTAATAGCTCATATGGATGCTACCTATATTGGTTCTCAAACAAGTCAACAAGTAGACCAATTAAACCACTTGATTTCGACCAATTCAGTTCAATCAACCAGTGCCTATAATTATATAAACATGATCTAAATTTAACTAATCAAGCTTACCAGTGTTGGTTGAGCTCGTATAGTTAGATCTGCATCAAGCTCGTGTATCTGTTTATTACTGAACAAATATATACACAAATGAACATTATATTTAGGCGGATGAATCCACTACATCCTGATTTGCTACATCTCGTTTTAGATAATCTCCCAGTGCAAGAGCCACCACAGTTGGTAGCGGAAATGTGGCTGGTTCGTTGTGTTCATTTTGGCTCTGTGAACAACTTTGGTCTTAGTGTTCAATGTTGTGGAGGTAGCCGTTTATGAGTAGTGCAACAAAGGTTCCGTAGACGACAACATTTTCTTTGTCAAACGTAGTTTTATGTATCGTTAGGATATTGTATTATTATAGTATCATACTATTATATGACATAGTATATTTTTTATATATTAAACATGATACTTAATATAAATTATATTCTATATACTATATATATTTTATAAATGATATTATTATATTTATTGTCATCCTCCTCAAAGGGTTAGTATTACACTTCCTGTCTGCTGCCAGGTGACTTCAATGTCATAGTAAATAGTGATATGTCCGCCCCAAATGAGATACTTAGGAATTTTCAGATATTGTAGGCAGTGTCCACCATTCTTTAACAGCCTTCGTGGTGTAATGCATAAGGTGTTGATATTCGGTGTGAGCGTCCTGGGTTCGAATCCACGAACTGCCACATGTGTTTGTAATATTTCATTAATCGATTTTAGGAGTAGAGTTGGTTGTTGGGTAGAACATAATAATTGATATTGGTTCAGGAGTAATTTATCGAGAGGACTTCCCTAGTGGTTAAGGCCCCATTAATTTCTCTTTCCATTCACATATGCATAGCCTACGTGAGTTGCAGTTGGGATGTGTGTACATGCTTAGATTGATATGCAGGATTCGAAGTTGCATAATAAATCGTAGACAGTGTCCACCATTCTTTAACTGCCTTCGTGGTGTAATGCATAAGGTGTTGATATTCGGTGTGAGCGTCCTGGGTTCGAATCCACGGACTGCCACATGTGTTTGTAATATTTCATTAATCGATTTTAGAAGTATAGTTGGTTGTTGGGTAGAACATAATAATTGATATTGGTTCAGGAGTCATTTATCGAGAGGCCTTCCCTAGTGGTTAAGGCCCCATTAATTGCTCTTTCCATTCACATATGCATAGCCTATGTGAGTTGCAGTTGGGATGTGTGTACATGCTTAGATTGATATGCAGGATTCGAAGTTGCATAATAAATCGTAGGCAGTGTCCACCATTCTTTAACTGCCTTCGTGGTGTAATGCATAAGGTGTTGATATTCGGTGTGAGCGTCCTGGGTTCGAATCCACGGACTGGCACATGTGTTTGTAATATTTCATTAATCGATTTTAGGAGTAGAGTTGGTTGTTGGGTAGAACATAATAATTGATAGTTTTGGGATCACTGTTTATTATATAATTCTCATCAACCAACCTTTCCCCGTTTCTATGACACTAATGATAAATATAATTTACGTATTTTTATTTTTTTCACAAATCCCACTAATGATAACTAAGCAATCCCAAACGTCTATGTGTACCATAGCGTAAAATTGTGGAATAAATATTCTCTTGACTTCAAAATTCACCCTCAATTCTAGTTTTAAGATGTCCCTCAAGTCCCACTTAGCATCCAGGTATTGATATATTTGTTTATTTACATAACATGCATATAAAAGGCTGTTATGTGGTGCACCATTATTCGGTGTCTGGATTGTGTAGGTGTAGAATGGGGTAATAATTTACCGTTTGTTATTGTGGATCCATATTTTCCATATGGTTATAGTTTGTTGAGAAAAAATCGAGTTATATTCATTTTTATTATTTTACATAGCATATCACTCATTGCGATTTGTGTTCATGTCCATATTAATATCCATTGTGTTCTTAATGTTCTGTAATGGTTGCTTCTATTAACCTTTATGTTTGGTTTCAGTTCTACTTATCATTTATTGTTTTCTTTGCAAAACGTATATTCATGTTATTATATTATTTTATATTTCATATTGTACTAATATATAATAATATATATTATATTTAAATATATTATATATGATATTATTAGTATATGAAATATTATACTACTGTATATTGTATTACATTTCAGATTAGTATATTTGTATAATTATATATTATTATATTATATATCATATTTTAATACACAATGCATGATATTATTAACGGTATATATTTTGTCATGTTTAATTACAAAGAATAGTGATGTAAATGGGTTTTTTCCGTGGAAAAAAGGAACACCAAGATGAAAATATACATTTTTCCACCCAACATAATTATAATTTTGTTTTCTTATTTTAGATCACTGACAAATAGGTTACTGTCCCTGCACTGTCCCTGTATCATCCTTTTGCTATCGGTTTACGGTCGTTACCTTAAGGGGTTAAGATTTTGTTTTTATAGTTGTTAGGTAGATTGAAGATTCTGGGTCGATTCTGGTAGCTTCTCTGGAATGTAGGCTCTGGTTTACCTCCTTTATTATTCTATTCGTATTTAAGTAATAGTAAATGCTGCCACCACATTTACCACATATATTTACGGTAAAGGAAACGTGTAATCCAGCCACAGGATATTTATTATGTTTAAATGATGAGTAAAATATCACGTATTTACGTATTTTTATTTTTTTCACAAATCCCACTAATGATAACTAAGCAATCCCAAACGTCTATGTGTACCATAGCGTAACATTGTGGAATAAATATTCTCTTGACTTCAAAATTCACCCTCAATTCTAGTTTTAAGATGTCCCTCAAGTCCCACTTAGCATCCAGGTATTGATATATTTGTTTATTTACATAACATGCATATAAAAGGCTGTTATGTGGTGCACCATTATTCGGTGTCTGGATTGTGTAGGTGTAGAATGGGGTAATAATTTACCGTTTGTTATTGTGGATCCATATTTTCCATATGGTTATAGTTTGTTGAGAAAAAATCGAGTTATATTCATTTTTATTATTTTACATAGCATATCACTCATTGCGATTTGTGTTCATGTCCATATTAATATCCATTGTGTTCTTAATGTTCTGTAATGGTTGCTTCTATTAACCTTTATGTTTGGTTTCAGTTCTACTTATCATTTATTGTTTTCTTTGCAAAACGTATATTCATGTTATTATATTATTTTATATTTCATATTGTACTAATATATAATAATATATATTATATTTAAATATATTATATATGATATTATTAGTATATGAAATATTATACTACTGTATATTGTATTACATTTCAGATTAGTATATTTGTATAATTATATATTATTATATTATATATCATATTTTAATACACAATGCATGATATTATTAACGGTATATATTTTGTCATGTTTAATTACAAAGAATAGTGATGTAAATGGGGTTTTTCCGTGGAAAAAAGGAACACCAAGATGAAAATATACATTTTTCCACCCAACATAATTATAATTTTGTTTTCTTATTTTAGATCACTGACAAATAGGTTACTGTCCCTGCACTGTCCCTGTATCATCCTTTTGCTATCGGTTTACGGTCGTTACCTTAAGGGGTTAAGATTTTGTTTTTATAGTTGTTAGGTAGATTGAAGATTCTGGGTCGATTCTGGTAGCTTCTCTGGAATGTAGGCTCTGGTTTACCTCCTTTATTATTCTATTCGTATTTAAGTAATAGTAAATGCTGCCACCACATTTACCACATATATTTACGGTAAAGGAAACGTGTAATCCAGCCACAGGATATTTATTATGTTTAAATGATGAGTAAAATATCACAAGGAGAATTCCCCCAATGTCGGGAGGATAATCTCCGGGGCCTGTTATCGTGCCCACGTCCTCTGCCTAAGTGAAGTAAAATCCTCTCTCATACATCTCTCTACATTTCTCCCCACACCTCCCACTGAGCTGATGGAAAACTCTGTTTTACGTGTACAGTGCCTGGTGAACTCAAAAGTGCATGAGTAAGGAATAGCAAAGTCTGACACGGGAAGAACAAGACCAGGAAGTGACATTGATTTAACCTCCTAGATGTATAGTCACCCACTTAAATATACAATTCATTGTAAGTAAATTACCTTAAAATTATATGAGAGTTGTAAGAATGATTCCTATAATAATTACTGAATATAACATGTAATAATTATTTATGGTGTCATAATAAGCAAATTATTTATTTCATATGGATAAAAACTTGGTTATCAAGCGTTGATAATGATTCCCTATTGATTAATAGGTTATCTCATATAATACATGTTGAAAAGTCGTCATTCAGCAAGGAGTGAAATAGAAACGTATCTTGCATACACACTGCACATAGCCAAGTAGAACATTCTAGGTGTATAGCTTTCATACAAACTGAACATGAACTATAGTCTACATCTGCTTGTATGTATGTATGTATGTATATACTCAGATACATACCCGATAGCTGGGGGTGGCCAACTTGAGGCAGAGCCCATACAGAAACAACATTTAAGGTTCCAATTCTTATGGTCCACTTTCGCGTTCCCTCGCCCCTTCCTCTGTCTCAACGAGTAGGAAAATTGTACAAGGGGAGGAGGATTCCTAGCACCCTAGTAATACCTTGCTTGGATACCTTGCATATATTGCATGTTAATATCATCTTGGATTATGCAAACTTAATAGGTACTGTATATAGACAGTGAAGTTCGATTAGGTTATGACAGTTAATATGAAGCAATATGTTGGATTTATGCATTCCATATGTTCACGATCGATAATCTGATAGAAGTTGGTGTAGTATGAATGGATACATATATAATTTAAATAGGTTTGTAAGTAAAAGTTTCCTTTCAAACTAATTTCATCCTATCCTATAAAAGCTTACCTTGTGGGCATTTCCTGACCCATATGGTTACACTTCCTTCTATTTCCGGTACGTTTTTTTAGCCGTAGGGAGCGAAGTGTGGGGAGAGGGCCTTCTACTTTACTTTGCTGTCCTATTTTTTGTTTTATATAAACTGTCCCTGTCTATAGTAGTATTAAGGCCGGACCACCTATTAGGGACAGCAAGGCCTGTGTGGTCTGAGTATCTGTGTACCTGTGTAACTCTTTCTTTCTCTCTCTCTCTCTCTATATATATATATATATACAGTATATATATGTATATTATATACTGTATATATACACGCACATACACACGGTACTAGCTGACGGATAATTGTCATAATTATCCTCATTTTAATTATTCAGCTTTTGCAAAAAAAAATCAAGCGACATATGTTGTTAATTATGATTACATTGCATTAATATGATGCAGCGGCATAATAATCTGATTATTTTTTACATTAAGTATCAATAAATCAGTTGCTAAGGGGTTACATTGTACGCCAGCTAAAAAACAAAACAAACCAAGGTTGTGTAACTATAGTCATTTATAAATATTAGGGGAATCGTTATTTTGTATTTGCCATTTAGATTGGTTCGGATTTTTTCATATATGCGATTATATATTAAGTAAAAACAGATCTTATCAATTAATTGTTGTTCAAAAAATTACATTCACAAATTTAATCTAAATGGCAGTTGACTCATAATCAGAAAGGTAATGGGCAAACAAACCTTTATGGATGACTGTAGAGTTGACCATATAAATTCGCACACAAACGATTATTTTATGTGTGGTAGTAGAAATAGTGGGATTGTCTTACAAGAAGAATTTGCTATAAGACGGCTAATTTAAATTATGTACTTACTAATAATTGAAAATGTTCACCCATAATCCAATCATATTAATTTTCTCTCCATGCACAAGTTCATGGAGTGGATACAAAATAATGTGATCAACTGTACGGTGGCGCTAATAAGTCATGTCCCAGCTATCATTACGTTTGGCTTGCTCTGTGCTGTATTAATGTCTGTCAGATGTTGAATAGGGTGGGTAAGTGTAGGAACATGTTTGTTTATTTCACTTGATATGAATAAATAAAACTTAGATATTGTTGATACCAATTATTGATCAAAACATACTTGGTGCTGAGTGATCACTTATTAGCGCGACTGTAGATATAATTAATCTAGCCGAACTATGTAGGCAAACGAGGGCTCGCTTCGCTTACTCCCTCCACTTCCCTCTAAAGGGCCTCGGAGGACGACGAGACCTGGCATATAATGCATGACTAGCGCCTATGTAGTCGGTACTCGATGGCTTAGTGGTTATAGTCCTCTGTACTTTATCCCAGCGAAGGTCAGTCTAGTTTGGCGGGGGTTCGAATCTGCTCTGAAGCCAGCTGATGTGTTAGGGTGGGTGTTCACATGTTAACGCCTTGTCCGCAACAAAAACAATCACACCTAAATCATACCCCTGTCACTACTACTGTCTTTTATTTCACCTCCTGTACCTTGTCTCGGTCCAAACTCAGCAGCAGTATCCCACCAACCTTCATCACTCTATTCTTCTTGTTCCCTCTAAACTATCTCAGAGTATGGTGCTGATTCCATCATTATGCAGGGTGGGGTCTGGAGGCGTTTCCTTGAACTCTTGGCTGTTGGTCACGGCGGCGGGGAAGGGGCCTGTGTTCTGCCGGGATAGAGTTAACCCTTTCAGCATTTGGACCCCTTTATTACACTTAGGCTATCATTAGACGATATTGTACAGCTTAGGAAGGCCCTCTAAGTATCAGAGAGGTAAAATATGTCTCAATCAACTCTCTGACTTCGAAAATTCCTTCCTAAACTAGATATAATCGTCTACTGATACCCAGAATAAGAGGAAGTAATGCGTCCTCAAATACTGCAGGGGTTAATAAAATATGTTAGTATGGAACTCATAAACTTGATATAGAACACCCACAACCCCTATTAACATGCACACATTCTGTATGTTTTGTTTGTACTTACAAATAACATTATAGCAATAAATATCTTAATCAACATATATTCAGTAGTGCTTTACAGAGCAAATTTCTTTTTTATATATATATATTGTTGCGACTGACAGTAGAGGCTTCTAATCCATGGACTAACACAGACAATTAAATACTCAGCACCTCCGTAGCCTCAACTCGTAACACAGCCTATCGCAACAGAACCGAACTCATATGCAACTTCCAGGCTCTCTGGGGACCAAAGGTGCAGACAATCCCCCAACTGGTTCCGATATGCAAACAATGCAAATAACCTAGTTGTTGTGAAAAGATATATCTTGAGCCACAACTACCATCAAAACTCAGTACCGTACCAAATGGCAATACTGAGGAGGATCCTTTCTAAGCTGCACAAAGAAGAGAAAGCTCTGATTTAATTTACGTTAATACAATTACGGTGAATACATGCCAACAATGAATGCCAAAATAATGAAGCAAGAATCAAGCATAAACGAATGAATCAAAGATTCTGCCCATTAGTTTGGCGATTTAAAGAATTTTCGCCTCATACCATTTATTTGTCAATATTAAGACCTTTCGTGCTATTTAGGTGTCGATTTTTTCCTGGCGAGCAATAACGAGCCTGTAATTTTAAAAGTAACCGGCCTTCGGCCGTGACATTTTCTTCTACCGAAAAATTTACACATTTACCTTGATGGGGTGTCTTTTACAGCTTGATGAAGGTTTAGGGAGAAAACTTAAAATATACAGATAGATAAAACAATAAACAAATATATACGCCCATATCCCCTAAAGGGTGCCATTGCGTAATACCGTCACATACATATATATTGTTTGACGGTGAAATATGGAAATTACCCTTTGTATTAATATTATTTTAATTGGGTAGGACCATATATTATTATTTATATCATGTTATGGTGGTCAAATTTAGCCCGCCATTAACAACATTAGTACAATACCAGTTTCAAGTATTGGCAACTGTACTCTTAACGATAAAAGTTCGTTCCCCAAACCAGCCACTGAGTGAATCCGAAAAACATAGGAGTCGACAAACGAAGTATCTGAAAAAGAAGTGCTATTTACACCCAATAAATGCTTCGTTTTTCGACCCCCAGGTGATTCGGCTCGCTCATCAGCGGCACTTGCAGGTGGCGTACTCTACAATAGATAGATAGACAGATATATAGATAGATAGATAGGTAGGTAGATAGATAGATAGATAGATAGATATATAGATAGATAAACAGATATATGGATAGATAGATAGGTAGATAGATAGGCAGATAGATAGAGAGATACAGTGGCAGGTTGGAGGAACGAACTTTTGTCGTTGATAATACAAACATATCAATGTGGTTGTGGAAAAATGTGTTTGACGGACTGACCCCAGATGTTTTTCGATTAAAGTAATTGATGAAGTGTCGCTCGGGGAAGGATCGAACAGGGACCCATATAAGCGGCGGGTTATCGGTGGTGCTGATGGCGAGGATCAGCAGGGTGGCGGCGTTGAACGGAAAGGACAGCAGCGGCATCGATGTCTGGGGAAGGCAAGGCAGATTAAGGGGGTAGTGGTTATATTATGGTCTATTTATGAACTTATTTTATAGTAACCTCACCAGCCCCTAGACCCTCTTTTAAGATCAATTTTTACATTTTTCGGCAGAAAAATTTCCCGGCCAAAGGCCGGTTCATCTTAGAACTACAGGCTCGCTATCGCTCACCAAGATAAATTACCACGAATTAACCCACTAGACTTGGTATAGGATTGGTATACTGTGATTATATACCTGTATATATATATATATATATATATATATATATATAAATATATATATATATATTTTTTTTTTTTTTTTTTTTTTCTTTTCTTTGATGCATACGAGGTTAAAAGAAACAGCAGTTTCAGCATTAGAGATTTTATTGTTCAGGGTTTCTAGGTCTCTGACAATTTTGCGTTGATGGGCAGTAAGGAGGTATAGTAGATTGGCAAAGTTCATGATGAAATGGATACAGGATACAGGTACAGTCTACGACAGAACTTGTTGTCATGGCCTGAGGCAATGTGTTAGTTCACTTATCTTTTAATAGATGGCCCTTTAATCGCTTCTAATAAAAGGGGGCGGGGTTAGTATAGAGGTTGGAAGGAGGAGGAGTCAAACGTGTGTGTGTGTGTGTTCTAGAACAGCACTCAGAATAACTTTAATTTAACATAACACACAGGCTATATTATTAGACTAGCCCATGCCGGATCACAAATAAGTAACACACATCAGGTATTGCGTTATTTATGGAATTTAATATACAGATAATCAAGTTTCTATCCTTCGAACTTCCCATTCCCCCCTCCTCCCCTTCTCTCTGCTGCCTTCCCCTATCTCCCCCCCTTCTCTCTTTTTCTCTCCCCCTTCTCTCTCCTAACCGAATATATAATTTTTCTCATCGTCGTGTTCAAAGCTGTCCATAACAAAATCTTTGGTGTTTTAATAATACTGTTCTTTTTACCTTTACTGATTCTCAATTATTAACTCGTATTCTATTATTTACCTTATACAATGTGTTATAGAAAATAAATATATACAGTATGCTCCGTTGCAAAACACTCAAAGTTGCCAACCTTGGCGTCCTGGTTAGTGTAAACAATCGTATAAATATATAAGTAATTGAAACGGGATGTTACAATCCACGCATCAAGACAAGTTGGATCACATTGTAATCTAGCTTTGACCAAATTATAACCAAATATATATATCATAAAGACAATATAATATCGGCCCAATTAGAGAAAACACTTTAGATGAGCCGAAACGTGTTTTTTTTGTAATAAAACAAATTTTCATATTAGAGTACAAAATGTTTTCTTCCATACCACTATTCACAGCACTGTGGTTGACCAATTCATCATCTACCTTAACATGTTGTTGTTGTTGTTGTTGTTCCCCAAGCTGCCTGGCCGAACAGCCCCAAGGCCAAGGCCATAACCGAGCGCCCCCACAGAACCGTCCCTGCCGACCACAATAAAGCCTGGGTGACCGAAGCCACTCCATGGCGGGGAGCTAAGGAGGGTGCGGAAACGCCCGGGAAACCAAAGACCCACCCAGGGCCCTGTGCCCCTCAGCAATTATGCAGAGAAAGTTGAGGGGCAAAGGAAAAATGTGACGCTTTGGCTTCCAATCTTGGTAGATTGGGAGGTCAATCCACGTCACTTGAGATCTAGAAAATATATAAGTAAAAGGAACAGTCAGAGTAAGCTATGGGTATGGCAGAGATCGCTCAGTTCTCACTCTGATAGACCAGCCCATCACCACATGACTAGAACCCAATCCTCTCAGCATCAGCTAGGAAAGGCCCTAGAAAGCCGCCTTTGGCGGGGGGATAGCTCCCCTATTTCAACCCCTTTCGGGGTTGGGCATCCGCCTACCTTAACATGTCATATTACATATTACCTTAACATGTAATATGACACGCTATGATTATTGCATTACACTTTTCTCAGTGGATTCTTAATTACTAGCTTAATTATTGTGGCTTCCCATTATCAGTAAACAGTTCGGCGTTACCCATTGTAATGATTTACTATAAAGTAAGTCATCAAATTGAACAATTAACGATAATCCAAGCAATCTTGTTATGTTGTTTTAAAGTTGATATACTGTAAATTGTTTAGGCTTTTATATTTTTACTTCGTATTAAATGTAAACATTTACAATTTATATTTATGAAATCAATATGATCTCCACCCACAAGCTGCATCAACTACCTCCTGTATTCTCGTTGGAGGTGATTTAAACATTTTTCAACTTATATTAGGGCGGCGACGGATTTCCCCCCCCCCCCCCCCTGCCCCCCGATCCCACTCTTCCCGCCCTTTCCAATCCTAACCTAAACCACATTCTACTCCATGACATGATGGCCCACAAATTCTCTATTGGGTTCATGTCACACACCCTTGTGGACCAGCTAAACCCCGGATGGGGTCAGGTCAGGTGAAGGTATTGAAGGATAAGCCTTCACAACGGCACCTCGTAGCTACTTTCTACTTTTCCTATTTTCTGAAGAGTGTAGAGAGGGGAGAAGGGGTGTTGGAGAGAGACGAAGTTGTTATAGTGGCTTTGTTATGTGTGCTATTAGTCTGTATACGTCGTAAGGCTCAGGATGGCCATGACACGCACTGAAGACAGCAGCATCTCCTCAATAATGCTAATACCTTTTCTAGTTTGCCTGGACCAGTGTGTGTGTGTGTGTGTGTGTGTGTGCTTGTGTGTGTGTGTGTGTGTATGTGTGTGTGTGTGTGTGCGTTTTATGTTATCATGTGTGAGTGATTTGTGCCCATTACGTTGTATGTGATCATGTGTGTGATGTGCGTTTTATGTTATTGGGTGTGAGTGTGTGTGTGTCTGTTTTGTATCCTGTGTTAGTGTTGGTGTGGGAGGGTTGGTGCTTGAATGTGATGGACAGAGGAGAGAGGTTGAAGCGCCGTCTCCTCAAACATTACAAATTGTGGAGGTCACAAGTATATGTATTATCCAACTTATTCCTTAAGCCAACACAAATAACGTAAATCCTAAGTGTTATTGTTACACTTAATATATATATAAACAAATATAGACGTGTTCTTCGGGAATCGTAGCTTAATTAGGAATAGGATATCTAGCGAGGCAGCGAGTAACAGGTGTTGTTCGCTGCCTCGCTAGTTATCCTATTCCTAATCAATATATATGTGTTACTTTTGTCATCCCTAACATTGACACATGTACAGTGACATGTACATGTGCTCAGTGATAGCGAAAGAACTCGTACCAATGGTTTCAAATTAGATAAATTTCGTTTCAGAAAAGATATAGGCAAATATTGGTTTGGTAACAGAGTTGTAGATGGGTGGAATGGACTACCAAGTGCTATAGTGGG
Source organism: Paralithodes platypus (assembly GCA_032716605.1). Taxonomy (NCBI): domain Eukaryota; kingdom Metazoa; phylum Arthropoda; class Malacostraca; order Decapoda; family Lithodidae; genus Paralithodes; species Paralithodes platypus. Next base: position 51,400,132 of record CM064480.1, on the reverse strand, counting down.
ATCTAAAACTGTAGGGAGCTTTAAGATAAAATTGGATAAGCATATGGACGAGAAGGGTTGGGTGTGAAGGGGGATCAGCCGGGTTGGGCCAATCAGCGCTCTGCAGACCCCCATAATCCTGCGTTAATCTCTAACCGTTTTGGTAAGATGATCCTCAGGGTATTAGAGTGTTGAGCCTATAATTGGGCTTTGTAATTGAATTGGGGTTGTGTGGGACAGGGATCTGCCTTGCTTAGGCCAATCGGCTTTCTGCAGACTCCCATTTTCTTATGTTCTTATGTTCTTATTTATTATTTATTTCATAAGTCGTAGGCGTGTGCATAAACCTTTAACCGTCTTGGTGGTGTAATGGTTAAGGTGTCTAAAAATCTGTGTGTGATAACCCAGGTATGTCCTTGAGAGAGAGAGAGAGAGAGAGAGAGAGAGAGAGAGAGAGAGAGAGAGAGAGAGAGGTGGGAGGGAGGGAGGGGAGAGGAAGCGGGTGAAGAAGGAGAGTTGGGGTGAAAGGGAGAGGGGGAGGAGGGGGGAATGGAAAGTGCGAAGGATAGAAACTTGATTGTCTGTGTATTAAATTCCATAAATAATGCAACACCTAATGTGTGTTACTTATTTGTGATCCAGCATGGGCTAATTTTATAATATAGCCTGTGTCTTATGTTAAAATAAACTTATTCTGCGTGCCGTTCTCGAACACACACACACACACACGTTTGACTCCTCCTCCTTCGAACCTCTATATTAACCCCGCCCCGTTTTATTAGAAGCGATTAAAGTGCCATCTATTAAAAGGTGAGTGAACTAACACATTGCCTCAGGCCAAGACAGCAGTTCTGTCGTAGACTGTACATGGTGAACAGTGGATACGACGTTTCGCTAAACAATTAACATTTTCTAAATAATGAATGGTATAGTGAATAATATGAGCTTATATAGGGCTGAGGTGGCGAAGTAAAGGCAGGCTAACGAATGTCATTGGTGGAAGGTATTTTTGCTATGCGGGCACTTCTCCTGGTCTGTGATTGGCCAGTAGGTGATGACGTCAGGAGTTGCGCGCTGGAGTCAATTGTGGCTGGGGGTGTAAGGGGGTGGAGAGAAGGGGGGGCCGAAGTCATCGCTGGTTGGCTGGGAGCTGGGTGGCGCGACGTGAGATGTGCGGATTCGAGGGGCGGAGCTGAGGGGCATCTCTCCAGGGGCAGTATGGCTGGGTAGTGTCTCTTCGCAGAGGGGAGTATCTGTAGGTCTAGAGTTTGATTATTAATACTGGGATTTAGGGCTTGTATGTATAGGGCTTCTAGTATTGGGAGTCGTCTGGGGTCATTTTCTTTATCTACTATGGTGGCTAGTTTATTTAAGTCGTTACGTGTAAGGGGGGGGGGGGGTCAGGTAGTGATCTTTTATGGCTCCTGCCTGAAGGTGAAGGGTTAGCCGTCGGAATAGATGAGTCCGCGTCATACCAATGTATGATTGAGGTCCACAGTCCTCGAAATTACAAGTAAATTGGTATATTACGTGATCTTCAGTCATCGAGCTTTTGTTTTGGTGGGAGCAGGTCTGTTACGGAGAAGAAGGTTGGAGGTCTTAGGGGTTTTGTAATATATGATTAATTTTATTTTGTTTTCCGGGTTGGTGGGGAGGACATGTTTAGCTACTATTTCTTTTATGACGGCTTCGTCAGTTTTGTGGTCGGAGGACGTGTAATTATGGTAGAATATTTTGATTTCATTAGGGGGGTCAATGTTTTTTTTTTTTGGGTGTACCACTTTTCAAGGTGGTGGTTGATGGTGCTGCAGACGTCAGAGTAGGAATATCAATTATTTACTAGGACTTGTGATAATCTTTCCAGTTCCTGGTGGGTGTCGGCCCAAGTAGAGCAGTGTGTGAGGGCTCTCCTGACGTAGGCAGAGATGGAGGATAGGAGATAACGACGGGGGCAGTCGCTGTCACCATTGAGGCATTGTCCTGTGTTGGTAGGTTTAGTGTAAACTGTGGTTTTGAACCCAAGTGTGTTCAGGGTGACGAGGATGTCGAGAGGAAGGGGTGTTGTCCATTCTTGGATTTTTCAAAGGTGGAGTTGAGTCCGGAGGAGGTCATGAAGCAAGGTCACCAAGGTCACCAAGGTCGCCCTACAACCCACCCTTCTAGCTGAAGCGGCCAAAACTAGAGGAACTCACCACAGCAAAATACTCAACAAACAACACTTCCTAGCCGCTAAACAACTCAGAGAGAACCCCAACATCATCATCCGTCGTGCAGATAAAGCTTCCTGCCTTGTAATCCTCGACAAGGAGGATTACCTTAGGAAAATGGACGTCATCTTAAGCGACCATAACAAATTGAAAAAGATCACCCGCAACCCGACCGATGAAATCAAACGCATCGCCAACACCACCATCACCGCCAAACAAGGAGTCCACCTTAAAAAACTCATCGGAGAATATACCCCCAGCTATGCTTACGGTACAATCAAAACCCACAAACCTGAAAACCCCCACCGCCCCATCATCTCTCAGATCCCCACCGCCACCTACCAGATCACCAAGGCCCTGAACAACCTCCTCACCCCCTACGTGCCCTGCCAATTCAACCTCAACACCACCCACGACTTCCTGGAAATTCTACGAGACGCCCCCCGGAATAACGACCACACCATCACCTCCCTCGACGTAGAGAGCCTGTTTACCAATGTGCCCGTGGATAGGACCATCGACATGATACTACGTCGAGTATACCATTGCCCTGACACACCCACCCTAGACATCCCGGAGAAGGCCCTGAAGACGCTGCTGGAGCTTTGCACTAAGGAAGCCCCATTTCTTTGCCCCCGAGGCAACATGTATCAACAGATAGACGGCGTAGCGATGGGCAGCCCCCTGGGAGTTCTTTTCGCGAACTTTTTCATGGGTACCATCGAGGAAGAGCTCCTAGCCGCCCAGCGACCGGCCATCTACTGTAGATACGTGGATGACATCTTCGTGCAAATTAAGGACCTCCATGAACTCCAGCATCGCTTCATGACCTCCTCCGGACTCAACTTCACCTTTGAAAAATCCAATAATGGACAACTCCCCTTCCTCGACATCCTCGTCACCCAGAACACACTTGGGTTCAAAACCACAGTTTACGTTAAACCTACCAACACAGGACAATGCCTCAATGGTGACAGCGAATGCCCCCGTCGTTATCTCCTATCCTCCATCTCCACCTACGTCAGGAGAGCCCTCACACACTGCTCTACTTGGCCCGACACCCACCAGGAACTGGAAAGATTATCACAAGTCCTAGTAAATAATGGATATTCCTACTCTGACGTCTCCAGCACCATCAACCACCACCTTGAAAAGTGGTACACCCAAAAGCCCCCCAACATTGACCCCCCTAATGAAATCAAAATATTCTACCGTAATTACATGTCCTCTGACCACAAAACTGACGAGGCAGTCATAAAAGAAATAGTAGCTAAACATGTCCTCCCTACCAACCCGGAAAACAAAATCAAATTAATCATATATTACAAAACCCTTAAGACCTCCCTCCTTGTTCTCCGTAACAGACCTGCTCCCACCAAAACAAAAAGCCCGATGACTGACGATCACGTAATATAGCAATTTACTTGTAATTTTGAGGACTGTGGACCTCAATCATACATTGGTATGACGCGGACTCGTCTATCCCGATGGCTAACCCTTCACCTTCAGGCATGAGCCACAAAAGATCACTACCTGACCCCCCCCCCCCTTACACGTAAGGACTTAAATAAACTAACCACCATAGTAGATAAAGAAAATGACCCCAGACGACTCCCAATACTAGAAGCCCTATACATACAAGCCCTGAATCCCAGTATTAATAATCAAACTCTAGACCTATAGATACTCCCCTCTGCGAAGAATCACTACCCAGCCGTACTGCCCCTCAGCTCCGCCCCTCGAATCCGCACATCTCACGTCGCGCCACCCAGGTCCCAGCCAACCAGCGATGACTTCGGCCCCCCCTTCTATCCACCCCCCTACATCCCCAGCCACAATTGACTCCAGCGCGCAACTCCTGATGTCATCACCTACTGGCCAATCACAGACCAGGAGAAGTGCCCGCATAGCAAAAATACCTTTCACCAATGACAGTCGTTAGCCTGCCTTTACTTCGCCACCTCAGCCCTATATAAGCTCATATTATTCACTATACCATTCATTATTTAGAAAATGTTAATTGTTTAGCGAAACGTCGTATCCACTGTTCACCATGTACCTGTATCCTGTATCCTCTTTCTTTTCTAATGATGCACACACCACCTTGAGCCACATACAAGATTTTGTAAAAATTGGAATGGAAACTTTTATTCCTTATCAAAAGTACAGTAAAAGATCTAATTCACCTAAATGGTTTGACCATAATTGTGCTAGAGTAACTGAACAAAAAGCAATAGCCTACAATGCATACACAAGATCAAAAACACATGAAGCCTTTAATTACTTTAGAAACATCAGAAATCATGCCAAAACTGTATTAAACCTAACTAAATCAAACTTTC